>JBCAUJ010000075.1:11939939-11955735 GCA_038406275.1 Cataglyphis albicans | reverse complement strand
GAACTCCGTCCAAGCCACACACACACACACACACACACACACACACACACACACACACACACACACACACACACACACAATATATATATATATATATATATATATTTATTTATTGATTGATTTTATTATTATTTATTTATTTATTTATTATTTGCTTAATCATTTTATTGATAAAATTTATTTTTGATAAAATTAATTCTTTTTATTTTGAGTTTTATGATATATATATATATATATATATATATATATATATATATATATAATAAAATCAACCAATAAATAAAAATATATAATAAAATAATTTTTTCATTGAATTAAAAAAAAATAAATTACTCTCGATAATCTTGCTAATAAAAGATATAATCAGACAAGCATATGATTAATGGCTTTCTTAATCATTACGTAAATTGATCTCCAATTTCATATCTAAATTAAGGAAGAATATTGATTGAAATTAATCAGATAATCTATTTAAATCAATATCGAAATCACCCTTTTTTTAATTTATTATATATTTAATATACTTGTTGCATAATAAATGTATATAGGTTAGACAATGTATGACGATTTATGAAGCCTTTTATAGAGACATTTCCTTAATTGCCCTGGAATTCAAGCGCACAAATCTAGGCAAAGCCGATTAGGAAAATGCAGAGAAAAACAGTATGAAAGACAGGGGTATTATTTTCTTGTTATCGTGGATTATCGTGGAAGCACGATATCGGAAAATCCCATTTTATGTAACGACTTCTTGTCGGCATAACACTTGATAGTTCGAATCTGCGAAATGAATTTGATAACGCAATGCAAACAAAAGTGTAATTCAAGATATCTATGCAGTTCTTCACCACACGGTCCATTAAAGATCTACTTATTGCCGTAATTCGAGCACTTTCGAAATAAGTCTTCGAATTGTCGTGTAGAAATGAACAATATAATCGTGACACACAGTTGAAAAATTTGTGTTAAATTTAACATTTATAACATGTACCAAATGGTCCACAAATTTTTGTAATAATTTAACGTAAAATAAATATGTTAAATGGCAACACTAATATTATGATAATATTTCAACACAAAATGAATGCATACTTCATAGTAACTTGAAATATTTTGTGTAAAATCAACAAATTTTTAATGATAAAATTGACTTGGAAAAATATTATTGACGGTGGAATACAAAGTCACTCTATTATAAAAGAGTCACTTCTATTCTAAAATAAAATGTTTTTCTATAAATTTTTACAAATAAATTCTGTCACTAATAATATGGAACATATCTATTCTGTAAAATTAAAAATATGTGCATAAATGTTATGTTATGTTATGTCAAGTTATGTTATGTCATGTTATGTCATGTTATGTCATGTTATGTCATGTTATGTCACGTTATGTCATGTTACGTCATGTTATGTCATGTTATGTCATGTTAGATCAAATTATGTCATGTTATGTCATGTTAGGTCATGTTAGGTCATGTTAGGTCATATTATGTCACGTTATGTTACGTTATATCATGTTATGTCATGTTAGATCAAATTATGTCATGTTATGTCATGTTAGGTCATGCTAGGTCATATTATGTCACGTTATGTCATATTATGTCACGTTATGTCATGTTATGTCATGTTATGTCACGTTATGTCATGTTACGTCACGTTATGTCATGTTATGTCACGTTATGTCACGTTATGTCATGTTATGTCACGTTATGTCATGTTATGTCACGTTATGTCATGTTATGTCATATTAGATCATGTTATGTCATGTTATTTTTACATTTTTTTTTCAATGGTTTAACATTTGGATTCAATTAATATCAAAGCAATATGTTAAATTAACACAAGAAGGTGTTAAATATTTAACACAAAAATTTTAACCGGCATATTTTTAACAAGAGCACACCAATTTTCTAACTGTGCACGCGATGTATTTTCCCATTACGTTCTCGTCGTATAAGAATCAATAAAAAATTCTTTCAGACATCTAAAAATTTGCACTTGAACAAAGCTGAAACATATATGATGAATGTACATTACAAACAACGCATGTATGATCTGCACGATAAATGCAACGACTGTATGTGACGAGAAAAAATGACGCGACTGTATTCTCTTTATTGTGTGCGGTCGGTGTCGTAAATTTTCTTTGGTTTCACTCTCGCGCATATATAGACCCATTATGCGTATTCATTTCTCGGCTTTAGTTCCTGAACTCAACTTACGTAATAATATTGCGTACGAGATTTTGCTCGAATAGACCATAGTGTCGCATTACGCCGAGTCTGCTAGCCGCAACTGCACGCTATACGCGATTTACCATTTAATTAGTCCCTTGAAAACGCAGGCATTGTTCACGATTCGTCACAAACTTGGCGAACCGTGAATAATGTTGTTTCTAGATTATTATTATAGATAGAAGAAATAAAAACGAAATAATAATGTATACGAAATAACATTTTACGAGAAATTTAAACACTGATGTATAACTCGCGTTAAATGTCAGATATATTCTCATTCCACGAGAGAGAGAGAGAGAGAGAGAGAGAGAGAGAGAACCACAACTCTCTCTTCAAACGTTCCTTCAACTTTGGAACATCGCTACAATCGTACTTAATATTCGAGCAGCATTACAAAGGTATACTTTTAACGGCTCATTTCCGGTTCTCGAGCCCTCGTATGTCGAGTTAAAAAAAAATACAACCACACATTACGTAACTAGTCGAGAAAAAATCGTGCATACGTGACAGACATAACTTGTCAAGTGCACAGACATAATTTGTCGACTGTTTTCATAATAATGAAAAATCTTGATAAAAAAGTCAATTGTTCTCTTTCAGTTGCAATCTGCTGTTACGTCGCCTGTACACGATAATGATTTTACTATCCAATGATATTATTGGGAACATGAAAGAGGAAAATCTTTTGCGTCATCAACGTTTGATATGACAATAAAATCGGATCGATAAAATTTTAATCTAACAAAAAAAATTTAAACAATGCTCATTACTGTATATAAGAAGGAACAAATATTAGAAATTTTATATTAAATTTAATAAAAAATTAATATTAAATGTAATAAAAAATTTATTTATTTATTTCGGTTTTTTTACAATTAATTTTAATAACCTAAAATTGAAAAAATTCATTAAAAGATTATAAAGATATTACACAAAAAAAGCGAACGATTTAATATCAATTTAGAATTTCCATTATTTTGAAAAAAAATTATTTATCCGCGAGTGACATTTGACATATAGATTTTTTGCATAATCAGTGATTATTGTGTGTATGTAGTGAACATTATAACAGAAATTATGAGTGTTTCGTGTACATGTGCAATTTGACCTTGCGGTGTCGCGTCCTCTCCGTCACTTTCAACAATGTATATAAAAAGTATGACCACCTGTGCATCCCCCTCGCATTCCATACATCGTAGACAAAGTGAGCGTTTGAAGGATTTTTACGCGACACGCGACGCAATTAGTAAAGGGAAGAAGGAAATATTCGTAGCTCAATGTTCTTGACATTTAAAGGGCTCTTATTTTTTAACAGTAACTTTAATCTGATTTATACATTCGCATAATATTTTATATAGTAGAAACTTTTTATACCTTCGCATTCTCTTCAGCTGTGTATTTGATATATTCGCGGTTTGAGATTTGTAATAAAGATTAATAAAAATAAAGGAATAAAAAATCAAAGGAGAAGCAATATTAATGCTCTTATGTTTCAAAAATAAAATTATAAGAATCGTTTACAATTTTTTTTGTTAATAAAAAAAAACTATTCGATTCAAGCAAATCATGTATAATTTTATTTATTTATAATAAGAGCCTCTCGTACATTAAAATTTGATGAGATGAAAGTAAAAGATTCGATTCATCGTCTGAGGTAAAATGACGTAATAGCGAAGTCAATAAAATTCCTGAAATTGCAGTGGAGTTTGGTCCTCAGGACTAAGCAGAATTCGTTTTTAAGATCACATATAATAGTAAAATAGCTGCATGTGATGTTTTATCGTATGATTATTTTTCTTAATAATTTATAGAAAAACACAGATAAGTATGCGTTTTTTCATAATCAATATTTTTTTATGTGTATTTTTCAAATAAAAAAGCAATGATTAAAAATATAAATTATAAAGAGAGTTTATTAGGGGCCGTGATTAAAGATCAATAGTTAAGGCAGCCCTGAGCCCGGGCTGCATCGAAAAAGTAGAGCAGAGCATCGACTTGCTCGAGCAAAATTTATCTGGGAATACCAATGTTTTAATGAATGGTAATGATGATTGACATTGATATTCAATGACTGTTTTTTGACATTAATAGTAATGAATAATGATGATTGACGCTTATATTTAATGATTATTTTTACTCAATGTATTTAATAACAATTTTTACTGAGTGTTTTTTATTCACTTTATATTCCAACGACGATTACAAATATACTTTCGTATGCGACTTGGAATCTCTTTCGATTTAAATAAAATTCGTTAAATGCATCCATTATCGAATATCGTGCAAATATCTAATTTTCATTAACAAAATCTGTTTTATTTATTTCCTGGATCTTTCAATTATATTATACTTTACGTTACTTTCTACCATTATTTCTTACATTAATGCCTTTCTAGATAAAGTCATATCTCCAATGATACTTAAACGTATCGATATCGCTTTCCGAAACTAGACTCTATATACGCTGTATTTGTTTTTCGACACAGCACTCTCGACTGTACGCAGACGAGAGTGATAAGGAGGAAAGTGAAAACTGGCGCGTACCTGCCGAAACGACGATGATGTCGGCGCCGCGGAACAGCTGATCGACTTCGCTCGGTGGGTGTCGGCCTCGGCTAACCTCTCCTCCTCTGGCACCCTGCTGCACTTTCTCACGCACTCGATGCACTCGCGGATGAAAGATGTCTGTGATTACGATTTCGGCGCGATTGTTTCTGAGTGACTCGACGCCGATTTGCTAATCTCGATCGACGCGCGATTTCTCGCGATATTCGGTTGACAGGTCGCGTATTTCTCGCGATTTACTCCGCAATTCACTTTGTTGACGATGACAGAATATTTGCACGATGTCGTGATGTAATCCTTGTCCCAGCTTTCCTTAACAACGACACGATATCCATGGACAGTATCTCAAGTTATTTCAACGAGACGAGTATTCGCGCGACGTCGAAACGCAACATTATGATTGACATGTCGCTGTAATAACGATACAAATGTACGTGTGGCGTCGCGACGCAATACGAGGACGCTGCTTCAATAACGACTACCTGTCAGCGGCGTCGTGACGTAATATCGTACCCGACAGGTCCATTTTAACAAATGACGCGTTCGTTCGCGCGACTTCAATCGCGCCGATTTGCACCGCGAACTTGGCGACTATCGAGAGAGCAGCCACGCGCCAATTCAAGTCGTTCGGCTTGATTCAGGCTACTCACTTGACGTCAGGCGCCGAACAACGGTCGTCCTAGGGATCGAACGCCGAATCCTCCACGCCAGGACATCGGCCCGCGCGTCACCAGGCATTCGTGTGTGCGTTCATACGTTCCTCGTGTATCCTGACGAAAGCGAGCAGAGACGCAACGTCGTTCCTTCCGATTCCGTTCGATTCCGACGCACTCGTGGCCGGGGACTCCCCTCCCTCCCGTCGCACCGTCGATTAATCGCACAGCGGAGAGAGCATAAGCTGCAACCCCGCTCTATTTACCGTTCGCACGACGAACGGGACGGTGAGCGAGCGTGAAGAAGGCGGGGGCGGCCGCCCGAACCAGACCGAGCGAGCACGAAGGCGAGCGGTCTTCTGTTTATATGTTACATATGTATATACCTGACGAAATGCCCGCGCCCGCGGCAAAGAGAATACTGAAGGTGTCGCTCGGCGATACGCAGACTATATGCGCCACGCGCATGCGCCTCGCGTGCCTCGTTGCGACGCGCGCGTTACTTCACGGCGATTCATCTCGTCGAAAGCATTCGTTGTCCGCTCCTTTGTACGTGTGTGTATAAAATCTATGTTCTCAACTTTTAACTGATGATATGATAAGATGGATGACGTGGTAAGAATGAAGTAGATAGATCGAGTGTTTTCGTTGAAAGCAAAAAGTCAGCATTAATAAAAAAAAACAATGGATAGATATAATCGGATTCTTTGTTGTCTCTTTTACTAATGTTGACTGACTTCTTGTCTCCGATAAAACTGCGCAGTCTATCTAACGATCTAATCTATCTAGATAATCGGCAAAATCAGGGCTGTATGAAGAGGATATCTCAAATATCTTAATTCTTTTTAGGATTCGCTCTATTTGCGATTTTTTGCGAATAATTTAGTTGTTTTCGTATTTTCTATTTAAGAAGATAATCAAAATAGTTATTAAATTGTAAATCGATGAAGAAACTGGTAAATATAAGAGCCGAGGCACGGTAAATAAGGCGTAAAACTTTTTGTTATTTAATTTTATTAACAAATATGCATTAAACATATACTTTTGGACCATTTTCTTCTCTTTGTATTAAGAGATATGCAATATAAAGAAAAAAAAAACGGTCCAAAACGATTCTTTATATTAAGATAAACAGAGTTGAATAATTTTTTTTTTTAATTAGTCTAAGTTTAGAATTACCAGTTTTTCAATTTTTTAACTTGATTTTTAACTGTTTAACTAAATCCTAAAGATATATGAAAAACGATTCGGGAATACATGCACACAAGTTAGATTCGAGCCTCCATAATATTTCGAAAATTACAAGCGACTTCTAGTCAAATGTCAAAATGCCTCAAGAGGTGTCGCCACCCATGGACTTCATTACTGTTGCGGAATATAATCGAAATAGTTAAAAAATATCGCGAAATATGTTGTCATTATAATCGTGTTCCAGCAAAAACAAAACGTTTCAATGAATTCGTCGTATTGTTTTTTCTGTACGTGATCTTTGTTAAAAGACATCTGAGAATTATATAATATTTTGTTTATTTGGCTTTTTAAACTTGGAACGTATGTCTATAATTTCTGGTTATTTATAATTATATATCACTAATGAATAGATAATTAGTTTTGTGCTCTTTTTTCTAAGCAAGAAAATAATAAACATCATTCTAGTTGTTATCTCAAGAAATATTTCATTTATAGCGTCTATATTTTATGGAAAAAACATATCTCTTAAATATTTTATCACTTATTTATTAATGTAAAAATATTTAAATGTATCCATTTAGTTTGTATCCAAAATTTTTTAAAAATTTATTTCTTTAGAAGAAATAGAAAAATTTAATTTATTTAAAATTATCATTGTATATATATTATATATATTACTATTAAAACAAATTATCATGGGAAATTTACTTAAAATATTTTTAAATCATAAATTAACACTATAAACATTCTTATAATGTAAGAAAAATATAAAATCTTAAGAATGCATTAAATATTCGAGCCAAATCAAACGCAATAAATGACTTATACATATTATTATTAATGAGAGTTAAATTTACATATGTTTATGCTATTATATTTTTTAATTGGTTCAAAGAAATAATCGCAACTTTTTCATACATAATAGAATATTATATTAAAATATAAATGCTGAATCTACAACAATTACATGTCTTCGATTTATATATATAAATATTTTACACGTATAACTTTCATCGACTGTATACAGTAAATCATTCACAAAAAATGGTTATAATTGAATACTTCAAAAAGATATTTCTAAACGAAATATCTCGCATTTCCAAATCACTCATTTATTCAATTATCATTTTTCTTTCGATTTTTATAGAAGTATGAAAATATACATAAATATACCTATTGCGAGACTACAATTGCGAGATTACAATTCTTTGTAATTCAATTGCTTCATGCATATCACGCTACAATTTTTTTATTACTTTATTAATAATATTTATTGAATATTTATATTATTTTGTAAATAAAAATCTGATGAATTTAGAAATGCGAAATATGCGAGAAATTTCGAATACTATCTACGATTTCGTCTCAGAATACGCGGTTTAAGCTAAATCCGCTCACTACTGTTCATCCTTATCCTTCGCGCCGTGCTTTAAGATTCGAGTAAACTCTAGATAGTCGAACATCGAGCCTTTGATCGGTGCTTCACGGTACATTTCATCTACGTCATCATCCGTAAACCTGAAGATAAAAGAGAATTTGTTTTGTATTATCAAGCAAAAATACCTTAATCAATTGATGAGTTTTAATAACAAATGTATTATCATATTTTTATATCCTTTTCTTATATTATTATTATATTTAACAAATTATCAAAAATATAATTAATAAATACATAAAAGGATTAATAAACTATTAATTACATTCAAATATAAATTAAGATTTTTTATGGAACAACGATCTTAGTCTATGTTTCAGTTGAACATACATAATATAGATTATACATATCTGCCAGTTATATTACAATTTTTTTATTATTATATTATTAGTAGATATAATTGTATAATTGATCAATTATTATTAATAACTGAATATAATTATAATAGGCTAACCATTGTTCTATTTTTTTTTTCTTTGAACAAAATCTTTATGCAAAAAATTAAATTAAATTCTTAAATCTTTCTCTAATTTTGCCACTCAATAATTCGATAATTTAGACATATAATTTTATAAATTTTGTCTATAAAATATTCATACGATTTTTGATGTGAGATATTACCTGTCACCCATTGTCGTAAGCAATTCACGAAGGCGCTCCTCATTTATATGACCAGTATTTTCCTCATCAAAACAACCGAAGGCATTCTTAATTACATCTTCAGGATCGGTTCCTTGCAATCTCTCTCCAAACAATGTCAAAAACATTGTAAAGTTGATAGGTCCAGGTGCTTCGTTCATCATTGCCTCCAAATATTCATCAGTAGGATTCTTACCTATAAAAGTTGATTAAATTTTCTTTAAATTCCATCCATATCTCTTATTTCAATTTTAAAAAAGAAATGTGATTTTGTGTAAATAAGCTACAAAAATATATCCCTAAATTTTCTATATTTGCTTACCCAGAGAGGCAAGCATATCGTGCAAATCCTCCTTGTCAATGAATCCATCATGATTCTGATCGATCATGTTAAAAGCTTCTTTGAATTCAGCAATCTGTGCCTGGTCAAACATCGCAAAGACATTTGATGTCGCACGTTGAGCGCGTTTTTTCGTAGTGGCACGGCGTCCAGCAGTTTTGCGGGAAGACATTTTGCAGCTACTGAAACAAAAATTAAATTTTAGTCATGTTTCTGAATAATCTCATATTAAACCTGACAAATTAAAAAAATTTTTTGATTAATGGTATTTATGTAAATATTTCCTATTTCCTATTTCTGTAAATTTAAATTATATAAATATATATATATATATATATATATATACATATTTATTTATTTATTTATTTATTAATAAAAAAATTATAAATATTGATCTTATAAAAATAGAAATATATATGATTATTAAATAATCTAAGATATTTCTGGTGCAATGATGGATTTCCTTAATAAATATCAATTTTTTGGTGGGGGAATAATTTGAAACAATCAACAGCTTATTGCTAGATCTGGGACATATTGTATATTTTGAGATTTAACTCATAAATGTTTGTAATATATTATATATATATTGAAAAAAATAATACTTTATTTATTCGATTTATTCATAGAGCATATATTTCGTAGAAATTGATTGTTTCCTTGAAAAATAAACTGACCTTTCACCCTAAATAAATTCGGAATTTTAACGAAACAAAGATGCATTCTTTTAAAAACAAACATTAAGAGACAGTTTGAGCTCCGGAGTAGCTATCGCCATTGGCGTTTATTTTGGGTAATCAATTCATGATACTCCGACGTGACCGAAATTGGGATAAAAATACTTGGAAGAAAAGAGAAGCGAGACTAAGGGGTCGTTACTCTCTCTCTTTGTATACTCGTATGCCTTCTGCTTTATGTACAACTTATTCCATCGTTTTAATATAGCTTTTATCGGCCACAAATTTGTTCAATAAATATAAGTATCTTAAAAATATATCTGCTTAAAAAAGTTTGAGAGTATTAGATAAAAAAGGGAACCAAAATATCCGAATTATATTATATATAATTTGCTTTTTTTAAATACTCTGATTTTTTTATAATATGCTTTCCTTATATTTCATATAATACCCTTTTCACTTATATAAAATATTTATAGTTATAAACTTTTTCTACTTTTTATATTTATAAAAAATATATATCTAATTTGAAAAAAAAAAAATAAGTGGAAATTTAAGTATATGTCACGAATTCTGTAGCAAATTTTCATTCGTATGTGTATGTGCATGTGTGCATGTATATGCGCGCTTACTCATCTCTCTTAAATCGTTCTACTTTCCCCTCAAGTTTCTTCGCACTCAGTGCTGTCAAAATCAGTCTAATGGAAGTTTTAGTATATTATAAATTAAGTTGGAATAAATTTATTTTAACATTTGCAATAGATTTATTTTAATACTTGTAACAGATTTATTTTAATAATTGCAATAGATTTATTTTGTTCGCAATAAATTCAACATAACATGAAATTTGATTGCAACGACGAAATGTTGTGCATGTCAAGTTTTAAAATTCCAATTTAATTTTTACATATTTATATCCATACTGAAGATGACTAGAGAACATACATTTTTAATGCATATTTGTTAATAAAATTTAACAATAATAAGTTCGCGCACCAATACCCGTGCTTTGGACTCTTATCTGCCAGTATTTTCATTTAATTGTTCGCAGTAAATTCATTTTAATGCACCAAAATGCATGAAATTATTTCGATCCTGACACCATGATGCCCGTTGCATCTCCAGCTATCTACGGCACTGCGCACGCTCAGATAATGCACATTTCTTGCACAGATCGCATATATGAATACATAACCTAACCACAAAATATTTTATTTGTGTGCGTCCCTTTTAGAAATAACAATCTTTGTTTTAATTAAGCGCGACACAAATTGCGCAAATTGCAACTGAATGACAATGGCGGCCCATTCGAGAGTAAAATTTGCTGTCAAATCGACGAGATTTCACGTGCTCGTTCAGGGAAGAGGATACAAGTTTGTTGATTAGATAGCCGGATTATTCGCCCGATTTAAAGGGGAAAGATCGAAGTGTACTCACTCGATTAACAGTAATAGAGTAAAGAGAGGCTCGAAAAACGACTGAAAACTGGAAACTTGAACGGATCGAGGCTCCACGATGAACACTGAGTCACGTTCCGCGTTCACTCTGTGGTCATTCACCACACCCGATCAACTAGCACCATCTGCTGGAAGATAGGTGAACGGAAAACAAAGAAGTCGAGAGTCGGAGAGACGGCTTTCTGTTGTATAGACAAGAGCTGATTAGCTAACTTTAACATCGTATAACACGAAAAGAAAGCTCAGATCAAAAAATGGTAAAGGACTTTTCTGTTCAGTTTACTGTGCTCTATCCGCTCACGAGCTTTGGTACAATCTTTGCAGGACACTCTGTATATTGTGAGCCTATATAATGTGAGCCACGAATGGAGAAAAATTCAGGCCATTGCCAATAGTGAATCAGGATTGTATTCAGGGTATCGATTCTGTAATTTAAGTGAGAGTGAAAATTACAAAAATAAGCCATTCTACTAGAAAATTTATAATTTCATTGATCCAATAAGTTCGCTTATTTTTGTAATTTTTACTCTCACTTGAGTTACAAAATCGATACCTTGATCCTTTCTTTAAAGAAGAATCACAGATAGATTTTACATTCATCAGTTATAGTTCCATTTAATAAAATGGCAAAGATTACAATAATTTATATTGCAAGCAAATAATAAATCAATAATAAATTAGTAATAAAATTAGTAATAATTATTTTTTTCTGAAATATGTTATTATATTTTAATCAAAAATTTGTAAGCATGAGATTTTAATTTGAGACTTTTGCAAGCAGGCTTTAATGAGTATTAAAAAATTAACGATGAAAGAGGTAATAATTAATGAAATTCTGAGAAATGATATAATTTTTACAAATTGTTGGAAAATAATACACTTACGTATAGCAATAGTTTACATACTTTACATCCTTTATATATAAATATAACGCATATTTAACTTGGAAATTGTTTGAAGCAATGATCTCTATAAATAATTACAGCCCTGAACTGGGACTCGCCTCCATACATGGGTTAATGTCTTGTACTGACTCACAGCCATATAAGGACATGAAAGAGACTGATGCACTTATCATTCTGTAATCTTTGATAATGACAATAATTTCGATCTTAATTCGAGTCTCATAATCGCTAAAATGCGAGAAAATTAATTTTAAATAAGAAATTGATATTAGAAAAATGTATTTGCATGAAATTTTTGCGACAAAAAAAAATTATTCATTGCGGAGGATGAAGCGTTTCTGCCGTTTTTTCAAATCAACCTTGTCAATATTTAATATACATTATTATTTGCAGGAAATTAAAATGATTTATTGGATTTATGATAAAATTATAGTTTTTGGAATTTTTTCTCTTTGTTTGTCTTGCAAATCTCGCGACAAATCTTGGACAATCACCAAAACAATGAATTACTGATGTTGATAATTATGTAATAATATATTATTATTGGCCAAATTATTTAGATGCAGGATTAGTTTATACTTACCTAAAAATTTTCACCCTGATTATACTTTGCATTTATATATATATATAAATTTTTACTATATACATATCTATTGTGTTTTTCATTAATCCATTAATTGAAATTATTTCTGATTATTGCATTATGCCAGTAAAAATTATCTTATATTTAAGACAGAGAGAGAAAGAGAGAGAGAGAGAGAGAGAGAAACGCGAAACACATTATCAGAACATTTTATATACCTATATATAATTAATTATTAAAAATTTATTATTAATAATAAATAAAATTTAAATTTATGTAAATAAAAAAATTTATTTTTTTTTATTTGAATTGTTTGCTATAGTGAAAAAGTAGAGCGAAATAATATGACAAAGAGTGTCAAGTACAACAAGAGCACTGGTTTCTTTATTTACGCACAATCATAAACTTACACTACAACGTGTCACTTAAAGCCTATATATAATAATAATAATAAATCTAAATGATCAATACACCGTATATACAGAATCGTACGCACATTAGGTGATACTTGGAGAAGAAGTCTCTTATCGTAAGAACGAGCGTCATCAACATACAATCCTCTTCAAACTTTTCACGCTCGTTCTTTTATACATTCTCTCGCGAAAATTATTTACATGAATTGTCGAACCCTCGATGGGCAATAATATATAAATAATGACAACAATTAAGTTCTTCGGTGTCGGTTTTCTGTACATAAAGCATCGTCTCGTGAACGGCGAGAATCGCGCAAGAGAAGACGATCTCTCGAGATCGTCAGCGAGCGATTTTCGATGAAAACGAAGAAGGCGAATTGAATTTTAAGCTATCGCACAGACACGCCATTGATAGTTATTCCGTTTCTGTTAGAAACCGGTTCGGCCTCGTAATGTCCGGATCTGCCGTACGTTCTTCTCGGCTGGCCGTTGTATCTGTTAAAAACATATCAATTTATTAGGTAGAATAATATTCATTTATTCTAAAATAAAATCCCAATAATATTTATTTATCCTAGAATAAAATAAAAAAATAAAAAAATTGTTTTGTATCTCTATCTCTTTCCATACATTTTTAAAACGCATAATTGTAAATAATTAATTTTTTAATTTGTTATTTGCACTGTTTTATAGCAGTTAATTTAATGATGCTTTGGCTGACAATAGTAGTAAAAAACTGTCAAAATTAAGAAAAAAGACATTTCTTGTGTTTGTGTTTGAAAAATCAAATAAAAAAAACATTTCTTATGTTTATTCTGTTTGAAAAATTAAATAACAAAATCTGGATTATAAAAAAAATTAAAATATTACAAAATATGGTTTCTAACGTCTTCCTAAAAAAAATAGTTGTAATTAATATTTTTCTTAATTTATGACAAAAACTTTTAATTGTGAACACTCTCTCAACTGCAAGAAACAAAGAAAAACGAGTAATTTACAGAAAGAAAGAGAGAGAGAGAGAGAGTGAGAGATGTTTTCCTACAATTTTTAATAAATAACTTTTAAACGAGTAAGTAAAAATCTAAATCAAATTTTGTATAAATATTTAGAATTTTCTTAATATATGTAAAAATTTTTATTTTGCTGACAATATTTTTTTCTTGTCAAAATTTGTCAATAAATACAACAATACGCGATTTTTCTTAAGAATTAATCGAGAATTTTCATTCTTTTATCCATGTTTTGACATATGACACATACATTCTTAATAAAATCATTATTTATAAAATTCCAATACTCTAATTAATATTATAGGATATTTATATCTTACATTATATCAAGATCGCGTCGCTCTATTGCAAATTCCTTACACACACACATTCGCAACTTACCTATACGCGCTGCCGCCTAAACTGTATGGATTATCATAGAGACCATCTTCGGGGACGTTTTCGTACATGGTGTTGGGGGTGCCATCATTCAACGTTGCGTAAGACATAACGGCGGCATTTTGATCCTCCTTCCTTTCAGCCGCCTGAACGTTCTCGGTATTTTTCACCGGCGTAGCTTTTCGCCTATAATTATATCGGTGACTCAATATATTTGGAAATTATTTCCGAGGGAAAACGATACTTACAGCCTAAGATAGACCAGTCCGAGGATAATTAATATAAATATAATCACGCCGGCTCCGATGCCGACACTCGTGCCAACACCTTGAGGCTCCGCCACTTCGTTCGCAGCCACTGCGATACGAATAATTTCTTATATCAAATGTTTCGAATATTTTTCAATTTTACAATTTATTTCCTCGCATTAAGATTAACAGTTTGCGATTTAGTTCGAGCCGTTTATTACCCGTCACACTTGATGAAATAATTTTTAATACCTATCTTGAAGAAAATCTATCAAGTTAGTCAATAAAGTTTGAAGATATATATATATATATATATACACAAGGTGTAACAAAAGATTGGAAACAAATAAAACAGCGTATTCATCAACGAAAAATAAAAGTTTTTCTAAATAAAATTGTGTTCTACGGGTCTTTGTTTTCAAGATACAGGATATTAAAGTCTTAAAAGAAAAAGAAAAAAGTTTTTGTTTAATTTTTAAATACAGAAAAATTATATTTATATATATGTATACATATATATATATATATATTTTTTTTTTTTTTAATAAAATTTTCTTATATAAAATGTTTAGAATATTAAAAAAAAATAATTTAATATTTCAAATATTAAAAAAAATAAAATGTTTTAAATAAATTAAATATATTCCAACAGAATATTTATATCTTACATTGGCATTTTGGTTCCTCGCCGCTCCAAAATCCTGTGTCCAAACATTTCCTCAGGAATATGCCGACCCTTTCATACTGCGGTAAACAGTGATACTCCGCGGCACCTCCATAAGTCGTTGATCCATTCACTATTATTACGCGACCGTTCTCTATTGACCCTGGATGCTTGCAATCTACCGCTAAAAACATATCACGAATAAATCTTAAGGATGCTCTGAATGTACAATAGTGGCAAAAAATTGTCAAAATTAAAAAGAAAACATGTTTCTTACGTTTATACTGTTTAAAAAATTAAAAAAAAATAAATTCGGGTTATGAAAAAATTTAAGTATCACAAAATAATATGGATTTTGACGTCTTCGTAAAAGAAAATAGTTGTAATTAATATTTTTCC
>JBCAUJ010000075.1:11894063-11939230 GCA_038406275.1 Cataglyphis albicans | reverse complement strand
ATATTTTTTCTTTGTCAAATTTGTCAATAAGTTCTACAATAGGCGATTTTCCATAAGAATCAATAGTAACTTTAAATAACTTCCAAACTGTTAAGAAAATTGTGCTTAGTTTTTACAAATATTCAGAAGAAATAGAACAATCTTCAAACAATCATCAAACAATAAAATTTTAATACTTTTGTTAGTATTTCGATATGTCATACATCCTTAAACTCTTTTAATGATTCATTCAATATAAGAAAATTATCGATCAATATAAATATTTTAATATTCTTTAAATAATTTTTTTTTAATTTTTTTTATCTTCTCATGTATTTAACAGAGAAAAAAAATTATAAAAAACATTAATTAAAATATTAACATATTTATTATACAAAAATATATCTATTGCAATCTATTGTAGAAAATAGTAAATTTTCTCAAAGATAATTTAGAGAGATTTTTTTACGCTAAAATAAAAAAACAATATTACTGATCTCGAGAAGTTTCTTACAAAAACAAGCGGGCGTTGAGCCGCTCCAGGAGCCATTTTGTAAACAAATCCTAGTTTCGTTTCCTTCCATATAAAATCCACGTGGGCAGCTATAATGCGCCACTCCACCTACACTGTGAGTCGATACTTGCGTCGACAACACACCGGTTTTCTCGGGATCTCTGCATCGAATTTCTGTAAATGTAGACTCTAGTTTATCCCGCTGCAATTTAATGCCATGCGATTGCCATTTTAATTTTGCCCGACACACACAATTAATGTGTTTCAAAGTAAAACAATTGAACTAAAATAAATTGAACAATAAAAAATAGGATTTCTATCTATTTCTGTTCGGCTATTTAGGCTTTTGAAGAATTAAATATTTCTCAGATTACCTCGACAGACAGGTGTGTCGCTGCTCCAGGTACCGTTTTCAAGGCACAGTCTTCTGGCAAAGCCATCCAACTCGAAATTACCTTCGCATTCGTAAAGTGCAGCTGCTCCGTAGTACGTTGCATTCGATGTCAACGTGTAATGTCCATGTTGAATGTGTTCGGGTTTGCCACAGTCAACATCTGTCAGAAGAAAGCTTATGTTATAAAATGTCACGTATCTAATATATAATTATAAAGTTTTGTCAAAAAGTGTCAAAACAATCGCAAATATTACATAATATTTAATATTATTTATAAAAATCATATTAAATATTATAATGTAATATTATTTATAAAAATTATATTAAATATTATAATTTAAATTTTTTATAAAAATAATATTAAATATTATAATGTAATATTATTTATAAAAATTATATTAAATATTATAATTTAAATTTTTTATAAAAATAATATTAAATATTATAATGTAATATTATTTATAAAAATAATATTAAATATTATAATGTAAATTTTTTATAAAAATAATATTAAATATTATAATGCAATATTATTTGTAAAAATAATATTAAATATTATAATGTCAAAAAAATCGCGAATATTACATAATATTTAATATTATTTTTAATAAAAGAGTTTTTATCGGTTATTTAAAGAGAAGATGGAAAATCCTCTTTGAATAGTCAATGACCGTTATTTATCCTATATAATCTTACACGTTTATAATTGATTAATCCGATAGAATGCAATTTTCCGATGATTAGATCTTGCAGATATGTACACTTACAGACGCATTGCGGTACTTCACCGCTCCACTTTCCGTTCTCCTCGCAAGTGGACAGAGGTTCTCCGACCACCTTGTATCCTCTCTCGCATCTATACTTTACCAAGGCTCCGATCTTATACGAAGTCGCCCCCGTGTTCGAATTCTCCGCGGTTCCCGTGCGAATCAGGGTCCTTCCGTACATTCGATCGTTTCCGGTCACCGAAAGAATTCCGTGTTCCGCTAGCACCGGCTCCGTACAACGAATCTCTGAGATGAGAAACATAAATATGATATAACCCGGGTACACATATAAATATTGGATTGTCGTAAAACTCGCGGCCAAGCTTTTACAATGTATCGAGAAAGCTGGCATATATCGGCGATAGCGTCTTTTACGAACGTCTTATAGATGAAGAGAAGGAATATGAATTTTCTTCTCACGGTTATCATATCCCATAATTTAATTCATCCAATTTTATTTAATCTCACTTTGCTGCAGGGTTGGCTAAGTGAACTTTTTCCTTTAACTTTAATTTTAAATTAAGTTTAAAGTTAATAGCTCAAATATTGGCTAAGTTTACGTTAAAACGTTGCAAACAAAAGTTAATTCAAAATTAAATTAAAAAATTATTATTAGCTTATTAAAATTAAAAGTTAATTTTCTATCGAAAAAATTATTATTAAAATTAAAAATTAATTTTCTATCCAACTGCAAGTCGACACGTCCGACGATGTATCCGTACAACAAATGAAATATTCGCATTACAATCAATTATTTTTACATGTTTTCAATATTGATAAATTATTTTAACTTAATAAAAAAAAATTAATAATGTTAGTGCATTTAAAAATAGCTAATTTAAAATAAAAGTTGATAAAAAATTTATTAAAATTAATTAAATTAAATTAAAAGTTATTAACTGTTCATCTTTTTAACTTATGTAATTTTTAATTGTTTAACTAGAGTCCCAAGCTTTAATATTTTCTGATGCACTTATAACACATCACTCAATAAGTCTCCGGTCTAACTAAGAAAAACAAATTTCTTTTTAGAAATCACGTGGTCTGTCAACAATGTTGCCACATATGTGTCAGACCGGGGACTTATTGAGTGATGTGTTACTTTATACCTTCACATTTCGGGGTAGCGTCACTCCACTGGCCGTTGTCCAGGCAATATCTTCTCGAAACTCCATTCAATCTGTAATTTCTCGTGCAGCTGTATGTGATTTCACTGCCGAGATGAGTCGTTCCGTTCGCGTAATCCACGGCGCCATTTAAAACCGGTAGAACCTTGCCGCAATCGATATCTGCACGATAATTATTCTAATCAGCGTAATTTTAGGAGCAGTCAGAATTAGACGATTAAAGCTGCATGATTGAGAGTTGTCGAGAAAATATATATTTAGGGCTGGTGATTTGCTTCGAAGACTTTGACATTTGAAGCTTCGAAGATTCGATGCTTTGGCATTAAAATCTTCGAAGAATGAAATTAAATAATTATTAATTTAATTAAATAAATTATACGATTATTAATTTAATATAATAATAATATATCTTGATTATTCGAGATTTATAAAAGACACATTTATAAAATTATACGATGAAATTTGAATAAAATATTTCTAATATTGCAATAATTAATGTTGAATAATTACATATTTTTTGAGCATATATATTAATTAATTTTATTTATAACGCTTTTTAGTGCTTCCTGAATTTAAAGCTTCAAATCTTCGAAGTAACAACCCTAATTGCATTCCAATAAAAAAATTACAATTTTGTATAGAATTAAAAAAAAAAAAAATACAAAGAATATTAGATAAATAAAAATTTTTAAAAATTTGATCCTCTGTTTTTTGCTAACCATTTTCTTGAGTGCTAATGAGCTGCTCTAGAAAGACCTCATTTAAGACGATGGCCTTTAACGGCAAAAATGACCTTGATTCTAAATTATATTCCTTTCACGATATAAGGCGATTATGTCACTCGAGTGGTTTCGATGAGAAAGAGATTGACTCACACTCGCAACTCGGCACCTCTCCCGTCCATTCTCCGTCTTTGCCGCACGAATGCCTGGCCTCGCCGTGAAGCAAATAACCAACGTCGCAGTGATACTCGATGACACTGTGAACGTTGAGATCGTAACCCACCACGTAGCCTCCCGCGGGCACCTCCGGTTCCTCACACGTAATTACTGTATAAAAAAATATATTTTTACAATAGTATAGATGACATGACAAAAAAAAAATATCAAACATTATATAAAATATTTTTAATAAAACGATATTTATTCTTTTAATTTTTTTATACTTTATATAAAAATAAATTTTTCTTCTCCATTCATCAAACAAGAATTGCACGAAGTTTTAAAAACTTTTCATTAATTAATTATTAAGCTTATTAATTAATTAATTAAAGTTTTAAAAAATTTCATTAATTGATTTACAATATTAATTAATTAATAATTAATAAAAAGTTTGCGTTATCTTTCCGAGAGAAATTAATTTTTATAAAATAATTCTTACACTCGCACGATGGCGTGTCGTGGCTCCACTTGCCCTCTTTGGTGCATTCTTGCTTTCCTTCACCCACCAACCAGTAATCCACTTGACATGTGTAGACGGCTAGGCTGCCCACCGTGGTCGTGCCGTTAATTAGAACGACCGTTCCGAATTCGATCTGAGCCGGAGCCCCACAATCGACGAATCGACATTGGGGCGCCTTGCCGGACCATTCGCCTCCGATATTGCACGTCAGAACCTTAATTATCAGTGAAAGAATCGCACATAGAGATTAATAACAATTGAGTTTTTTTTTTCAAAAATAGGGGAAGGAGCTAAATAAATAATCAAGTAAAAAAACCGATTTTTGGAGAAATAAAAAATTATTTGTATCTTAAGGTATTAAAAAAATTTTCATTAAATCATAATTATTGGGCACAATAACTAATTTCAAAAAAAAAAAAAAAAATATCCTGAGAACTTACATTGTCACCGAACAAAATAAATCCATTTTGACAGGAGTAAGTGGCGGTGGAGTTTACTCTTCTTCCGGTAGTTGTCACGACGCCACCGTTTACTTCCGGTGGCTCGGGACACCAGTCGACTGAAAAGTAATTAGCCGTGTAATTGCAGACGGAATGAAAAAGTAGAAATTATACTGAAACGTGACTCTTTACTTAAGTGCTAACATGAAATTATTTTTTAACTAGCAGTAATATACACATGAGATTTTATAATTATACATATATTCATTTTGCATACAGAAAATACATGGCAAGAACTTAATACTGGTTTATTAGCAGTTGATTTTATTTGCGATAAAATGTGTAAATTATTTTTCAATATAATTTATTAATATTTTAATTTAATTTATTAATATTATTAATATATTATTTAATTCATTAATACTTTAATTTAATTTAATTTATTAATATTTTAATTTTATTAAATTCACTAATATTTTAATTTAATTTAATTTACTATTATTTTAATTTTATTTAATCTATTAATATTTAATTTAAAAATATTTCTTTCTGTGTGCATACTGGACATTAATTGTTATGCTCTATTTCCTTTTTGCAATGATTAAATATTTAATTTGCAAGTATTATTTTTTAAAGCTTGCACAAAAAACCTAGAATAATAAGAATAGAATAAAGAGTTAAATATAAAAAATATACTCTACTTACATAGACACTGGGGTTGGTGCCCGCTCCAGATACCACCGTCTCCGCATCTTCGTCTCGTGTCACCCACTAGCGTGTAATTTTCTTTACACGTGTAATCTGCGAGAGCACCGTGCGTGGTTCTATCCTCGAGTAAAATGACAGCACCGTTCTCCAAATCAGATAGGACGCCGCAGTCCACAACTGTAAAAATATTCGAAGAATGACGGAGGTCGCGCGTGACAGATGTGGCTCGTACATTTACATCGCGTGTTCAACATTAAAATACATATAATTGTACGATATTCTCATGCAGATAAAAGACGTTCCAAATTTGTAAAACATCTGTACATGGAATTAAGGATATTCTGGATGTACAATAGTAGCAAAGAATTGTCAAAATTGAAAAGAAAACACTGTTTCTTACGTTAACACTGTTTGAAAAATTAAAAAAATTAATTCGGGTTATGAAAAAATTTAAGTGTCACAAAATAATATGAATTTTGACGTCTTCGTGAAAGGAAATAGTTGTAATTAATATTTTTCTAATTTATGGCAAAAACTTTTGATCGTGAATATCCTCTGAAATCAACTGCAAAGAGCAATGAAAAACGAGTAATTTGCAAAAAGAGAAAATGAGACAGATAATACTTTTCTACAATTTTTAGTAAATGACTTTTAAACGAATTAGTGGATCTAAATCAAGTTTTGCACAAATATTTATTAGAATTTCCTTAATATATGTGAAAATTTTTATTTTATTGGTAATAGTTTTTCTTTGTCAAATTTGTCAATAAGTGCTACAATAGGCGATTTTCCATAAGAATCAATGGTAACTTTAAATTTAAATAACTTCCAAATCGTTAAGAGAATTGTGCTTAGTTTTTGCACAAATATTCTGAAGAAATAGTAGAATAATCTATGAAATTTTAATGCTTTTGTTAGTATTTCGATATATGTCACACATCCTTAACTCTATAACATCCGCAAAAATTAAATTTTTTTATGCCTCATTTGTTTGCACATTGCTTGCATATGTTTATCGTTTTTTTTTTTATTTACGCACATCTAAAAGACAAATTATCTAAAAAAGAAATTTTTTGGGGAGGGGCTAACTTTAATGCTAGTTCTCTAAATTTTTTAAAAATAATTTATTAGCATGCAAATAAAAATTAGAAAATGTCAAATATGTGCGATGTAGTTAAACGATGCAGAAAAATTTTATTTTTTTTTAATATTGATGGGCTAAATTCACATAGATTCTTTAAAAGTCTTTTAGAATTTCATATTATTTGTCACAAAAATAAAAAAAGATTTAACATCAGTATAAAATTATTAAATTATTAAAATGAAATCTATAAATGTAATAGCATTCTTAATTTGTGATAATTTCAATCTTGATTATAAAAAATGGATCTAATTGTAAGATTAGATTATATAATATTTAATCCCTCAATTGTCTATAATTCTTGCAAATAATTTGTAATTATATGAATGATGAGTGAGAGAGGGGAAGCGAATATAAAGAGAATATAAAGTTAAAAGGCACAGAATAATGCATGATCATATTTGTCGCATGACGTCGTCTAAGAAGGCGAACGCCACTGGAAGAATTCTCACACTCACATTTGCACGTGGGCGCGTCACCGCTCCAAAAACCGCTCGATCCGCACATTCTGGACTTGGATCCAATCAACATATAACCGTCCGGGCAAACGTACTCTATCGTGGAACCTACCGTCCTCTTGGATCCCACGATCGTCGTATTCTCCGATTTTTCGGGACTGCCGCAGATAGGCGGTCCTGCGAAAAATAAAATGGAATAAATGAGATGTACGTTTCTTCACGCGTGGTATTTTTATGAAATTGGCAGGCAAAAATTTTTCTTCGAGAGAACCGGACTGTCTCGCTTTCATAGACCAAAATTCCTGTTCACACTTACTGCTCTGGCAGATCCAGTGAAGGTAATCGAGGTTGCAACCGACGTCATTCCAAAGCCAGCCGCGACCTCCGTCCAGCACGACACAATTTTGTTCGCCGTTGTAGTTGTTCGGCTGGTCTTTGCCCCACGATGGTTTCTGCACGATCTCGCCTGAAATATGATCGGTCTGTATTAACATCACGTATTATTTTCACCTTGGAAAGAATTTTTAATTCTAATTCAAATTCAAATTCAAATATAAGATAAGTATTTTTGCATAAATTAAAATATATATTTATATTTTTACAAATCCTCAAGCAATTATTATTATTTATCTGATTTTATATTTGATATAATTAATATTTGATTTAATTAATATTATTAATCATTCGTATTTTATTGCATTGGCAACGATGGATGACTTCATAAGTGGAAGTATAACACATCACTCAATAAGTCTCCGGTCTAACTAAGAAAAAGAAATTTTTTTTTAGAAATCACGTGGGTCTGTCAACAATGTTGCCGTAATGTGTCAGACCGGGGACTTATTGAGTGACGTGTTATATATTTATTAAGTGATGCACGTTGGAAGATGTAACTTCCTGTAGATTTCGACACGGCGATAACTTTCACGTTCTATTTATCGTCAGACGACGCTTTCGGGCTGCAGCAAGCCCGAATAACGATCTACCTTGCGATACAATTTGTCCCGATGATTACACGATTACTCGATTGACTCATCATTATACGGAACGCGATCGTCGTTCCTTTCGAAGCGAGGCTGGAATGCGAATTTGCAAAATCCTTCCCTCCCAAAATAACAGGAAATCGTTCTGCGATTGCCGGATAATCAACCGGATCGACAATCGGATTACCGAATCTCACCTCGGGTTACCCAATAATCCGCCCTCTCGGCCCGATTCTCACGGGGTGATCGTTAATAATCGGAATAACTTTGCCGACCGAAAACTTACCGTCCACCCATCGCCACGTTCGTGCTGTGATCTGCGGTTCCTTCTGCGCTCCGATCCAGACCAGCTGGGTCTTGAGTTTATCCTTTCGCCTTTCTAGGTTGTTCAGGATAAATATGGACGATACGCCCTGCAAATATTGACGAGTATCATCATTTTTTTTTTTTTTTAATTTTGTAAAATGTTTAAGGATGTTCTGGATGTGTAATAACACATCACTCAATAAGTCCCCGGTCTGACACATGGCAACATTGTTGACAGACCCACGTGGTTTCTAAAGAGAAATTTGTTTTTCTTAGTTAGACCGGGGATTTATTGAGTGATGTGTTAGTAGCAAAAAAGTGTCAAAATTAAAACGAAAACATGTTTCTTACGTTTGTACTGTTTGAAAAATTAAAAAAATAAATTTGGATTATGATACAAATTAAAATATCGCAAAATAATATGGATTTTGATCGTGCGAATATTAATATAAAATATTAATATAAATATTAAGTAATAAATATTTATATTAATATAAAATATTAATATAATATTTTAATGTAAAATATAAATATAAAATTTTAATATAAAATATAAAAATCAATAGTATTAATTTTCAAAAATTATTAAAAACTTATTTCATACGAAAATGGGATAAAAATATTTTTACAGCAAGGTTCTACATATATAAGAATAAATTATAACAACCTGGAAGCCGTGAACGAGATCACCTCCGCGATTCTTGCAATAGTTCCTCGCCTCTTGGAAAGAGCCGCCTTTTTTTACTATGAATTCGTAACACGTGGAATTGAAAGCTGTCAAGTCGGCGTCGGCGGGCGTGCCGGCATGCGCACACCTATCTATCGAGAATTCTGTGAACAATCATAAATCCTTTTCATAGTGAACGTTTCTTTCTCTCGAACATGCAATTATTCCGATATTATCTGAATTATACACATTAGCGAGGATTTATTGCATTCCGAATTTTTAATTATTTCTTTCTTAGCTTTTCACTCTTCATTATTTATTTATTTAACAAAATATATAATAATATTAATATAATATATATTATTAGGTGAATTCAAGCTTTTTATGGATGCTTTAAACTTACCGTCCGTAGCGAAAATTTCCACCTCGCAGAGACTCAAACTACCCTCGACACCAACAAGTTGTAGAAAGACATATTGGCCCACCAGAGCTCTGGCACAGATAAAGGTCTTCGTGATACCCTCCTCTGCAAGTTTAATTCGTCATCGGTCTTAATTATTTCGCTTTAATTTTCCAGAACATTTAGAACTTCGAATATGTCTGCCAGAATAATTTAGGATAAATAAATTTTTTAAAGACATCTTTTTTTAAATATTTTTACAACATTTGATATATAATGAATATAAATGTTCTTAGATAGATAAATTTTTATTTTTATTTTATAATTAACAGACGTTTTTTTCAAAGATTTTTACAATATTTGATGCAGAGAATAATTTTATAGGTCTTATATAATACATTAGAGAAAGATATATAATAAAAAAGTGAGAATAATTGTTCCGAAAGTGAGAATAATTGTTCGTTTTTTCTATCAACGGCTCATACTGTTTATAGCTGTCTCTCTCGAAACACTCACCAATAGTACCGGGGAACCAAGCGCACAAAGGATTGCGTTGCAATTCAGCGCTGCTGTTGCCTACTCTTATCTCAATATCCTGAAGAGGTTGATGACCTGTCGAGCAATCGATAAGTCATTCTTCAAGCTAATTATAATCAAGTCTTAAAACGAAATACAATTGTATGCGCAGTTGAAGCTTGAGATAGCCTTGGAAAGATAAAAAATATCTTATACATTAAATCATTTTTTTTTTTTAAGTTTAAAATTAGGCGAATTCAAAAAAAATTTTAATGTAATAAAATAAAGTTTAAATAATGTTTAAATATATATATACCAAGATATTTATAATTTAAAACAAATTTATAGAATAATTGAAGTGAAGCCACGATCCTTTAAAGTCTTAAATATAAAAAAGAAGGCGCAAAATGCGTGGATTTAATTAAAAAAAAATAATAAAAATTTAATAAAATCAAAATAAATATAATAATAAACAATTAATAAAAACAAAATTAAAAAAATTTATACAAAGAATAAAAAAGTTAAAAACTTATACGAAAATTAAAAATTAATACAAAATCAAAAAATAAAAAAAAAATGTAGTTAAAAGAACTTGGTGCTGCTAAACTGAACAATATGCTAATGATCCTGATTCTTTTAAGTCTTAAATATGAAACGGATTATTCAGACGCTTACCACAACAGCCTCGCGTCGTTACTCGGACAACCTTGACGGAATATGGCTTGAGAAGGTCGACCCTCCACCAGGGACTGGGCTCGTTCTGAGTTTCCGTGCATCTTTTCCCGTCGTGTTCCGTACTGAAGTCACCGTCATTACCGTGATTTGCATTTCCGCCCCTCACGGTCGTTGATTGATTCGCCGGTTTGCGGAAACCCACGTTTGTACCTGTCACATTATTTATCTTTATTGCATTTTTGTCATTATAATTTAATCCCTTTTAATCAAAGGAACCAAAATTCAAACTATCAATTTTATGAGCTAATTTCTATCAATTTTATTTAATTAATTTGTTGTTCGCGATAACTTCATGAAACGTCACTTTGACGTTTGACGTTTGACGTTTGACGTTTGACGTTTGACGTTTGACGTTTATTAATCACGCTTCAGTCACAGTCGTTGATCGTCGGAAATGTTGATGATTAATAAAACGCTCGTTAATGACAGGACGCGTTTAATAATTATTTATAATTATTGCCAAGTTTATTAGTTGCTTGACAAAACAACAACTGCCTTGTCGTCGTGTATGTATTTTTTTATTTTTTATTTTTTTATTCATGTTCTATATCTTTAAACATAATTCTCGGAACAATTCGCGATGCCGCGTTCCCGTTATTTCACGGAAATCATGCGGATCGTTCCGCTACCGTCAAACAATGACAATGACAATATTATATTTTCTTGTGGTCGGACTTTTACGCGCAAATAATTCCACGATTAAAAAGAAATCGATCACTGCAAATCTGTATTTTATTCGTTGGATAACGCGGCGAGATTTGTAAGAGGAATGTAATAGAAATTTCGCATTGAGCGAGCGCTTTCAAGAAGACGTCCCACAACTGTCATCTCTTTTTTTATTTAGAAATCTCTCAAGCAACTGGTTACAATACTTATTTCACAATAATATGACACGTAAAATTATTTTATGATTTTTATAAATGATTTTTGGAGCATTTTTTTTACAGCTAACAGTTATAAGTCAAATTCCTGACATTTTTTAATTTTTATAAGCGCGTTGCACGAAAATTATTATCACGTTGCTCGTTTTTTTATTCCGTAGATGGAGAATTAATGATAATTTTCGAACACCCTGTATAAGGCGAGGGAAAGTGGCTTGATATTTTAAGACAGGCAGTTTGATGTTCTCTCCGACGAAAATGCGAATCTCGTTCGATCCCTGTCTTCCACAGTCATATCACGAAAACAAACTTCATTTTGTGCGGAAAGTTTCGTGGAGAAAGTCGATTGTTATAGTCGAGACTGATGGAAAATGAAGGCACAAATTATAAAGATGCTTAATTAGCATAATTAAGGCGCACATTAAATCACGGACATTGAGAATTAATCAATCTTATCTTAAGGATTTATGTGACATATATCGAAATACTAACAAAAGCATAAAAATTTCATAGATTGTTCTACTATTTCTTCTGAATATTTGTGCAAAAACTAAGCACAATTCGCTCAACGGTTTGGAAGTTATTTAAATTTAAAGTTACCATTGATTCTTATGGAAAATCGCCTAGAACTTATTGACAAATTTGACAGAGAAAAAATATTACGGATGAAATGAAAATTTTCACATATATTAAGGAAATTCTAATAAATATTTGTGCAAAACTTGATTTAGATTCACAAATTCGTTTAAAAGTTATTTACTAAAAATTGTAGAAAAATATTATCTGTCTCATTTTCTCTTTTTGCGAATTACTCGTTTTTCATTGCTCTTTGCAGTTGATTTCAGAGGATATTCACGATCAAAAGTTTTTGCAATAAATTAGGAAAAATATTAATTACAACTATTTCCTTTCACGAAGACGTCAAAATCCATATTATTTTGTGAAACTTCAATTTTCTCATAACCCGAATTTATTTTTTTAATTTTTCAAACAGCATAAACGTAAGAAGCATGTTTTCTTTTGAATTTTGACATCTTTTTGCTCCTATTGTACATCCAGAACATCCTTAAATATATAGCGGCGTGCAATTGCCAATACAATACTGGAACATCAGTTGGTACATTATACAGGGTGGAGAGAAAATACCGAGACCCTAAAATATCTCAAAGAGAAATAAATTTTGAAGGGAAACGTTGAATACAAAAATCTCTTCCAGATATTTTGGGAACCCGGTATTTCTTTCGCACCCCGTATACAGTATACGTCCTTATCGATTTGAGAAAAGATTACTTGAGAAGATGGACTACTCACCGCAAAACGGTAGGTCACCCTGCCATTTTCCTCGGGCGTTGCATGTCAAGCTGCCGGTTCTGAAAGAAAGTGACAGTTTGTCAAAAGTTGAAGCGGATGCCAAATGCGCGGTATGTATTATCGGAAACGGCGACCGCGCGGCGACGTCACTTTCTCGCGACGTTTGCGTAACTGATAACAGGTGTATCGGTTTCGTTATGCGTGTTATGCATGAAAAATCTTTTGCCGGACCGTTGGAGCGAAAAATATTGCTTATAACTTTCTGCGTATAACCGGTGTAATTATGCCCGGCGAGCGAAAGAAGGATAGTGCTCGAGGCAGTGGTACTTGGACTTTTCCAAGCTTTCGAGGGAAATATTTGAGATAAAAAGAAACTTTTTTATTTTTTTAATAGTATAATTATAAACCTATGGAAATGCGACGCGAATGGGATTTTTTGCATCTCACATTCTCGTATTATTCTTTGATTTTTTTTTTTTTTTTTTTTTATAAAACCGTCTCGTACCAATC
Source organism: Cataglyphis albicans (assembly GCA_038406275.1). Classification (NCBI taxonomy): domain Eukaryota; kingdom Metazoa; phylum Arthropoda; class Insecta; order Hymenoptera; family Formicidae; genus Cataglyphis; species Cataglyphis albicans. The sequence goes on along the minus strand of JBCAUJ010000075.1, from coordinate 11,925,992 downwards.
GTTCGAAAACGGAGAAAGTTAGTGGTGTACCGCATTGTAGACAATCACTATTCTTAACGAGAAGCGTGCATTCCTTTCGTCGTTGCACGCGTCGAGAAGAAAATATACGCGATCGCCAATATCCGGTCGCGTGGCCGAGGAAATTAATTCTCTCTCGCATTATTTTGGCAAAAAAAAAAAAAATTGGCTTTTTCATGTGTATTACATTTTGCCAATCTTGTACTGTATGATGATAGTACAGTTATTGGCACTTCAGGGATTTTTTCTTTTCCTTCTCTATTGATAGGATTTTTTAATATTTTTTTTTTATTTTTATTTTTTTTTTATTTAGAAGAAGCGGAAATCAATCACTCTATATAATCTTCAAAAATTTTAAATGCATTATATAATTTTTTTCTTAAATATTATATATAGAAGATATAATAATAGAGATCAAATTTTTTTTAATTAAAACGCATAAAAAATGTTGCAAAAAATTCACAGTAAGATATTGTTATAGCTTACTACGTTAAGTCAGATTAACTTAAATTTACTGCTTCTTCAATTTTGTTATATTTCGAGAATAATATACGTATATAAACAATGTCATTGTAAAGTCAAAGTCAATTAATTAAATTTTCTTATGATAATCCATTAATATTCGAAGTCACTAATAATAAAAACATTCACGAAAATCGCGATTAAAATTAAAATGTTTTCTTAATGCAATCTAGAAAATATATAATGGCAAACTTTAGAATCTGGCAACGACAATTGGCTCAGCCTGACACTCAAAATAGAAAATTTAAGAAAAGAAGAAGCGTTGATTAACATGTACAGTTAACGGTACCTTAATAAAATACGTGACATATTATCCGAGGTTTTATAATTGAAATGCATTTCCATTCATCTGGAAGGCAGAGAGTCTCCAATGTGTCAAGTTCAACGCGATTTAGCGTTAAAGTCAATTTAATTATACAGAGTGTCCAGTAGTTTTCGACACACCCGAAGTGTAAAGATAGATTGAGTCAAACTGAAAAGAGAAGTCCTATACCATTTTTTTTTTTTTTTTTTTTTTTTCAGTTTGACGAGCGACCGTGACCGTCAAAAATTACCGGACACCCTGTATAATGACAAATACAACAACGAGATGACATCTCATATTTTTTACCATGATCATTTTATTTCACTTATCATTTTTAGAATTTCAATATAATTAAATTATATTTTTCACTAAAAAGATTTATCGTTAGAATTTCATAATTTTATTGATTATATCAAAATTCATAATCTTATCGATTGTATCGAAATTCTGAAAATGGTGCTAATTTCACAAATTAAATTCTCTATCTATCTATCGAAATCATTTTTTTTTTCACATGTATTGTCAACTATTTCAAAATTCTTTCTATTGCCTTTATAATTTATTCGCTGTTGCAAGGAGAATGGCACGCTTGTCGATCGAGATTCTTTCCGGGAAAGCAATATTTTCCGCGGATATCGCGCGATAGGCGTAGCCTGTCATTGCGCCATTATCATGAATAAACCGCGACGGTTAAATAAATGCCACTTGTAGAAAAACTGAAACCTAATTGTTGTCAACTGAACAGAATAAAGTACTTATAATATTTCTCATACTTCTTTCGTATATTTTTCCTTTTTCCAGTATCCGATAGCCGCAATTAATATTAATTTCGCTCTTTACTTAAATTCAACAGTCAACTAGTTGATTATCTATGGCTATGGCTGTGGTATGCTTTTATTTTCAAATAAAAAAAAGATTGTACTTTCATCTTTATTGTATTAAATTATTTCCTTAAATAAAAAAAAAAAAAAAATATTTTTTTATTTTTAACTGCTTGTTTCAAAAACTTCTTCATTTCAATAAATAATTCTTTATCTTTAAATAAATTTTTATACTAAAATTTGAAATAATTTATTTAAAAAATTATAATTTTTATTATACATTATTTAATATAGCAAAAGATTTTTGAAAACAAAGCATATATTTATTTAAGTAAAAAAAAAGAATCAAATTTAACAAAATGTATTTATTTGATTTAAACAAATTTTATTTTTAATGGACAAATACAATTATTTTCTCCACTGAAAATTTAATTTGTTAAAAAGTACGTGCTGAGCTCGTATTAAGTATTATTATAATGCATTGTTTTATGGGAATGCGCACTTACCCGAACAACTCGTAGCCAGTATCGCAGGTGTACTTCGCAACGGTGCCGACCGTTAAGGATTCGTCCGACAACGATACTTTGGCGTTCATCGGCACAGCCGGATGGCCGCACTTTTGTCCTGTAATCAGCAAAGTTAGTGCGCGTTTAGTTGCTTGAAGGTTTGAATCGTGCGAGCGAACGATGGCATCTCGCCGATAAAAATAATCGAATTGTAACCGCGCAACCGCCTATTATGTTCGTAATTTGCGTGAAACTGTTTATGCGATTTTCCAGCCTTACAAAAGCGTTAGATCCTCATTGCGGGCGCGAATCATCTCGACAATTACGTTTAAAATTTCAATGTCTATAATTTTCTGCATAATTTATGAAGATTCTATTTTTCCTTCATTAATGGAATGGATAATGAAAGAAATATTAAAATCTTTTTTTAATATTGATTTTCTAATATTTTTTAATATTTTATTTTTTTGAATATTTTTTAAATATTTTTAATACGAAGCCTCTAATTTCGAAATAATTTATATTCCTAATTAATTTGAACGAAAAGACATATAGGAATTTTTTTTTTATTTGAAATGAATAATTTTATATTTATTTTTAAATAATTAAATCGAGTTCGGATGCTCAATTAATCCAATTTTCAGAGCATAAATACAGATCGATCTAACGTCAATAACATATTGATTAGTCATGCTCGATAAGCCAAATAGTAGCCACATTCTACTGGTGATAATTTAAATAATCGCTAGAACCCGTTAGAGCGATTTCTATGGAAATTAAGAAAAAAAGAATGCATCTCGGATTGTGACACTTGTCCATGCCGTCATTTAAATCACCGACTTGAAAACGAGGTTTTAAGCGACTTTTCTCGACGGACGTATTTCTCTCGAACTTTTTAGAGTTTTTTTATTTATCTTTTCTTCAAATCGCTAATATATCGGAAAGTTCAAGAGTTATGACTTTTCGTCGTTCGAGTGTCACTTCGCGAGTAAATCAGTAACGGACGTTGTAAGAGCCTTGAATGGAATCCCACGCAAATTCCATTATACGAGCTCTATAGATTCCACGACTCGCGTTAGAGCTGGATTCGCGCGATTCATAAAAGCACGACGACGATAATGTATTATTCAGTCTAAAGTATACTTTCCTTCTTTCGATATATAAATACTTTCTCTTTTTACTTGATTAGTAATCATCTAGTAATCATCTACGATCTGAAGAAAAAGAGCGTGCTATTTTCGGAACACTGTATATATTAAAAGCGTTTTTGTTATACCAATAGAAGCAAATAAATATTATGTCAAAATTAAAAAAAATATCTATATTTTTTGTTTATTTTGAAAAATCAAATAAATAATTTGGATTATAAAAAGAATTAAAATATCACAAAATAATATGGTTTTTAACATTTTCGTAAAAAAAGTAATTATGATTAATACTTTTCCCAATTTATGACAAAAACCTTTGATTGTAAATTCTTTAAAATCAATTACAATAAACAAAAAGAACTCGTAATTTACAGAAAGAGAGAGAGAGAGAGAGAGATATTTTCCTACAATTTTTTAATAAATAATTTTTTTAAATTAGTAAGTGGATCTAAATCAAATTTTGTACAAATATTTATTAGAGTTTTCTTAATATATGTAAAAATTTTTATTTTGTCGTTTTTGACAATGTTTTTTGCTTGTCAAATTTGTCAATAAGTACTATAATACGCGAATCCTAAAAGAAATCCTTAAATAATTTCCAAATCGTTAAGAGCTTAGATTTTCCACAGATATTCAGAAAAGAATAATAGAACAATCTATAAAATTTTCATACTTTTGTCAATGCTTTGACATATGACGTCATTAATATTAATGAGGCAAAATATAAAAAAATAAAAAAATATATATATAAGCATTTCTCGATCAAGAGAGTCTTCTTCGCATAAGGCAAACTTTTTTCTCTTCGGGGAAAGTTCATTGGATCGCCGCGATGAAAATGCGCCAAAGGCTATAGCGATTTACGTCTCGATCTGCGCGAGGATATCGCGCGACGTGAAATTCACGTCGTGTTTTCAGCGGGAAAATTCTCTCGCCATCGATAATATATTTTCCGTGCATTTTTCTGGCCACGCTTAAATGCGAAAGCGCCTTTCTCGATTTTTATCTAATCTCCTTTAATCCATTAAAGCAAAAATTGCTCTTTCCAACTATGTTTATCAAACTTCACACTTATTTGTCTTTGCTTTTTGAAATATATTCAGCATGAACGGTATTTCTTATCTGTTCTATCGATAAAACAAGAAATTTTCGCTTATCATCTAGGCGTTATAAATAATTCTTAATAAATAGAAAGAAAAAGAGAGAGAAGAAGCGATGTAATCTCGTCGATTACACGTGCGAGGTCGCGCGACTAGCGGAATGATTTCCTGTCATGTCTTCAAGGCCAATCGCGGAAGATCGTGTGGGATTTTTAAGAAAGATCGGCATCGTGATTTTCTTAATTGATATCTTAAATTAATAAATTCTTCAAATTATTATACTTACAATACAATACAAGCGATGGACTAGCTTTATGGTTCTCTCATGATAATTATTTTTCAATTAATAAATTAACGATTATTATAAACAATTAATAAATTAAAAAAAAAACAATATTAAAAGATCATTATAATTTTCATAAGAGAAGCGTTGTATAATTATTTTTTTCCTTTCAAACCGTTTAAAAAACAGGAAGAAATATATCTTAAAAATTATCTCTCTCTTTAGCTTTTGTGCAAAAGAAATTTAGATTAAGAATTATATTTATTTCTAAGATAAATAAAAAATAAGAATAGATATATATATATTTTTTTTAATTATAGTTTTTCTAATTGTGATTTATATTTGCTATTATGTCATTATTATTTTAGACTTTATTTTTATGATTTTAATTGACACAAAATAAGTGTGAAAGCTAGTAACATTAAATCTCCTTTTATTTCTCAGATACACAAAAAGAATTATTATAAAATTTATATAATCATATAATATTAATATAATCATGAGACAGGACTATTCTCGCAGACTTTCGCGGTAATTGGGAATCTAAGGTTGAAAGAAAAGGAAGAGAAGATCTTTCTCCGCGCACCAGAGGCTCCGCAGGCGTTTCGTTAATTTTAACTCCGTGCGAGGCTGACATCTTCGGGGAGTGAAAGCCTCCGGTTATTATGTTCCGATCCGAAACGCGCTCTCGAGAGAGAATCGCATTTCTCACGAAGCGGAACATAATTCTCGCATGCGTGCGAACGGATTTAATTAAATTGCTCGAAATTCCGCGTCGACGACAAATAATATCTTAAGGATTATAGCGATGATTTTTAAATCAATATAATACGTCATCACGTTTCTTCTTGTTCCTATAATTCTTGGAATATTCGAACATCGATTTTAAAATTATTTTTAATCATTTTTTAATTTATTTTAATTTATTTTATTTTATTATTTTTAATTATTTTTAATTATTTTTACTAAAATTATTAAAAATAATTTTAGTAAAAATAGTTAAAAATAATTAAAAATAATAAAATAAAATAAATTAAAATAAATTAAAAAATGATTAAAAATAATTTTAAAATTATTAAAAATAATTTTAGTAAAAATAATTAAAAATAATTAAAAATAATAAAATGAAATAAATTAAAATAAATTAAAAAATGATTAAAAATAATTTTAAAATCGGTGTTTGAATATTCCTCCCCCCTCCCCCCACCCCTTAGAACACAGAGAGAGATGAAAATCGATTTTCAGTCCCGTGTGTCATTTCATTAAATGTAGAAAATGCATGATTGGCTCGCCGTTTTCGCCAATTTTGTCCCACAAAGTTTTTTTTTTTTTCTTTCCGATTCCCAGATGATGAATTATTTTCACTCGGCGGGTGACTTGGCGCTCGTTCCACTTCGGACAATCCCGACAATGGAATTTCTTTCTTTTCTCCGCTTTTCTCTCTCTCTCTCTCTCTCGCATTTTAATTACTTTCGCTATTTATATCGCGCCGCGATCAACCGTGCTTGAGTACACTCGCGAAACTGTATTATTATTTTTTTTTCTCACACGCGACTCGCGCTCGTATATAAATCCCAGATGATTATATTCTATTTTTTAATTCGTGCACGATCGTGAAACAATTATCTCTCGATATATCTCTACGGTGCACATTTCACAGAATTTCCATATGAATCGGTAGATTAATTTTTTTCGATTAATTTGCATCGAAACAGGCTATTTAAGGACTTGTTTCTCTCACAATGCATTTTCTAATGAATTAATTGCAGTATCAATTCACATTGGCATTGAACGTGAGATAACGTATTCGCATTTTATTTAAAGATATTCTTATTATAATCACATGAGCACTGGTCTTATTGAAAGTCAATTAAATTTTTTAGGCACCCAAGCATTCTGCATCTTTTTTTAGTAACACGATATTTTACATTGTTTTAGTAATTTTAATTTTTTATTAAAAAGTTATTAAAAATTATTTTTTTAGAAAAATATATATACTGGGTGTTTCTAAATAAATGCGAAAAATTTTAGGAAATTGATTCTTTGTCGAAAATTAATGGTGGTCTTTTTTACAAAAATTAGGTTTCTTTTTTTAATTATAATTTCGTGTTGTTTTTCTTTCATTTTTTTCCAACATTCACTATAATTTTGTTTTACTTGCTTTTTTTTTATTTTATTCTAAAATTTAATTTCTTGTGGCTCGAAACCATCTAGCAAATTGATTGAAAAAAAATAATTATATTATACACAAAGATTTTTATAAAAATATATTTCCAAAAAATTCGAAAAAAATTTTGACAGATTATTTTGCAATTAGAATTTTTTGGAAATATATTTTTAGCCACATTTAACGTGGAATGTCAAATCGCAAGTATATTGTTGAAGTACCGGTAGCGGTAATTAGGAACCAGTTTTCACGTGGAGTCGCCGACGCGATGGCGGCAAGAAAATCTACGTGAAAAACCGGTCGAAGTAGTTTCCGCGCAATAACGATGCGCTAGCGATGTGAGCGAGTCTGGGTCACTCGGTTACAAAACCTCGAAGCCGAAATAACGGTACACGTGCCCACGGTGTCGCTGCGGATCGGGATTAACCGCTGTCGGAGGAGCGTGTGTCACGGTACAGTTCTTCGCGTATTTACTATCGATACATCGACGCTCCTTCTGTCACTCGCGAACGGTATATCGGAAATATGAATACGCTGACGATTTTTAAATTCAACGTACGATCTTTTAATTACTATTGGCAATTTTTTTGATTTAATTTAACATATGTTGCACGTCCCAAACGATCCCAACAAATTTTCTGTGTTTTAATTTAATATTAAATTTAATTTTATATAATATAAATAATAGTGTGTGTTAAATAATGACACTAATACTGTGTTAATATTTCAATGGAAAAGTCAGCTATCTTTCATGATCGATCGTTATAAAAATATTCTTATACATGTGACAAAAAAAATTTTAAATATATATAAATTAATTATTTAAAATACATATCTTTTGAAAGAAATTAATACAAAATGAATACGTACTTCATAATAATTTGAAATGAATTATGTGTAAAATTAATTAATGTTTTCAATGATAGAATTAGCTTGGAAAAATATTATTGACGGTATAGTCAATACGCACTCTCACTCCTATTGTAAAATAAAATCAATATCTCTTTCTGAAAATTTTAACACAAATTCTGTTATTAATTATAAATTATACGAAAGATACTTTTTGAAAATATATGTACATTGTGTTATTTTTAAACTTTTTTTCAATTATTTTAATTCAACGTATTTGAATTCAATTAATGCAATAGTAATATAAGTTCAATTAATACATTTAATTAATTAATAAAATTCTAAAATTAATTAATAAATAAAATTTAAAAAGTTAATTAATAAATAAAATTAAAAAAATTAAAAAATTAATAAGAAAATAAAATTAATAAAAATAAAATAAAAAAAATAAAATTAATAAAATTTTTGTGTTAAATATTTGACACAAAAATTTCAACTGGCAATAAGATAACAAATAACTATTAGATAATAAATCACTAGAAGAAAACAAATTTTTTAACTGTACATAGTTGAAAAAATTTTATTTAGAAAATAAATTTCATCACTACTATAAAAAATCGATTATTTATATATCTATTATTTCCTATCTTCTTTAATTTAAGACAAATGTCATTCCACTTTACATTGCGTAACATGATCTATTTGACTAACACCTCATCCTGATCGTTAAAAAATTCGAAGCATCCGTCGTTCGTTTATTGGCAGTTTCATTCTTACATCGACATCCGAAATTATTCCGTTACGTGATCCTCATTCGTACGTGTTACGTTTACATATGAATACGCGAAGGAATTTTGAGCTCTGAATTGTAATTCAGAATTTTCAATTACAATTCACACGTTCTGGAAAAATCAGCTATCTTTCATGATCAATCATTATAAAAATATTTTTACATTATTTTACATTTGACAAAAGAAATATTTAAAATACATATAAATTAATTATTTAAAATTCATATAAATTATTTAAAATACATATCTTTCGAAAGAAATTAAAATCTGTAGAATTAGAATGATAGGGCAATAAAATATGCAATTTGTGTCGCTTACACAGTGAAATTATAATTTTATAATCTAATAAAAATAAATTAAATTGTTTGCTGTATTATTGTTTATAATTATTCTAAGTTTGTTTATAAATACAATAAGAATAATTAAATTCTTTAAATGCGAAATAATATACTTGATCTGCTTTCAATCATTAAACTGTAAAATGAAATTTTATTAGTAATATATCTACTGTAAAAAATTTTCTAAAAATTTAGATATATTTTTTTCGGAATTTTCAGATCTAAAAAAATTTGAAAGAAATTTCAAACAATCTGTCTTAATCACTACTTTTCGAAAATCATCTTTTTTTTTGAAAAATCATGGTTTTTTTGAAAATCCAGAAAAATATATCTGAAAATTGAAGCAGTGACAGAATGTTGTCTGACAGAAATTCAAACAACATTCTGTTTGACAGTTCTGTCAGACAGCATTCTGTCATTGCTTGAATTTTCAGAAACTTTTTTCCAAAATTTCAGACAGCATTGTGTCTGAAAATTCAAACACTGTTTGTCTTTTAATTGGAGGTTGGAATGAAGGAATAAAATTTTAACTGTTTAAGATAAAAAATTAAAATTAAAATTTTGAGTAAAAATGCTTAGATGATATTATGGGACGAGAAGACCTTATAGAATTTTATATAAATTTTAAATTAATTATGAAAGAATAAATAAATAGAATTTAAAATTATATTTTATTGGGAGGATAATTAAATTAATTTAACTTTAGTTTTATTTAGTTTTAATAAATTAAAAAACAATAATATTTGAAAATAATGAATAAATTTATTAATTCCTTAAAAATTAATAAATTTTCAGACAACATTCTGTTTGACAGTTCTGTCAGACAGCAATCTGTCATTGCTTGAATTTTCAGAAACTTTTTTCCAAAATTTCAGACAGCATTGTGTCTGAAAATTCAAACAGTGCGTCTGCAAAAAACCACAGACATTTTATGTCTGAAGTTTCAGTCAATTTTTTCTACAGTATCTCCCAAGTCAAAATTTGACTCGGTTAATGACTTAAGAGATCGAGCGGTCGACCTGTGAGAGAGGACGAGCTTTTGTAATACCTGCACTACTCTCGTTGAGTAAGAACGTGGGTATAACGATCGACCTGTGCACCGTGGATCTATAACGTTGCATACGGTATATGCGGTATCGTAGAACGATTGTCGAGGAAGTTAGAAAGTAGGCGTGCCCGTGATCTATCGCAAGAGAGGGAGAGGTCGATCCACCGGGTGTGTATGCTGATACAATACCGGAAGAAGTTACACATTACAACCTCTCCCAGGTCAAATAGATTATCTAACGAACACCCAATATTTTACCACGATCGACTTGCGAGCGGCTGTCGAGGCCCGAGTCGTTGTCTTCGGCTCAATCTTTTCCAATAAATTAATGATTCATCGTTTAGCGAATATAACGAGGTAATGAATTTTTATGCTGCACTTTGTTACACTTTCTGCATCTCAAAAATGAGACAATACTTATGCGGAAAAACGTGCAGTAAAGTGTAGAAAGTCGAGAGAAATAAGCTGAATAATAAAACGCTATAATAATGAATAAATATAAATTTTATTTTAATTTAAATTTATTAAAAAATTTGTTTTTTATTTAACATTTTATTTTAATAAATCGAAATTTATTCTTTTCTATTTAAATCACACAAAAAGAATTTAATCATTTTTATCTCATTGTATTAAATCCCTAGACTCAACAATTTTTAGAAGCAAATTTTCAATTAAAAAATAAATTATCCTGATCCAAGTTTTTAGATCCTTCAAATTTTATTTCATCTTTCTTTTTTTGTTATTAAAAAATAATAACATTAAATCATTATATATCATTATATCATCTCCCCTTCTAATTAGTTCCACTTTTTTCTCTCTACAATTTTTCCATTATTTTTTCTTCGATCTGTCAAGCTTGCGACACGCCTTGCCAGCCAGTTATCTATCTTGTGACAATGAGAATTTTCGGGACTGGGAACAATAGCGATCCGATCGCGGAAGTCGTTTATGAAAGACAAGACTCGCCGATCGGATCAGACATGCGACATTTCTTTTTCCCTGCGCTCTATCCGGCGATTTTTTTTATTCGCGTAATCAACCAGGATATATTACGTGTCGGCTGGTTTGCGTAAAAGTGACGCTATTGAGAGCGAACTTTACTGCCGCGTCGAAAGAAACCGGTTGACAATTTTAATCGCTCGTACTTTCGGCCAAAAGGACCAACACACTCCATCGCGTGACCTACAATTGTAATCGTAATAATTGTATTTGCGGATTATTATTCGAAGATTAGAAAATAATGATAAATATTCATCTTCTTCAAATTCTCATTTGAGAAAAATTTATCGAAATATTTATCAATGAAATACAACATGCGTTCGTAAAAAAAAAAAATGTATAACATTTCATTTGTCTTGTCATTTTATTTTTTTTTTTAAGCCTGTCTCTGGCTTCTTCCCTTTATCTTTTCAGCGTAACAAATATTTTTAGAAATTCAGACACATTTTTGTATGAATCTTCAGAGTCTGAAAAAAATTTCAGACGATCTGTCTTAATCATCAAAATTGTTTCTCTGAAAGTTCAGAAGAATGTGTCCGAAAATTCGAACGGTGGTGTCTGCGAAAAAAGCTGCAGGCACTAAAGTTTCAATCAATTCTTTTTTACGATACATCTTTTTCGAACTTTATCACCGAAGAGAGTCCGCTATCTTCAATTTCTTATAGAATCCTGAAATTTCAATTGACCTGATCCGGAACACCCTGTATATCGAGGGGCTTTCCTAATCCATTGTACGAGGCGAAAACGAGATATATCGAGCCGCGAGCGTCTTGTTGCGCCACTTTATTCTACGCCCAACCTGCCGTGAAATATTATGAAACACGTCATAGCCAGCTGGTGTACCTGCAACCGCTGGCTCCGATCTGTCAAAATTGCAAGCCACTTTCCGAGGTGCATCGCCGGCATCCTCGCTGCTTCGGTGACCTCCAAGGACGATGCGATCTCGACGAGAATGGCGTGAAAGCGAGTACACGCGTGTTCCTTTTTTTCGTAATTTACACCCAAGTTTGCGGAAACGCCAGATATACTCAGCTATCCCAGCGGATTCCCAGAATTTATAATTATGTGTCATAATTTACTGTTATATAATCTCAACTACGCATGCTTAAAAAAATATCTTCGAACGTGAAAATATATATTTTTTTTTTTTTTTTTATTTATGGAAGATATGAAATTTTTTTTTAAATAATGAGTATATAAGCGAGTTTCTTTTTTGTTTATATATGTAATATTATATGTTAAATATTAAATTATATATTAATTATTTATATATTAAATTATATATTAATTATTTATATATTAAATTATATATTAATTATTTATATATTAAATTAAATATAAGTTATTTATATATTAAATTATTTATATATTAAATTATACAATTTATATATTAAATATTTAATTAATTGTATGTTAAATATATATAATATTATATGCTAAATATTATTTCTTTTTTTTTATATAATTTTATGACTAAGCATATAAATTAGAAATTTCATTAACCGCGTGGAATCGGCGATTTCATTGAATTACGAGAGGAAATAAATTTCTCTTTCTAAAATATTAATCGTGCTTAAAATCGAGAGATGCGATCAACGTATAAAATCATAGCAATCGTTTCTACAACATAAAACATGTATTTTATGATTCTTTTATTTGTTTCGAAGAAAAAGTCATAAATCTTGCATTAATGAAAAATTCGTTAAAAATTCAGAGTTAAGTTTGTTTCAGGATTGGTCGGAAAAATCTAGCGAGTGAAAAACCATGATAATTCGATTTTTTCTGTCCTAGACTTTATTCAATAGAATAAACCGACGAGAACTGATAAAAAATAAAAATAAAAAATAAAAATAATCAATATGCAAATTGTATAACTTTAAGCAAAAAGATATTTTTGCTTTAATTAATAAATCATACTAATTATTAAAGTTGAAAAAAAAAATAAAATTGTTATAATAATAATGAAGTTTATTATTAATTCAAATAAATATGACAAATTTTTTAAACACAAAAACTTTAGAGATATAAATATTACTAAGTTTTAAATTACTTTTTATTTTAATAAAAAAAATGTAATAGTAACAGAATTAAAAAACTCTCACCAATATATAAATCTTCACTATTCAATTTTGTAACAAAAGAACAATTTTATGACTAACATTATTTGTTAATGTTATTTCTTAATATATTATAGATTTTATTTTGAATAAATTTTAAATTAGAAAATATCTCAAAATATAGATAAAAAGATTTTCTATTTTTACATTTTTAATAGAAAAGACTATTTTTGTCAGTTTTTTTTTTTTTTTTTTTTTTACCGAAAAATATTGCTTTTTACTGACATGATTTTTCTCCAAAAAATGTGGAATTTTGCTAAACTTCCCTTCGTCCCTTGTCACGGTGTATATATCTCGAAGCGTGCGTTCGATTATGCTTATTGCACGTCTCCCATTCTCTCGCATTCATTGTTAACTCTAATGGATAAATGTTACAATCGTCCCAGAGCGTATCTCTCTCTCTCTCTCTCTCTTTCTCCTTTTCTCTCTCTCTCTCTCTATCGCGCGCGCGCGCTCCTTCATCCGTTTCCTCTTTCCCGGGACGGGGAGGGAAAAGTGATCTCTCCCTCTGTCGCGAGATTTTTTTAAATTTTCCATCGCGAGCGTGAACGTTCCATTATATAGGGTGATCGCATTGACCTGCCACCCGCGCCGCAACGCGATCCGATCGGCAGCGTGTGAACTTAACTATCTTGTCCGATATATCTCACGCGTATTCGAGATTCGGTGTAAAAAAGAAAAACGAGAATGATGTCGGAGAATGCTCGTGAATTACAAAATCAACGAGCGTGATAGATACAGGTTGTATGCAGAATGGAAATGAGGTTATGTGGCATGAATACCGTAGAAACTTGGATATTTTCTCTCTTCGAGATACTTTTTCCCACTACGCGTGAAAAAAATGTTTTTAATATATGTGTATACAGTTGGAAAATTTAAGTCTTCTTATAAGAAAGTATGTCAGTTGAAATTTTCGTTGAAATATTTCACACGAAAATTTTATTAATTTTATTTTTATTAATTTTACTTTTTATTAATTTTTTTAATTTTATTAATTAATTAAGTGTATTAATTTAACATATTACTGTTGTATTAATTGAACTCAAGTGTGTTAAATTATTGAAAAAAAATTTTTTAATAACACAATGCGCATATGTTTTTAATTTTACACAACAAATATGTTCCGTATAATTTATAATTAGTATCAGGATTTATGCGGTTAAAATTTATAGGAAGAAATGTTGATTTTATCCTATAATAGTGAGAGTAACTACTGACAAGATCATATAATATTTTTGCAAGCTAATTTTATCGTTAAAAATTAATTAATTTTACACAAAATTTATTTTAAATTACTACTGACGTTTGCATTCATTTTGTGTTGAAATATTAACAGATTTCAGGGCTTTTTGAGCAATAACTTTTTAAGAAAGCATTTTTCGATCACTGTTTATAGAAAATTTTTTGTTCAGAATTAAATTTCCTATAAGATTTCAAAGTTTGGCTGAAACGTTCGGGGTATACCCTGTATATAAATTTTTCATAATTTTTTTTAATAATACAATAAACAGTTCGAAAATTTGTATTAAATATAACATTGCATGTTTTAAACAGTTTTGCACAAATTTTTGTATTAATTTAATATAATAGATATATTAAATGGTGACACTAATATTATATAGTTCAGAATTAAATTTCCTATAAGATCTCAAAGTCTGGCTCAACGTTTGAGGCCACCATGTATATATATATATATATATATATATATATATATATATATCACATTTATAATAAAAATATATACTTATTTTTTAATGAGAAATAATAGAATAAAAATTATTTCTGTAGATTAAAATATTATTTCAAAATGCGTCGAAAAATTAGTTTTACTTGATTTTGAAAAATCAAAAAAGTTCTTATTTATTCAAAATAAAATAAAATATTTTTAAATCAAATAAATTTATTAACTTTGATATTTTTTACTTAAATAAATATATTATACCTTGTCTGTAAAAATGTTTTGTTACATTAAATAAATTATTATATGCATATAATAAAAATTGTAATTTTTTAAATAAATTATGTAAAATATAAAAAAATATTTACACAATATCTTACTAAGTTTTTTTTAAATAAAAATAAATTTCTGGGGAATTTGCTTATATTTTTTTAGCGTTGTATCAATTCATTGTCAGAAATAAGACTCCGATGATAATACATGAAATTGTGCTCGTGTTTTGTAGCAACAATATTCTCGATAAAAGGCCATAGAAACTGGTCCCCGATGACCGCAATATGCGTATGTAAACGCATTGAGAAAATTGCTACTTCGTGAAAGTGTTCGCAGCTAATTCAAAATTCCGACGGCGATTCCTTTCTCCGCGGCTTTCTTCTAACCTAGTCATTTACTTTGGGCGATCACGATTCGAAACTATGATATTATATTGATTGATTATACACTCACCGATCATTCCAAAATTTTTACTCTTGTTTAAAGAATAGAACTCTACCTGTGGTTATACTCTCTATTTTAGCCTAACGATATTATTGGATGCAAATCTCTTTCTATCTCTTTCTCTCATTGATTTATCTCACAATCAGTAAAAGAAGTACACATTTTGAACTGATTAAAAAATATATAGACAAAAGACAATAGCTATACAATATGATGTTGATTGTGTATGACTGCAACTTCTTATTTTCTAATGAATATTAAAATATAATTTTTCATAATTCTTTCTCATAATTTCTATTTTAAATATATATAAATATACAGGGTGGCCTCGAACGTTCCAGTCAGAGATCTTATAGGAAATTTAATTCCGATCAAAAAATTTTCTATAAACATGGATCGAAAAATGCTTCCTTAAACCACCCTGTATATATTACTGGCATATCTCTTATCAAGGAATCACGAAAATATATATTTTCATTAAAGAAAAACTACTCTTATTTCCGACCAGAAATTTTTCCACACGTGCACCAAATGCGCATATTACGAAATACCCTGTATATACTTTCAAATACTTCAAACTTCACACGCTTCGAAATATATAACCTCTTATGCAAAGGGACTGCATTTCCTCGGAGGAATTGTCGGTATTATGTATGCATCGACGAGGAAAATTATGCGGTTTCCGCGAAGGTCGAAATCAATCTGGTGACAGTGACAAGTCGTAGCGGGCGACATGATTTACTTACTTCCAGACGTCATTTAGATAAATTGGCGTTTCAAGGATTTCAAGATGGTGGAAAAATGTAAAAGCGGCACGCCTTAATGCAAAATGCATTGCGTATCCCGTTTGTCGTACTGATCTAATTTTCATTCTCTTTTTATCTCCTTATGGGAGAAACAGAAGGCCACAGAGTTTTCGATAAAGTAGGTCGCCAGACCGTGTTTCGGGTTGGGACAGGTGGGTCTCCCCTACACTTCCGGTGTGTCTTTGGTGACGTACAGTGGAAACTTTTAACCTCCCGATATATTCGAGGGACATTAATTAATGTACACAGCGTGTTTATTTTAACGAATATGTTAAATTTATCGATAACATTTTAACGAGAATAATTAATTATTTAATTATCTAATTAAATTTATTTTGCGATGGAATTTTAATTTAAATTTCTCATGCACATGGTGTGTTGATTTGTATGACGTATTTATATGAAATCGTGTAGCACATTAAAACAGTTAAAGTTGCTTTTGACATTTGAGTTAATGGCGGGAAAAAATTTGTATTGCGTGGAAGTAACATTATATATTAGCAATGAAACGCGCGTCACGAAATAGAACGGAATATAACTCGATACTTTTACTTGTTGACATTTTAAAGATAAAATATTCTCGCTCACGAAAGAATATTCGATAAATCTTGGTGTCAAAAAAAAAAAAAAAAAAAAAAAAAAAACCCGCAGGAAACATTTCGACTTTAACCATTTTGCGAATTGGGAGAATGTGAAATGGCACAAGCTCATGGCAGAGTTCTTTATCCGCGGATATATACCGGGTGACCTCGAGACACCGGAAAATCAGCGAGGACGAGAACCGGTGGAGTGGGCGGCACCTGTTTCGATCTCGCTTCTCTTACACACTCTCCTTTTCTTACTCATCAGGGACAATACGATTTTGTTGAAAAAAATTTCACTCTCTTTTCTATCTCTTATAAAAGTACACTCGGCAATTTTTATGACAGATCGTTTTCACGAAGAGTACAAAACAGATGATTGATTCTAATAGTTGACAATTGTTTGTTCTTTTAATTATGGACTCACAAAAATGTTTAACCACTGATGATTACTCTCACGAGATGACATTACGTCTATTTACAACTGTCAATATTTTGCTTGCTTACTTGCAATCTCTTTTCGCTGAGGTTCTCGGGTAATAAAATTGCGAATAAATGTTTACACTGTCGGAAAATTTGTATTTTCTTGGGAAAAAATGTGCTAAAATTTTTCTGTTTAATATTTAATATTTCAGTGTTAACTTAACATATTGTTGTTCTGATAATTGAACTCAAATATTTAATTATTGAAATAAATGAAAAAAAAAATGTAAAAATATCATGACGTGCATATATTTTGAATTTTACACAATGTGTATAACTAGTGACAGGATATATCTATCAAAATTTACAAAAAAATGTTGATTTTATTCTGCAATAGAGGCTACAAACATTTTTGTATTTTAATTTTATGATTAAAAATATGTTAATCTTACACAAAATTTATTTAAAATTATGAAGTTAGCATTTATTTTGTGTTGAAATATTAACATAGTGTGAGTGTCGATATTAAACAATATTATAATATTTAACATATTAAATTAACACAAAATTTTGTGTGGATCATTTGGGACATACGATATATATTAAATTTAAGTCAAATTTTCCAATAGTGTTTGTCCCTTTTTTTTTATATATCTACCGAAGGATTTTTTTGATTTATAATAATGTTGCATTTGAGGAACGCAGTCCCTTGTATAGGTGCTACTTGACAAGACGCAGGGAGGATACACGCGTACTTGCGTCTGCTTTGCATTTCGCGAGAGATCGAACGCGAACGATAGAAGGCTTTCAGCGAGGAAGATTCTCTTTGTGAATGATGCGCGCCCTTTTTTTTTTCCTCGCGAAACGTTTCGATATATATCTGTATTGTGCAACTATCTTCCAAAGTGCAATCTGTGCAATATTTTCTTTCTCTTTTTACTTGCGATTTTATTCGCGTTGAAAAAAGAAAAAAAAATATATTCTGCCGACTTTTTTTTTTTTTTTTTAAAGAGTGACACCACAATAAAGCAATGGAACGTTTGAAGTAATTAATTATAAATAATAAACGATTAAAAAATGTTTCGATCAAAATGAAAAGTTGATTGATAAAATTTAATTATTTTAATAATGCAACTTTCACATATAAAAATAATTTAAAATATTTAATACTTCATAATTAATAAATTGGAAAATAAATTTCCATCATCTTTCCGTAACTAATTAATAATATTATATGTAACAGAAAATTTTGACAGTCTATGCATTTATTATACGTCATGCAAAATACATGAGACTATTATAATCACTCGTTGCTCCATCAGAAATATACGTTGCAGTATCGATTTTTAAATAATGCACTCGCATGGCCGCTCCTCGTAACATGATTCTCGTAATCTAATCCGCCTTTCGCGTTTTCTCGCGATTCGACTTACACACACACACATACACATCGCTGTCAAAACCAGACTCTATGTATAATATCTACAAGATACAATACGTGCCTTGGGCGTACGCGACGCTCGCCACCAGGGGCAGGATGATCCTGTATACCAGTATCATTCTCTCCAGTACGGATCGACGCGATCACATCGACGATCCAGCGAACCAGGAACCAACTCGATACGCGAACATCCGCTATGGATAGAGAACTCTCCTGAGTAGCACTCGCGCACCACTCAACAAGGAACTCTTTTACGAAGAGAGATGCTTCTCTTCTCGCCTCCGATGCCGAAACGCCCTCGTCGACGTGAAATGTCAAATCGATATTAGACACGTGGTGATCTGTCAAAATGCTCGACGAGCGACTCCACGGCTTGTTGTTTGGCACTTTCTTAATCCATGCACTTGTCAATCCTCGATCGGATGCTTGTCATCCAGGAATTCTTGGATCAATCGCTACTCAAAAGTCGTTGCTTCGTCAGAATTATCCATGACACATCCTAATCCATCTGTCATCCTCATCTGACTGGCTAGATTATATTTTCGAATTTGACGCGACTAACGCGGAACTGTGAAAATCGAATTAAGTATCAACTCGACGGCATTTTACCCGCGATTTATTCGCCGCACAACGAGTCGGACAACGATCCGTTCCCTTCACCGGTCGACCGTCGAGTGCCTCTGGGCCTGAGGCCCTCTTTGCTCTCTCGACGATGAAAGTCCCGCGCTGAACGGACTCGAGCGCCGGAGTCGGAGTAGCGATTATTACGTTCGACTGCTACGCTTGTGTACGTAGGGCAATGTTAGCTGGTTCATTAGATCTTTGCACACTCTCGTAAGTTCTGGTGCCGTTAAATGCCACGGGAAATGCGCGTTGAGGATCTTTAAGACAAATTAATCTTTAATGGGATCAATGGTTGGTAGGAAATGGGCATGGTTTAATTTTTTAATTAAAATTGTGGAAATGAAATAATAATATTACTACGACAGCGATTATATAGTCACTGTTAAAAATGATAATTAGGTTTAAGAATTAATTTTATTAAGAGCCAATCTCGCAAAATTATTGTGGAAGGAAATATGATAAAATTTTCTTCGCAGATTTAAAAATAAGGATAAATGATGAATAAAGGATAAATTAATAAATAATAGAGGATAAATGAAGAGAGAGGAAAGAAAAATGAAAAATAAAAAATAAATTAACGTACTTTCTCAAAAATAATAATATTACTAGGATTATATAGTCACTGTTAAAAATGATAATTAGTTTTAAGAATTAATTTTATTAAGAGCCAATCTCGCAAAATTATTGTGAAAGGAAATATGATAAAATTTTCTTCGCAGATTTAAAAATAAGGATAAATGATGAATAAAGGATAAATTATAAATAATAAAGGATAAATGAAGAGAGAGGAAAGAAAAATGAAAAATAAAGGATAAATTAACGTACTTCCTCAAAAATAATTGAATAGTGAAATTTTGATAATGAAATTGTGTTTCATTGATGAATATTATTAATATACTCATATGTAATTTTCAATAAACGAATCAATTGGTGAAGAAACCAATTTTAATTTCGTAACAAAATAGGTTTGAAATATAATAATGATGCAAATCTTAACAAATATAATATAATAAATATAATATTTTTATAAGAGAGACAATTTTTTTTATTACCGATATAATGGAGTTAATCATTCCGATTTGCGCGATGTCGCCAAAGAAACCGGTGGAGTTTCCAAAATTTCTTAAATTCTTCGAAATCGATACGCCAGATTATGTCCACGCTTCAATTTTCCTTCGACTTAGAAACGGCACACAACTGTATTCTGGTTTAAAACCGGACTAGATAAAAGGATTACTGTTTATGACCGATCGACCCCTTTTTAAAGTTCGCATTTACGTTAGCGGAGACCGGTTTTCTATTACGAATATGTAATAATAACTTGTAGATTATTATTACATATATTTGCAATAACATTTTTTAATGTAATTAATATATATATATATATATATATATATATATATATATATATAGCCATATGAATAAAGTATTGGCGATTTTCTCCAAATTTCTAGATTAAAGCTTTTTTTCTGATAAATCTGATTTTTATGAGAATTTTAAATGATGTTTTTTGATCTTTTGAAAAGTATTATTATTGCAATCTATTTTGACATAAATAAAAATATTGTCACCGATCTTTTTCGTTGATATATTTTTGGACCTGTCTTTTATATTTGATTTATAGAATTTTCTTTAAAACGTATCGCAAACTCTTTAGAATTCTGAAGAGAGAAAAGAACTAGAATTTATCTATTACATCAAAATATATTCTACACTCTTGAAAAATTTATGTTTTTTTATTAAATAATATAATTAAAATTTTTCCGTCAAATATTTAACACATTCATGTATCAAATTAATATATTGCTATTGTGTTAATTGAACTCAAATTATTAATATTATATTATTAATATTTAATAAATATTATTAATATATTATAATTAATAATATAAATTATTAATAATAAATATAATAATAAATATTATTAATATTTATTATAATATTAATATTATTGTATTATAAAATAATACAATATTTATACATATTTTCATTCTGCACAATAGATATGTTCTGTAATATTAGTGATATGATTTATTCGTTAAAATTTGCGGGAAAAAAATTTCGATTTTTTTTCTACAATAGAAGTGAGAGTGATTACAGACTGTCAATAACATTTTTCCAATTCAATTTAATCAATTAAAAATATATTAATTTTACACAAAATTTATTTTAAATTACTATATAAAGTTTGCGTTTATCTTGCGTTAAAATATTAACACGTTTTATTTCTTTTTATTTTTTTTTTTTTTTTTTTTTTTATTAGCGCCACCATTTAACACATCCATAAAAATTTATGTCAATCGTTTGGGATACATATTAAATTTAATCCAAATTTTCCAACAGGAGGAAAAGCAAAGTGCATACTCTATTTCAGAGGTGAAGTGCCGAGACTCCGGGAAGAAGAAGAAAAAAAAAGAAAAAAAAAAGAGAACATTTGTTCAGCCGTGGTCAGTGACGCGCAGTCGCCCATAAGGCGACTTACCGCGACTTTACCGTTAAAGAGTCCCCTCTTCGGAACCATCGGACCGCGCTACCTCCTGGACCCTCTTCGCCGCTTTCTCGTAATACTCTGCCGATCGCGTTTCCAATGTCTCTCGCCTCCTGTCCTCGCTCGTTCGCCGTCTTTCTTTTTTCCTTTTTTTTTTTAATCATCCACCGACGTCACTCCGGGGGCCCCTTTCACCTCCGACAAGGTTTACCTCTTTTCCGTATTCACTCGAGAAACAGAGGCACAGATATGTATTTCTCTGAAGATAACGGTTGTCAATTTGAATTTTCTGAAAAAAAAGAAAATCTTTTTTAGGTTTATTTAGGAGAGACGATTTTAGATTTTTTCATATTAATTTTTGAATTTTTCTTTTATGTCAGATTAATTCGCATCTTTTTCTTTAACGAGAATTTCTATTCTGGATTTTTTTGCCTGCTAAGTTTACTAATAAAATTAAATATTGTGTACGTTCATATTTTAATCAATTAGATTAAAAGTATCTTTCCAATATAATTTTATGTTATGACTTTTTAATATACATATAATAAAAAATTTGTATTTTAATTGGCTTAAATTGTACACTTTATATATATCATTAAAAAGGTATATCATTAAAAGAGAGCAATCAATTATACTTTAGAGTCATCACTCACGCACACACAGTTGCAAATTAAATACTACTTTATCAGATATGATATATGATAATGAAAATCAAATGTGTCGTGAGTGAATATGACATATAAAAAAAAAATTTAAGAATTTATGTGACAATATATCAAAATACTAACAAAATTTCATAGATTGTTCTACTATTTCTTCTGAATATTTGTGCAAAAACTAAGCACAATTCTCTTAATAGAAATTATTTAAATTTAAAGTTACCATTGATTCTTATGGAAAATCGCCTATTGCAGAACTTATTGAGAAATTTGACAAAGAAAAAATATTACGAATGAAATAAAAATTTTCACAGATTAAGGGAATTCTAATAAATATTTGTGCAAAACTTAATTTAGATCCATTAATTCGTTTAAAAGTTATTTACTAAAAATTGTAGAAAAATATTATCTGTCTCTTTTTCTCTTTCTGCGAATTACTCATTTTTCATTGTTTTTTGCAGTTGATTTCAAAGGATACTCACGATCAAAAGTTTTTTCTATAAATTAGGAAAAATATTAATTACAACTATTTTTTTTACGAAGACGTCAAAATCCATATTATTTTGTGATACTTTAATCTTTTTCACAACTCGAATTTATTTTTTTTATTTTTTTATTTTTCAAACTGTATAAACGTAAGAAACATCTTTTCTTTTTAATTTTGACAATTTTTTGCTACTATTGTCACATCCAGAACATCCTTAATTTCCTTCTTATTTTTCGCGTTTTTTTTTTAGCTATTTTAATATATTTTCGAAGAATATATTAAAATTTTAATAAAATTTTGACGTGATAGGTCCAGTGAGCAAAAAAAAAGACACGTTTTTCGCTTATCGCGAAAAAAACCACTCTCCTAAGACTGTAATTAAGGACGTTGTTAAAGACGCGAAACACGTAAAGTGAATTAACGTGTTAGAGAAGGTCCGCTTTCCTTCCGCGAGATCTTGGCATTATAATAAGTTTTTCAAAATAATATCCGCGTTCTTTTGTAATTGCAATGTCAATGCGTCGCGTCGTATCTCTGCGTTGATATATAACGTTATATTCGCAAATTGTGTAAATAGTATTATTTGGAATTTATTGAAAAATAAAATTACGGAATTGTAAAATTGATTATCATAATTTAAATTTTTCTGATCGATTCTCAAAAATTTGTGTATGCTTTATTTTTATCATTCATTTCACTTTATGCTTTTTATAAGGACTTTCATAAGCATTGCTTTTAATTTTTTCTGCGAAATATAATAATTATGTAATTATAGCAAATACATTTTTTTTTATTAAATGATTTCCTTCATTTTTTCTTTTTTTATTAAATAATTCTCTTTATTTTTTTTTTTTTTTATTAAATTTCTTTCTCGGGAAACATGGTTCTGCTTTCTTATATTTACGTGTATTTGCATTTCACATTTTTTTTTTTTTTTAAGCAAATACAAAAGAATACAATAATTTATAAAGCAAAAATTAATATAACAACATTTTAATAAATTAAAATAAAATATAATTTACTTAACAAAATAATATACAAACAAAATACAATTTAATTAATAAAATTAATATACAATATTTCAATTTTATTTTAAAATTTTACTTTAAAATAATTTTAAACTTTATTATAAAATTTTATTTTAAATTAATTTTAAATTTTATTTTAAAATTATTATACAGTAATTTATAGCCCAAAAATTAATATAATCATAATTTTATATCGCGCGTTTGAAAAGAATAAAAATATCAAGTATTATTATAAAAAAATGAGCCAGAGCCTTGTTTAAAATTATAAGAGTAAGGACGTTGATACGAAACAACGTCGCATCTGTCAAAACAATGTTATCTCATAATCAGGTCACGTGATTTTTTGACAAGGCGCAACGCGTCGCTCATTCACGCTTACAATAGCGTCATCTGACAGAATCTTATAGTACCATCTCTCGCCCCGAGATAACGTCCGGAGCGATGACCAGCGATAACAGTGAGACAGTGGATGAACGCACACGCGAGTGCTGCGGGTATCTCACTCGTGTGGCGAATAGCCGAAGGGTTGGTGCTGGCATCAGTACAAGAATCATGATTTTCCCACAAGATAATTCAATCTCTGAGTCTTTGAATTAACTTAATTAGGAAGATGTGAGTACCGAGATCGTTGTTGTCAATTAGAAATGATTCACATGTCTCTCCTTAGCGTCGCTCTATTTTCTTCTTTTTTTTTTTTTAGGAAGAGTCCGCGCTTCATCGGCGCATCAACTTTCATGTCGCAAAGTTGTTGCCTCTATAATATTTTATGTAATGAAACCTGGTAGCTGTTCTACTGCATCTCCTCTTTATTTGGATATTTAGAAATGTTTATGCGCAGGACAATGATGAGTTTTATTAGGTATTTGGCAATCTAAAAGAAACAGCTATGGCTGAAGGTGGAACGGAGCCAAAGTCTATTGACGGCCAGATTTCAAGGGGTCAGTTGGAAATAAACGAATGCCTTGGTAACTGGTTGACGTACTTGCAGGTTGGTATGCCATCGATAGTACCTATGTTGTATTGTCATGCGGAAGATAAATCATCTCTCATGTTACAGACACTTAATGGCCTATGCACGGCTGGTACTAAACTGGCTCAATCCCTGCAAGCACTCCTTTCCATGCATGACACGGTAGCACAATGTCGTCTGACAGGTCAATGTCTGGCTGGATGGGAAGAATTAACAAGAGCCACGCACATAGCCAGCAGTACTGTTAAGAATCATGTGATCACTGCTCTGAGGGATCACGAATCTCGCGACAATGATGGCGACAAGCATGTTAGTATATATTTAGATATTTTAATATATACTTATTTTTAAAATATTTAATGTATACTTATTTTTAAAATATTATTGTAACTGATAAGAGTCCTTTTGCACTTTTAGGATATTCTGAGGGAGAATCTCTTAACATTCATAAACTTGCAATATCAGTTTTGCGTTGCTTGTTGCGAGTGCTTAGGTAAGCTTATTAAAGTGAGGCGACACTTGGGAATTAGATTATTAAAATTTGGATTATTAAAACAGGATTATTAAAATTTGAATTAATTTAAAATAAGATTATATTTTAATGAAATAAAATAAATGAAATAAAAAGTGAAAATTATACTATCATTAAAGTAATTCCAGATTTTCTAGAAACTAAAATTGTAGCAAGAGATAGTTAATAATTTCACTTTGATAAAATTGAGGTTCTACTTTTTCAATCATTCTCTGATTTAATTGATGTTATTTTATTTAATGTTTTTAAAATTTTATTTAATGTATTTAAAATTTTATTAAATTCTCTGATTTAAATGATATTATAGGTGGTATGGCAGAATGTTCTTGCTCTCAGAACGGTAGTGGTGATTGCGATATTGCCGCGTTACAACAATGTTTCGAGCGTCTCTACAGTTCACCAATACCGCCAATTTCCTCCTCGTCCACCCAACAATCGATGCCGAATTGCCGGAGGTCTCCATTGCCGTATTCGTTGTTTCCGCAGGTAATTGGCATATATGTTTATCAACTTGAGACGACTCGTATTAAGCTCGATCATGTTCCGTTTCATGTATAAAGGTTCAGAGGAGGTGGTCGGAAACGGCGGCGGCGGAAATGTCGGGCGAGTCCGTCGAGAGCACGATGAGGCGCTGGTCGATGCCTTGGGATTGCAAGCACGTCATAGAGTGGCCGCGTCAGGACGCGCGATCGAGATTAAGGGTGCCGCAGCAAGATCGCAGCAGATCGACCACGCCTGATTCGGTGTGGAAAACGTCGACGATGGCTAGTCAGGACGGTCTGCAGGAAGCCATTCAGTTGTTATCCTGCAAACCAGGTAGCAAAAATTCAAGAGTTCTATAATGAATCTCGAAAATAAGATAAATGATTTTTATGTCGTGGAGGAAACTTTACGGAAAGTATTTCTTCGAGAAATGTAAGTGAATCTTTTTATGAAGAATCGTCAGGAATGTGATTTGTGTGAGTCAAGTTTTAATCTTCGAGATAACAAAATTGAAGCTTTTATATTAGAAATTCATATTTCTGTGGGAAAACTTCTTTTCTAATTTTCGTAAAATTAAAAAGTTGAGTTTAACGGGCTAAATATATATATAAGCTATTCTCTGTTTCGTGTTCTTCTGCGATTGGAAGGTTGTACGTTGTGCAGGAGTTCGACCGTCCAATCAACTCACGGCTTACCCTAGTCAGCATATCCCAGGCGTCACCTTAACGACCTGCAATTTCGACTCGAATTACGACTCTACTATCTGGTCAGGTTCGCGTAGAATAGGTTCTCCCAGATGCTGGCCTCAGGATTCTAGCGATCATTCCGATCAATCAGGACATCGTGATAGCGATCACAGTGTTCATAGTGGCGAACATAGGGATTCGGGTAAGATTCATCGTCGTCTTATCACAAAGATGAGATTCTTGAGCTGATAGAATCATGAATGATATTATCATAATGTCACTGCAGAACAGAGCGGAGCCAGTGGCAGCCACGGCGATAGCAAGGATAGCATTCACTCGCATTGCGATCATAGAGAAACAGAAACTGGTGAGTGTGTTAAACATATTGAAATATTTTTTGTTCTAAGCTATTTCTAAGAATACGTTGTTGATAAAACTCGATTGAACGCGATAATCTCAGCTCGTACTCTTTTCGTTGAAGGTACAGCGGACACATTGCCGTCTCGCAAGAGCAGCTCGTCAACCGATTCCTGCCTCTCGGCGCACAGTCGATCGGGTTCCGAAAGCGCTGGTGGCGGGGTAAATAAACAAGATCAGTTGTTTTCTGATTGTTAGTGAACTTGAGTTTATTAAGCCGATATCCTTTCTGACATTGAGATATACAGTGGATAAAATCGCAATACATTGGATAGATTCTAGATGTATATACAAGAAATTTGAAGATTTAAACAAAACGGCTAAAACGTAATGCTACAAGAGTATATATATATATATTTAATATATATTTAATATATATTAATATATATTTAATATATATTTAAGAGATGTATATGATGCAGTAAAAAAAACTGATAACATATGAATTACTTATACTGCTGCATCCTTATATTTACATTGTCTCGTTATATTACACAACGCTTGGAAACTAATTTCTCGTTTGCTCTCTTGATCTCTCATACATCTCTAAACATCGTTGCTTTTAGGAATGTACGAGATCGCCATTGTACTCGATGTGGAGCGGTGGCGACTTGTCCTTCATCAAGTTGCCGGAGAGCAACGAGATACAAGATGAACATCCACCCACTTAAATGTCTGCCACTATTACTCCTTATCTAAAATGTATCCGACGAGAAATTCAGCCTTTGGATTACTGAGCCGTGAAATAGCTATTCTATCTTTTTATGATCCTTTTTTTTTCAAGATATTACACACTAAAAAAATAAAATCTAATATATAAAATGTTGTTCTAAACATTAGTGTGGAAAAATAGAAATATTACTCATGATCCAGCAATCCAAAGGTAAGTCATTGCTATCGATGAAATTTGTTGACCCGTGAATTCTTCACCTAGTGATTCGACCAATCTTATTCGTGATGTGTATACGTATTTGTATTTGCGAGCGCGATATGACGGCGCGAGTTAGTACGTGCATATTGAGTGTGCAACAAACGATAATAGAAAAATATATAAGGAATGTTATACAGGGTGATCACTTCGTAATATTTATTTATTGTGATATTGTGAATCGTAAAATATATATCATGCAAAAGATATATAAATTTATATGTCTTATTCATATAGAGCTGCATTTAAGGGCGCATTGTATCACATGCATACACATTTACATCGTACACATACATACACATTTAAATAATTTCTATTAATCTGATAAATACTACGAAGTGTGAAACTTTAAAAGTAAACGCTCTATATGTTGTTAAAGCTCCCATATATGTATGTATGAATCAATCGAGAGAGGTATCATTCGGCTTACTATTGAAGAGAATTATTTTCTCTCTCTCAGATCTCTCGATTTTCGGTCTCGATATCAAAGCGCGTGCACCTACTGTGATCCACTATTATCGTATTGGTTAATGCAAAACTTTGAGAGTGTCTCTGCACACCTCGTTAAATATCATTACGCAATCGATGAAGCATATCACATTCCATTCGAAGAAACGACGCATTTTATATTTACTTTTACTTGCGTATTAAATCGTACGACACTGTCACAGACACGCAGCACCGTTCGTAAATTCTCGACAACATATACCATATTACATAATTCAGTTAAATAAAGAATTCAGCATATTTGCATTAATTACATAAATAAAAGTCAAAATAAAATTCACAAATAAATAAAGTTATTGTCAATATCTATATCTTTCTAAAATTTTTATTTTAAATTTTTTGTTTTAATATATAATATATACAGAATATCTACAAAGTTTTGTCCCATTATATTTCTAAAACGGTTTAAATTACGAAAAAATGTGAAATACGTGTTATTTTGAACCGTTTTAAAAGTATAGGAAGTGGAAACAGACATTATAGGTACTCTGTATATGTATACATATATATATATATATATATATATATATATATTTATAATTAGTATATTTTCGATTATATAAATTTATCGCGCGCTTTACGTTTCTTATCTTATATTTTTTCCAAAAAAATATTTATATATATATATATATATATGTATATATATATATGTATATAAATATAACATATGATTATGATTCGTCACAATTCTCGTAATTGTTTTAAAAATTGTCGCTGCAAATGCTTGGTGTCATTTTACAGTGTATATTCAGAGATTTATCGTAACGGTACTGTAATTCACAATAACTTTTTCCAAAAGAATTTTGAAGAATCTTGCATGTATAAAGCGATCTCGATGCTTTGACCGAGATGAGATTTGATGTATGTACAATTTTATTTATGGCACGAATGCGATAATAAAAATTCTCGATGCAGTAATTTAACTTAACGCTACTCGAGTATCATTCTTAATAAAAAAAAAAAAAAAAAAAAAAAACGAGGAATTACATTTACATATTTTATTATTGCAGTAATATACAGAAACTAGTGCTCTGGTTTTCCAACTTGGAGAACAGTCGTGTCTGATCGCATTCGTGCTTCTCAACACGAAAGTTATTATATTTTCCCATCATCGGCGATTTTATCTTAAATTATATCGCGATAAAGGTCATTAAAATTCTTTCTCTAAGATAAAAAAGTTCGACGCTATAAAATTAGATTTACACTTATGAGCTTCATCACAATCGAAACTGATTTTGGAAAAACTAAAAGATTTTTTAATGATTTCAATAATTCTTAAAAGTTTCAATGCGAGTTTATAAAATTCGAAAAAAATGTAGATCTTGTAAATGTAAAAACCGATAAATATGTAAACCTTAGTTGCAGATTCATTAAAGAGACTTTATCGTTATGAAAGTGTGGGGTGTTTAACGTGAGGGGTAGCTGTTCCTGAAAAATAAAGCTGTATATCATGGCTCAGAGTGAAATGTGTTGTATTTTTACACAGTAACAGATTCCTTATGAAAGTCAACTCCGTAACAAACACCATCCGTCGCGGCATTATCGTTCGCACTTCTTTCCTTCATCGTAATAAAAATATATAATATAAAAATATATAATATAAAAATATATAATATAATAGCTAATCCATTTCGTCCTCGCCCAGCCCCTCCTCGTCCTGACCGTAATCGTTGTACTCGTCCGTCTCACCCTCCTTCTCCAGCGGACATTGCGTGCATCTCGACTCCTTGATCCCGTAGTTTATGCACGTGTTGCCTACGCATTCGCAGCAACCGTCGTGGAACCACCTGTAGCTCGTGGAGCCCATGCTCTGGCAGGAAGCCTGACATTTCTTCCAGGAGACACACTGTGCCATGAACGCGACGGTGCAATTCACTGTCATTATGTTTGGCTTCAGCGGACTTAGCTTTCCGTCCGCGGATTCTGTCACCCAAAATATATCGTTAGTTTCAATATTTTATTTAATCAATATCGTATTATAATAGATTATATATTATATAATAAGTTTAATTATAGAGTATTCACCATATGCAAACTGTTTTATTATACGATAAAAAATTAAAGATAATTTATTTTATTATCTAAGGACTATTATCTAGAGGATATATTATACAACATTTACAATATTATATATGTATAAATAATTTAATATTTAATATTTATATTTATATTGTAATATCCTAATTATATATGCAATCTGCGATTAGATAATTCGTCTTGGCAGTTTTTTTTACACCTGCCATTAAATATGATAAAAAAATATACATTTATTTATATTTTTATTTGCAACTGCATTTCTTTTTTGTCAAATAGTCCTCTACATTGTTTACATTGTTAATTGTTATTGTTTTAATATTCAAAAAATTCGATACTTACGCAATTGATACTTCATTTCGTTCTCATGTTTCGGCGCGAGCAGTGACATGTCAAAATCTACCGGGTACGTGAAGGTAAGCCATCGTTCGTGCGGATCCGCCTCGGCCGTGAGCGCTTGGAAGAGCGCCGGTATCGGATCGCTGAATTCCTCCACGTGGGATTTCCTACTCAACGGGTTGTCAGTGACGTTCGGCTTCGGACATAAATCTGCGAAATAGAACGTAATATAAATAATCGCGAAGATGTAATATAAAATTATTATAGAAATATAAAATTTCCTTATTTCAAAACTAATTTTGCATGTTAATTGCAATGCAAAGTTTCATTTTTGCGTCGCATAGCTGCTTTAATTGGAAAATAAAAATTTCATATATATATATATATATATATATATATATATATATATATATATATCATTTAGTTTTATTGTCAGAAATATTAATTTGTAACACTATTAGTAATTCTGTCATTTATGCATATATATATATATATATAAGTGACAGAATTTATCTGTCAAAATTCAGAAAAAATATGACCACAGATCGTCAATAATATTTTTACATATTAAATTTATCATTAAAAATATTTTGATTTTGCAACAAATTTATTCCAAATTACTGTAAAGTTTGAATCAATTTTATGTTGAAATATTAATATAGTATTAGTGTCACCTATTTGACATATTATTATATTAATTATATAATAAAATATTAATTATTATACAAATAATATAACATAATACAACATAATAATATACAATTACTTGTGTAAATGTGCATGAGAGATGCGATATATTTGATTTAGTACAAATTTTTCAATTGTGTAATGTTAAACAATTGCAAAAACATGGAGAATTAAAAAAAAAGTTAGATAAAATCAGGAATTTTAATTACTAATACACAGGATCAAATTTAGAGATCATTTTTGTACAAATCTTTTTTAAAAATTACAAATAAATTCTATAAACTGTGTTTCTTTTATATTCTATTATTTAATGTATTATAAATATATGATTTTATTAATATATTTATCGCAATGTTTTCTATGATAGAAAATAGACAGAGACCTTTAATTTAAATTGCTTATATAT
>JBCAUJ010000075.1:11867360-11888239 GCA_038406275.1 Cataglyphis albicans | reverse complement strand
TATATATATATAGACATAATTAATACCCACTATCTTAATCCCTAAATTCAAAATTAAGTCGATGAATTAAATTTTTATTGGCCAACAATTTTTTTGGAAGAGAAAATTCTATTACATTGTTGAAGAATTTTTTTTTTTTTTTCTTTGGTTAAAAAATATGCCGATCGAAAATTTTTGTGTCAAATGTTTAAGACGATAACATTCATGTGGTTAATAACTGGAAGAAAAAAGTGTAAAAATAACACAATGTAAGCATATTTTTGAATTTGACACGTCTAATATGATTAGCGGCATAATTTATCTGTCAAAATTTACAGAAAAAGCATTTTGATTTCATTTCTTTAATGAGAGCGCGACTGACTGCAAACCGTCAATAACATTTCTTCTCGTAAGTTAACTTTAAAATTAACACATAAAAACATGTTGAGTTTATACAAAATTCATTTTAAATTACTATGAACTTTGCATCCATTTTGTGTTGAAAGCATTAACTTAATATTAGTGTCCTTATTAAACATATCCATATTACATGAATTATATATATTAATATTAATTATATTAATATCCATATCATATTAAATTAACCAAAATTTATATAAATTTGCAGCATACAATATCCGTTTAATTTAAACTCCGACAGTGTGTAGAATTAATTATAAGTAATTTGCTCTCTCTCTCTCTCTCTCTCTCTCTCTCTCTCTCTCTCTCTGCCCCTCTTTATTTTTACATCGAATGATGCAAAACGATGATAAAATATAGATCGTCCACGATTCTAGAAGACTGGTCACATCTGGTGACCTCCTTCGCTCGTAAATATCCGCGTTATCGAAGCATCGCTGTCAATTGGCATCGCGCCGTTATTGCGCTATCGCTGCCATTTATAGTGTCGTCTGCTATATTATTATTTTCGGTTATTGCAGGAATTGCCGAGCGCACGAGACACGCGCTCGCGCGCTATTTCGTTCGAGCATCTCGGAATCGCAACGCGCGTCTAGCGTGAAATGTACTGGCTACGCAGGACGCGATAACATTGAATAGCATCTTAATAATGGACAAGGAAGGATCGGAATCACGGCCACATTTAATGCCATCGAAGATGTCGATGAACAGAGGGATAAGAATCGTGATAAAAAAAATTGCATGTAATGCAATTAATTATATCATATAATTATAAATTAATGAGGAGAAATTAGCTATATAATTATTGACGGAGAATCTGTCATCTTTATAAATATACATATTTATATATATATATATATATATATATATATATATATAATGTCCATTTATGTCGTACTTAATTAGTTACACTAGCCATTATTATCTGTATTTACTGTAAGCTTCTCTCTCTTCTCTTATCGCTCGTTTAATTCGATGCTAATTACTGTGATTCACTTCTTGTTTACTCTTCGTTTACGATAAATATAGTTCTTGGTGATTCGTTCAGATGGAATTTCGAATCGTATATACAGGCCGCTAATGTTATTTTAAAGGGATACGAAGTAAGGGTACCAGTCACTGATTCGCAATTTTTTGCAAATCAAAACGATGAAATTGGTCGATAGATTTCTGTCGATCTCTCCGATCACTAATCCTCGGAACTCCGACGATGTATCGGAGGGTATTAATTGAATCAGCATTCGATACCCGGAAAGATAAATTTACACGCGTGTAAAAAGATTAAAAGAGTAGTACAAAACAGAAACTTTGCGTAAAAAGCTATTTTTTACTCCCCCAAAAATTGGTTTACCTCATTAATTACTCGGAATGTCTGTTTTCAAAAATAAAAATCTAATTTTTCAATATTTTTTTGTTAACCTTTGATTTACGGCTTTAAAAAATCAGCATCGTATTTACTGAAATTAAGTTCCATTTTGTTCTCATTTTTGGTTCACAAAATAATTAATTATATTTAACAATGCTTGAGAGAGTTTTTCTCTGACTTTTATGAAACTTTAAAAATAAAAAACCACTCAAAAAATATCATTGAATTATAAAAATCGAAATTAATCTGTTATAAAATATTCGAACTTAACTGATTAAACAAATAAAAAAAAAAAAAAATAAACAGTTTTTACCCAAAAATACCGATTTTTTTTACTTATTATTAGTTTTTTTATCCCTTTTTCAAGAAACTTAATTCTTTTAATTTTTATTCTTAAAATGAAGCCAGTTTTAATTTAAAAAACTGTTTTTTTTTTTTTTTTTTTTTTTAAGATAATGCCAGTTTTCTTCGAACAAAAGATCGTAGGGGAATGAAATTAATTTTGTTTACCAAGTCAATAATTTTTATTGTCTCAGTAAACGGCTTCTCACTTAGCTTCTGCTCCCATTAAAAAAAAAAAAAAACTCGATTTTTTTCAATCTCCACGCGCGTGGCACACGCAGCGATCGATGCATCGCAGATGCATTTGCGCCTCCTTCGCGGTTTTCTCGAGAACTGGAAAACCGGAAAAAATGTGCGCATTGAACGCCACTGTTGGCGAATATAAATCGCTCTATTGACGATAAGTTCCGTCAACGTTTGCCGTTCTCATTCGTAAGAGCATAGACTGATAAGCGTCACTCTGCCAATTGATGCGGGGACTGATAGAAAAAAAAAAAAAAAAAAAAAACGATCGCGCGATATACGTATTGGCTATATTATTTATATCGATCCCCGAATTTCCGCGCTGTCGCTAAACGATTCCTCGAAGCCCGCATTGCAAATAGATTGATCACGCGCTCCACGCTTTGTTCCCTGTACGCAATCGCACCCTCCATCGAAAATAACTCTCCTTCTCGTTAAAGAAGTTTCAGCGAAGCTGGAAGAAGAAGGAAGAAGGGAACTCTAAACACACAGAAATTAGAAACACCAGAGCGGGCCGCTTCTCTCTCTCTCTCTCTCTCTCTCTCTCTCTCTCTCTCTTTCTCTCTCTCTCTCTCTCTCTCTCATGTTCTCGAAGCAGTCAAGCTTTCGTCGGACGAAACCTCCTCTCTCGTTTGAACAAACTTTTCGAGTTCCGTGTCAACAAACAAGCTCTCAAAGAAGCGATTTCTGTGAGAGAAGGAGGGCCAGGCTTCTCCGCAGTTCGTCGGCCCGCGGAGAGAAAAAGAGAGAGAGAGAGAGAGAGAGAGAGAGAGAGACCTGGACCGGGATAATATGTGACTCGCCGGCGATTATACGCTCGAATTCGAATGCCTCTTTAATTGGAGGCGAGCTATTTTCCATGATCACAGGAGAGGAGGCCGGCAACCGCGATCCAGCACGATCGCGATCTCGGCGGATCACTCTCTCCGTCTCTCTCTCTCTCTCTCTATCGCGCGCGCGCGCGCGCTTTCGCGAAGAAGGATCTATCTAACGGCGATATTCGATCAATGTGTATATATATATATATATATATATATATGTATGTATGTATTTACCTGACACTACTACGGCGACGTTTTCTCTGGTGTTGGAGCGACGGGAGGGCGGTTGTGCACGCCAGTTACCTACGCGCGTGAGAAACTATTTTAAGAGCGCGCAACCGGTTCGCGCGTTGCGACGACCGCCGCGGGACATGTTTCTTCGGCAACGGGCGAAATCCTTCCTTCCATCCTCCGGGAAGCGGAGCGACGATTATTCCCTTGGCGCGCGAAATCGTCAAGGATGCCGGCGATCTCTCGATTCCGGGCGCGGTCCCACCACGCGAGGCGTACAAATCGAGCGAGGCCGAGACGAAGACTCCCACCTGTCACTCGAACTGTCACCGAATGAGAATCCGATCGTCGAAAGTCACCTCCTTCGATCCTCACTGACACTCGAGTCCTCGCACACGCCGATCCTCGGTGATCGCGCCTTCTCCTTGACGTTCGATCGAATTCCCGCTCGCGCGGGAATCGCGCGCCTATATATATATATATATATGTCACAGGCGTGTTTACGACACGCTCACCGGACTCTCTCGGCTCTCGCGGGCACGGCGAGCGCGTATACACACGGTGGGTGCGCGACCGGCCGTCAAAACAAACTCGCGGAGCGACGAGGATGCGTGCGAGATGGTCCGTCTTCCGCGAGGAGATCCTCTTCTTCCCGCTCGTCCGCCGTGCCTCCCATCCGTGTTGCACGCGCGATGTTTCCCTGCGCGCAACCGCGACAGAATTCCGCGCGCGTCTCGCACGCGGCCGCTCCGCCGCTCGTCGTCGTCCTACGTCGTCGCCTTTATCGCGCTGCGACGCATCGCGACGCACTGCGTCGCCGCGGATCGCGATCGAGCTCGCTCGTAGATCGTCCCGTTGGAGGTGGAGCGAGGAGGTGGCGAAACTTTTTTTATTTTATTATTTTTATTTTATTTTATTTTTTTTTCTCCGAAACTGACAGCTGTCAAATCCCGCGAGAAGGAGCGACAGAGATAGAGAGACGGAGGGAAGAGAGAAAGAGAGAGACAGAGAGAGAGAGAGAGAGAGGAAACAGATGCGGAATATATAGAGAGATTTTGTCGGCGGGTGTGACGAATCGAAGAGCGGTTCTCATTGGACTGAATTAAGGAAGAGCGTGGACCCGCGGAGAAGGATCGCGAAGAAGCGGAAGAAGGAGGAGGAGGAGGAGGAGGAAAAGGAGGTGGTGGCAGCGCTCGCCGCTGATGATAATGGTGTTGGTTGTACCGTCGCGGATCTCTCCGGTGGAGGTGGAGAAGAGAAGAGCGAGAGAGCGCGCGCGCAAGAGAGAGAGAGAGAGAGAGAGAATGATGAAGGGAGAGACATAAGAGAGGGCAAGAAGAAGTTAAGGAGAGAGAGAAAGAGAGAGAGAGAGAGAGAGAGTACGAGTCTGCTGACGGTCGGGTAGTCCGGACTACCGACTGCATAAGACTGGTTTTCAATTTTTTCCGACTTTTTGTTTTACCTGTACCTCGCACAGCCTCACCGCATCTCTCTCTCTCTCTCTCTCTCTCTCTCTCTCGCTTTCTCCCTCTCCCCCTGTTCTTCGACCCTCTCCCCCTCCCTCTCCCTCTTGCTCTCCTGCAGAGCGTGCTAGACGAGTAACGGGTGAGCCGAGAGCTCCGGGGCCGCTCCTCGATCGCCACCGGTCGATCGGATCGACTCCGAAATCCTCGGAGACGGATCTCTCTCTCTCTCTCCCTCTCTCTCTCTCTCTCTCTCTCTCTCTCTCTCTCTCTCTCTCTTTCTCTTCCTCCTCGTGGATTGTCCCGCGTGATGAATCTTTCGGTCGCATCGAGAGTTTTGGCCTCCGAGAACAAAGCACGATGGTGTATCGGGGAATATTAGAGTCGAGAAGAATTTTGATCATACGTGAGATCGAAAGAAAGATCTTTTTCTCGTCTGATTGACACATAATAAGTCATAATTTATTTATTTATTTATTTTTTTTTGTTTTGTTTTTGTTCGAACTTGTTCCGTCTCTTCTCATTTATTCTCTCAGCATCTCATTCTGTTTTTTATTGTTTCGTTGACATTGTAATTACATTTTTCTTGTCCTAAAGAGACTTTTCTTTTCCGTTTATAAATAATTTTTAAATAAATAAATAAATAAGCAAGTAAATAAATAAATAAAAAAATTAATAAAACACATAAATAAATAAATAAATAAGTAAATAAATTACACAATAAATAAATAATATATAATAATAAATAAATAAAATTAAATAAATAAGTAAATAAAATAAAATAAATAAATAAATACACAAATAAATAAATAAATAATTGCTAGCATAATTTGATTAATTGAAGTAGCTTTCGATAATTTCGTTAAAACTCAACTCGATAAACGCGGAATTGATAGTTGATTCTCGTCAGATATTACATATTTTATTATTATTGTATTAAAACGCGCAAGAATCCTTAATTGATGGTAATTAAATAATCGCCCCTTGTTCGGGAGGGTGGAGGAGGGGGGGGGAGGAGAGAAGGGAGGTAGCGGGCGATTTTTTTGATCAACATAGCACAAAATCGCGTATGCTAATGGCTCATCCCAGAAAATATTTATCTACGATGAGTTTCGCAATCGAAACTATCCGCGGAGTTAAACGATTCAAAAGCGGCGCGACTTGTTTTCGCACCGACTGGATATTCTGCGTATCTGAAATAAAATGACGTTGCCGTTCAAATCTTCCTTTCATCAAACATTGAAATGTTGCAACCGTGCCTAAATTAATATCGGTCAGCTCACCTGTACTTGAAAATTGCGACAGATTTGAGAATATCACTGTTTTTTTTTAGGAAGCCCTAGATTTTGCACTAATGTCAGAAGCGTGAGGTAAATTAATGTGTCTTTATTCTGAATAGGGCCTTCGAAATTTAAATGGACGCGTGTTTTTTATTCCCCACTATATTTTTCTTCTTAATTTCTGTATCTTTTCTTACCACATTTTTTTATTTATTTATTTATTCTTAATCCATGCTTCACGACTTTGGATAGTTCCAGTTTGACATTTGTAATTTTTCTGTTAATGTGTCTTGTAGGATTTATATTATTTTGAATATTACATTGAATATTAACATGTAAACAATTAATTGAACCTGAATTTTAAACTTCACTAATAACATAAATAAATAACAAAAATAAAGTAAAATGTATCAAACAGTATTAAATAAACCGAGCCTCAAACTCCAATCTAAGCTAAACTAAAATAAACTCCAATAAATAAACTCAAATCAACATTAAAATAAAAATTTATAAATAAAAACTAAATTCATGTTTTTTTCTATATATGTCAACGAATTTTTATTCGATAAGAATTATCACTGTGCGCGTTATTTTTAATCAATTAATTACCTCGAAATTTCTTACGCGACCGTTTCGTCTTTTTTTCCTTCACTCCATACCGCGTCTTCCATCGCGGGGAAATAATGGAGGTGGGGGTTGCGAATTCCGTAAACCGTTCGCGTTTACGTTGGTATTCACGTGCTCGTGCGTTTTTCTGCGCAGCCCGTCAGCATCTGCGGAATGCAAATGAATGCAGGTTGCATTCGGAGTATTAGCCGGCGCGCACGTCTCTTATTATTTGCGTTGCAGGAAAGAGACACGCGAAGAATTTGAGCGCGCAGAAAAATAATCGCGCAGCGCGCGAATTAAAACACGCGTTTGCGTTGCGTAAGAGGAAGCCTCGTCGAAGTTTCCGCGCTTCAAGTGTATTGCCAGCTTCTCACAGATAATATTCGAAATCATCTAGATAAAGATAAGATTAGGCATATAAAATTTTATCTTAGATAAGATAAAGATGATTTACCTCGAGTTTATCTAGATAATAGATTAAATTATAAAGCATTTTATTTAGATAATATTAAAATAACATTAAAAGGATTTAAAAAAATTATTACGAAAATACTATAACAAATAAAAAAATTTAATATTGTATATTTATTTGTTATTATAATATAATTTATTAATATAATATATTTATTGCGTATCAATATTATATGTTTGTTTATCTATAGATTGTCCATAGATTTTTTTATTAAATAATTTTCAATCTTTCGCTATAATATAACTAATAGAAAAATCGCGCTGGAAAAATCACATCCGGTGAAAATAATAGAAAGTATCACGCTGAATGTTGCATTATCTTAGATAATTTAAGACAGATGACGCATTTTTCCATCTAAAATAAAAATGTAGATAATACATCCTACTATTATCTAGATAAAGATGAGATAATGCAATTGATTCATCTAAATTATTATCTAGGTAGCTTCATCTAGATAACAGCAAACACTGCGTATTGCGAAACCCTTGAAAGCTTGCCGATCGTCAACAAATATGGCGGTCGTTTTATAGCGTCGTAGAATTCAGTTTGCTCATCTCTCTCATTGATTGCCGATGAATTATGATCGATAAGTCATCCCGTTTTCTCGCATTCGAGGATGCGCGTTGGCAGGCTCATATAATCGCATTTTTATTCCAAGGCTGTACAATTCATTATTGTCATCTATGTAGTAAACACTTCATTAATACAATGTGCGTATAAAATTACTCGACTCGGTTTGCGCAAGATTCGATAAACTTATAAGACACTTTTATAAGGACAGAGGATTTATATATGACCCAAAAAGTTTTGACGATTGAAAGATGAAAATTTGATGAAGTTATATAATCGCCTTATTTTATTTTATGAAACAGAACATAACACATCACTCAATAAGTCCCCGGTCTGACACATTACGGCAACATTGTTGACAGGCCCACGTGATTTCTAAAAAAAAATTTGTTTTTCTTAGTTAGACCGGAGACTTATTGAGTGATGTGTTATGCAAATAAATAATAATCAATGCCTTTCTTTTAATTAAATAAACTTTTGTCATAAGTGACAGATAAGTCATTAAGTGATAGATGCTTTATAAATCGCTGTGACGTAAATTTATAAGACACTTTACAAGGATATATATGACTAAAAAAATGTTTAAAAAATTGAAAAAAAAAATGAAAAAAAATTTAATCGCCTTATTTTATATGATGAAATAAATCATCATCATAATTATTCCTATATGCATAATAAAACATAGAAATTTGATATTTTCACGAATTTTTACAAGATAATAATGCAAGTGCAAATATAAATAAATATAATTAATTCTTTTCTTTAAATATATTATCTTTTAATTAAATAATTACCACAAACTTTTGCCAT
This sequence comes from Cataglyphis albicans, assembly GCA_038406275.1. NCBI lineage: Eukaryota > Metazoa > Arthropoda > Insecta > Hymenoptera > Formicidae > Cataglyphis > Cataglyphis albicans. Next base: position 11,879,633 of record JBCAUJ010000075.1, on the reverse strand, counting down.
AATTAAGTGATCAATGCTTTATAAATCGCCGTGACGTAAACTTATAAATCATTTTTATGTAAGGACACAGGATATATATTAGACTAAAAAAAATTTCGACGATAAAAAGATTAAAATTTATGAAAACATGGTCATATAATCATCGTCTTATTTTATTTTATTTTATGAAGTAAATTATCATCATATCTATTCCTGTATGCACATATGATGAAAATGGGAATTTGATATTTCCAGGAATTTTTGCAAGATAATAATAACAGGTATAAGTATAAATAAATATAATCAATGCTTTTTTCAAAACTTGTTATCATTCAATTAAATAATTATCTCAAACCTTCGTCATAATTAAACAACAAATGCTTTATAAATCACCGTGGCGTACAACAACAAGGTTATGTTCGATGTGTATCTCACTCATGCGCAAAGTGTGTTAAGTAAATAAATATTTTTATTCGATTGCACAGCTGCTCTCGCGCACACAATCTCTCGCGATCGTTTCACAACATTAACGGTATAAAGTTCATCCTGTGCAACAACGCGGCGATTTCTTCGCCAATGCATTCCGAAACTCGTTGACATATATCCGGCTGGCCTATCTCGGCCTCACGTCAAGTGCAAAATTGAAAGATCCTGACATTTGCAACATCCGTTGCACTCGCTCGCTCGAGATTACGAAAAATAGGGAGAGGAGGAGAGCGATAATTCACGCCCGATGCATTCCGAAACTCGTGCCGATATCCGGCTGACCTTTCCCTCGCTTCTCTCGGCTCTCGGTTGGGTGTAAAAATTATTATTCAACCGCCGTCATTAAGAAGGCGATTTACGCGGGAAAAAAAAAAAAGAGGCACGAGCGAGCAAATCGACGATTGCAATATCGAAAGGGGAGCGGATGGAGGACGAAGGACTCGCGGCTGGGACTTGCAAAATGTCAAACCGATCGGGTTCTAGATTCTAGATCATTTCATTCGTAGCGATATTAGCGATGTGTAACATTCGACACGCGAGAAGCTTCCGTGAGACTTTCATTTTCTAATCATTGAATACGGAATGACGGATTTTGCAGTCTCGTGTGTAGATTTAATTTATTTTCTTTTAATGTTCTTATATATTGTTTTCTTATATTTAATGATTATTATATCTCATTATTTAAATGATTCTTTTACAAAAGTTTTATATACTGGGTGTCACCGTAATAGTATTTAAAAATAAATTTTTGAGATCATTTTAAGATGAGAATCTTTCTCTAGCGAATATGTCAAGAGGGATTATCATTTTTTGCAAATTTTCATTTTTTTTTTTTATTAAATATCTGTAATTAAGCCTTAAATTAAAATTCTCTCTCTCTATCAATATAAATTCTATCTGAAATTAATTTAAAAATGTAGTTTCAACTCTCTATAAAATTTAATTCGCAAAAAGCACTTCTTTTTTAATCAAGTTTAATGTTTCATATTTTTTTTATTTCTACAAAAAGAATACGTTATTATACTTCTTTGATGACGTATATTTTATTTCTCTTGAAATTCCCAAGAAACGATATCTTATGTATCATGATTCAAAATCGACGTAACATGATAAAATGAATAATAATCGATATAATATGCCGAAATTAATTTCTTTCCGCTAATGACAATTCGAGCAATTCATATCTTGACAAAAATCCGTGAAAATCCTCATCACTCCAATTAAACCTAATTGCAGTCTCGGGTAATTAAACGAAGCCAAATCTGAAGCGTGTCGATCTCCGGATCCCAGCTTGTTGACGATTACGTGAATAAGGAACAACGGTGGCTCCGACAATTCTTGTCGGCGACACGCCGCGACGTATCAGCGTCCATCTGCGCGTCTCCGTTGTTCTAGGAACCGAGCCGAGGGAGAAGCCATAAGATTCCGCGAAAAAAGTGTGTGCCCTGTACAAGACAATCGCGAGATATGGCGGAAGCGGCTAAATGCTTAAACGCTCGAAAGGCAGGCTTAAATGCCGCTGATTGCAGTAGGAGGGAAATGAGAGGTTGTGCACGATGTACGACTCCGTAATTCCGTATGTCCATTCTTGAAGGCGGCGGCCAGGCGATGGCACTCGTTGGTACTCTTGTATCGAATACTCGTCACACACTTCACGATCTCTCTCTCTCTCTCTCTCTCTCTGTCTCTCTTTGTGAAATAGATTTCATATTTTAGTGGTAAAAAGATATACGTGATTTTTTAGTTCATATAATGACATTACGTCGCGCGAATTTTGTGTGTAGGATAAATAATTATTAAAAAATCCTATTATTTTTTTTTTATATATAGTTATGTAATTATATAAGAAGAAAAATTTCTCTCAATTGATATTGAGAGATAAAAGAGAGTAGTTTCGGCAGCTAAACTGATCAGCAAAGCACAGAAAGACGATTTAATGTCATTCCGGGTATCTCCCATTAAGGCAGATCTCCAATGAAGATAGGCTTAAGAGCAACCCTCGACAGATGTTTAAGTAAAAATTTTATTTTCCGACGACTTTCGCTGGGGACTTAAGCTCATACTTAGTTCAAAGATCGAGTTTAAAGACTATTTGTGAGCAGGAGATTCTGTTTTCAGACATCGTTTCTTTTCTTCTTTCTATTTACCTGTTCAACTTCGAGTACCGAAAGTGTAAAGAGGAATAGTAGGAGCAGACCTGTGATTCGGACGGGCGTGAGAAGATTATCCCGTGAATTATCTGGGAAATTTCTCGAGAGATAAGAGGTTGAGTCTCTTGGAAGAAACGAGGGAAGATACTTAAGCGGCAGATGGAACGGAAAATTTTCTACGGGCCAGATAGGCCAACGATCAACGACAGAATGCATCTGGTCACGATTGTTCCGTGGAGAAAGTTAAGAGTAAAAGTAAAATCGATTCGAGAGGTGATACTTGAAGTAGCGAGTGGGTGAAGAAGCTATACGTCGTGTTCATAATATTTCTAGAGTTATCGTCCCTAGATAATCGTTGAAATTATGCGTTGGCGCTTTTATTCAATATACCCTGTGCATTAGGATTACACGAGTAACAATCTACAGCAATATCGAGGAATCGAGCGATGACTCAACTTTCGAAAGTATTACTTATCTGGCACTCCCCCCCCCCCTTCCCCCGACCGTGAGAAAGTCCCTGAGAAAAAGAAAAGTCCAGTATTTTAGCACTTTAAAGCGGTCAAAGAAATGTCCCAGTGGAATCCACGAAGGAATTTCGTCGGAAGAAAAGTATTGAAGTATCTCGACGAAATTTTTTTCCTCTATCTTGACTTGTACTTGTACTAAGATCAGAGTGATATACGTATTTATATCTCAACGAAATTGTCCCTTGTACATCCCTTCATCCCCGAATTCCGCGAAGAAATGAGTAATGGTAAAAGAAGCTAGACCTCCGCCTCGCGGCGGGTCCTCAACAGGACACGAGAAGATACGCCATCCCCGCGCGGTAGGTGGTCCATAAGTTGGTGGAGGATGAACGCGCCGTCAGCCTGATTTCTCTCCAGGGTGAGCTTCGCCTCTCTCGAAGGAGATGAGGGAGGAGGCCCGAGATCGCTCTACGCGACGACGAGAGCGGCCCGCGAGCGTTTCCGGTGACTTTGCAGTTTTGCGATGCCTATATAGGTGGACGTAAAAAGCCGGGGACGCGCATCAGCAGCGGGGAAAGACAAAAGAAGCGAAATTGGTCAGCAGAATGAGAAGGGGTGACGGAAGGGGAAAGAGGAGGGGAAGGGGGAGGGGAGTAGATGGTATAGGACGTCAGGTATACGAAGATCGTTAGCTCGAAGAAAAATTAGCCGTTTGTCGGAGCTCTGCCCCGGAGATGGGTCAATCAGATACGAAAACACTTGTCGGGGCCCCGGGGCCCCGATTGTGGTCGGCGAGGTAACAGGCCGCTACAAAAGATATAGACACAGGTATACCGTCCTAATGACCCGGCCCAAGAATTCAAACCTTCACCGTGGATGTTGGGAAGACACCAGGAGGATGGAGGAGCGGCCTGGCTTCCTCGTGTCATCTCACGAGTCTTCTCTGGGAACTCGCGCGTGTGATCCACCGCATAGCGATTCGACATCGGCGGGGGGTCGGTGCTCGATCTAATGAGGATTTTTATCGATTCGTAGGGATTCGTATTCCGTCCATCGAGTGTATTGAGAAACGTCGCTGGCGACGTGACATTAAAGTGCGGTTGACAGGTAGGACACCGTATGGGGTACCGTTATCACAGATGCGATATCTCGTCGGATAGAATTCGAAGATAATATTGTAATATTTCTTATGATTTCGAATCCTAAGTATCCTCTTAGGAAAATTAGAAAACTTTAAACTATTCGAATATTCGTCAAGGATTACGACGAAAACAAAAAAATTTTACAATACAAAATTTCCGTCAATGCGTGCGAGTATCGCTGAAAGCCCGGAAGGGATTCAACCACCCTGAGATAAGGGATACCAGAGGAATTTAAATCCCGATCTCGGAAGTTGAAGAATGCCGATGCGATTTTCGCGATGGATTGGCTCTGGGTATTGTCGAAGCTGCACGGGTGTTCCAAAGTGACGACACTCGGTTGAAGCCGCAAGTGGAGAATCGTGTCCGGTATAGGGTTCCGATCTGTCAGGGGTCGTAAACTTTAGTGCCCACCCGTGTATATATTGGTTTGGAGACTCGTCCTGTCGGCGTCTTCGTTCGTTCGTTCGCCATCGATACGATAACTTTTCTCTCCCTCTGTGTTTCTTCCCTCTCCCTTTCTCGCGCTTGGTGTTCCTTTTTCCTGTTTCTAGAGCGAGAAACACACCGGACCTACTTGCCGCCCAAATCAAGATAGAGCAGCTGGCCATAAAACGTAAATGGGGTTATTGGCCCGAGAAAGAGCAAAGAAGAGAGAGAAAGAGAGAGAAAGAGAGAGAGAGAGAGAGAGAGAGAGAGAGAGAGAGAGAACCTTTAAGCCTGGTAATAGATTTCCACTTTGCTGCAGCACCGCGTTTAGCACGTCGCGCCTGCAGACTTTTTTTTTTTCTTCAGCCGGCTCGATCACGAATTTTATGGTCGACCTTATAACGTTGCGTTAATTATTGCCACGTCTCTTTGAAAAAAAATTTCGTCCGTTTCGTCCGTAATTAATTATACTTGTAGTGTAATTAATTGTATAGCGGCGAGATTCTCACTGGAGATTTCTTCTATTCGCAGAAAATTAATATTGTTTATCAATGGTATTTTTTGTAATTAAAAAGTTTGCGATATGTGTGTGTGTGTGTGTGTGTGTGTGTGTGTGTGTGTGTGTGGGTTTGATAATTTATTTTAAATTCCCTCTCTCAGTATAAATAAGGAAAATAATCATCAGCAATGTCAATAGGTATGTTTGTACGAGTTGCACGATCGCAACTATATATCTGGCACTCAGCCAATAAGTAACTATCAAGCTGTGAATTGAAACAGTCGTAATTATCTGTGTTGCGCGATACTCGATAAGTTTATGCGCAATTTCTTTAGAAGGATAAACTATACTTTCAGTTTCTCACTTTAATTCATCAATTTTTAATCATTATAATTTTTTCTATATCGTAATATAATTACATGAAATTTCATTCAATATTCAAGTTGTTAATTATTACGAAAAAGTGCCACAATATTAAAAAAAAAAAAAAAAAAATACAAAATTTGCTCCCTTATATTTATTATTATGGATATTAAATATGAAATTAATCAAAATGAATGAGATTGAATTTATATATAAATTTAAAAAGTTGCAGTTTATTTTTTATATTACGCGAGATCTTGTAACAATAAAGAAATGAAAAATATGTAGCTAAATAATCGATTTTTAATTTCAAAATTTTAATATTATTAATTTTATATTTATTAGTAGAGAAAAATAAAACCTATTTCACATACATTTGCAACTTTGAATTACAAAAATTTGCTATTCAAAATATCTTTCAATATTCAATTATTTTATATATCTCATAATACAGGCGCGCGATCAGCTGATATATGTCAAGCCAAGCTTGAATGAGACATTTGTCACCATCTAGCGTACGCGCCACGTGGCTCGTCGTTGACGTAACACGCGATAGTACACACGTTCATTCACGATATAGCGAGGGCGCTACCTGCGTTCTCTCACTCTTTCCCACCCGCGTCATCAGCAAGTGCTGATGCTGGTTGGCAGGTGCTGTCTGGCTGTGTTTGCGGTTGCTTCGCGTGTATTTATCCGTCGCATATGACGGTCTGTTTTCGCTTTTCGACTCGCATCTGGTGATCCGCGAGCCGCCACGACGTCATTTACATCGCATATGCGTTATGACGTAAGTCTTCCAATTTAATTCTGATCTATATAATTATTAGGTTATCTATATAACACGACTGTTGTCTTCAGGAAATCCCTGAAGTAGTGTCCCTGATTAGTCGACTCGGGCGCAGAAACTTTCACCACGTTTCTCTCGCGAACGAATTTTCGCTGAATCGTTTGTTCGCGACCTTGATCGCGTTATATGCTTCTGTATTCTTTTTGCATACTTCATCAGATTTTTCGAATTCATATATATATATGTTTGCAAGATTGTTGATTCTGTCTCCTCTTGGCACATATGCGGAACAAACTCCATGGATGTTGCAATAAAATGTTTCATTGACTAACAAGCGAAAATACTGAAGAACCGTTCGATATTTTACACAAAGTATAATTAAATTTGTGTGTAAAAAAATAATATAAATGTATATAAATCTTTAAAAAATGACAATATGTATATAGATTGTACAATATTGTTTCATACATATTTTTCATTATTATTTTACATAATTTCATCTCTTCATTTCTTCTAAATAATAACAAAATATTATTCTCTACAATATTAATACGCCTTATCTTTATTTCATTTCTATTTTTTTGCATAATTTTAAAATACCTCCTTATCTTAACGATTAATAACTTTTTATTAGTTTAGCATTTTATTTTATATTCTGCTTTCACAATTCCAAGCTTAAAATGTTTAATGAGGTTTCAAGTGTTATGCTCCTTCAAAGCTTATTTTTTATTTGAGAATTTTATGTGACAGCCAATTATTCATTTGTGTCGGTTTTCATGAATTTATATAATTGTAATATATTACTTTTTATCATTTTCAATTTTTTTGAAAAGCGATATTGCATGATAATTTGAATTCTACTATGCCAGACAAGAAAGTATTTAGTATAAAGTCAATCATTTTTTGTCAATTTTTTTATTGAATATTTAAAAGATGTATTGTAATCATTATTAATCAACCTTATCATTATTAATCATCTTCATCGAATGGAAGATAATGAATTTGTTAGAAAACTAAAATAAAATATTAAACTGATAATATTTTTTAAGTAAACATCTTGAATAGATAAATTTTATGTCTAACGTTTTGCTTTTCTTATCTTATATTGGAAAGTTTTTTTTCTCTGTTGTTTCTTACGTTATCTCATATCTTCTTTTCATATAGTTCCAGAAAAATGCAGTACCGTTTGCCACTATTTTTAGTAGCTTTAATAATACAAACATCGGTGGCACCGCCCGTCACGCAACAAAAAAAGGATGGAGATCACAAAGAAAAGGAGAACGAGGTTGACGACATGGATATGGTATATTATTTTTGAAATACTTCTATTGATCTTCTCTCTTCTGTGATATGAAATGTGTTTGTCTTTATAGGGAATCGATTATCAGATAGAATATCAGAGATATTTGAAGGAAGTGGTGCAAGCTCTGGAAAGCGATGAGGATTTTCGTGCGAAATTGGAAAAGGCTAATGAAGACGATATACGTGTAAGTATTATTATAAGAATAATGGGTTCTCTTGGATCGATCAGCAAACGCCTGATAATCCGGATTTTTCATTCTTATCATTCCTATAGATTGAGAAAATTTGAATGGAAATATATATATAAACCTCTACTATAATAATTTACACTGTAAAAAATTTTTTACAAATTCAGACATATTTTTATCTAAATCAGATTTGAATGTCTGAAAGAAATTTCAGACAATTTGACTTCATTTCAGACTTAATCATTAATCTTTTTTCTGAAAGTTTAGAAGTATATCTGAAAATTTATACAATATATCTGTAAAAAGTCTCAGACATTTTGTCTGAGGTTTGAATCAGTTTTTTTATAGTGTAGTAAAAGTGCTAAATTATTTTACTTTGAGTGAAAATATATAGAAAGCGTAATACCATGCGCATGGCATCACAGAGAAATATAATAAAAAAGAAGAAAGTAGAGAAAGGTCGTTGCATATTGAATAACCAATATTATATTAGTTTTAAAATCTTTAGAAGCTTAGAATATCAAATAATAATCAAATAATAATTTTTTTAACATAAATTAAAATAATAAAATTATAAAATAGTACAAGAACAATAAGTGAATAGATTAAAATTTACAACACGATTGAAGAATCGAATGTTTAATTTTTTCAAAGGTTTATATTGCAGAATCTTGAATATACGATTAATAATTAGATAATTTTGTACACAGACGGGAAAGATAGCGCATGAACTACAATTCGTGGATCACAAGATCAGGACGAAGTTGGATGAACTGAAACGAGAGGAATTGGAGAGACTGAGACATCTTGCTACCAAAGAGCATAATCTAATGAATGGTCTGGATTTAGATCATTTGAAGATAGCGGAGCATTTGGATCACTCCAACATGCATACATTTGAGATAGATGATTTAAAGAAATTGATTGCCAAGGTAGAAGTTTTTGTTTTTATGTATGTAATATGTAAAATATATAATGAACTTTCATACAAGAATTGTCTCGTTTAATGAAGCTTATTATTATTAAAATATTGCAGACTACGAAAGACTTGGCAGAAGCTGATAAAATAAGACGTCAGCAGTTTAAAGAATATGAGATGGAAAAAAAATTTGAGGAAGAGCAAAAGATGAAGGGTAATACTGGTACAGAACGTAATATTTTTAGACTTGATTATTTATAGCTAGTAATATTATTAAATTATAATATAATTATCATAATTTAGTAAATATTTTTACATTAGTAAATAATAAAAACAATCATTATTTAATTTTCAATTAATATTTTTCATTCTTGGAAGATATGAAGGAAGAAGAAAGGAAAAAATATGAAGAAGAGCTAGAAGCGATGAAAAAGAAACACAAAGATCACAAACCAGTAAGTTAAAAAAAAATAGATGAAAGTTTTTTTTTTCTATTTTCTTCTCTATTAAGTAATATGAATTTACAGTTACATCATCCTGGTAGCAAGCAACAATTAGAAGAGGTTTGGGAGCAACAAGATCATATGGAGGCCCAACAATTTAATCCCAAGACATTCTTTTATCTTCATGGTACAAAATATTATCATCGATATCAAATTATTGTTAATGATATATATTGTTATTATGTCATTTTAAAAGAAAATCATATTTATATATAATCTCAAATTCAGATTTGGATGGAAATGGTTTTTGGGATCAAGATGAAGTAAAATCTCTATTCCTTAAGGAATTAGATAAACTTTACTCAGAAGGCGCTCCAGAAGACGATATCTATGAGCGACGAGAAGAAATGGAAAGAATGAGAGAACATGTATTTAATGAAGCTGATCTTAATCATGATGGTCTGATAAGGTACTTATTTCAACAAATTATTAAATTTTGTATTTAGAATTACTTTTAATTGATTTACATTTACATTTATATTAATTGATTACCACAGAATTACAAATAATGAAGAAATGTATTTGCGTTTTTTGTTTGTTGCATTGTTACAGTTATCAAGAGTTTTTGGAACAGACGAAGAAGCCCGAATTCCAACAAGATGAAGGATGGCAAGGATTGGACGAGCAACAAATATATTCTAAAGAAGAATACGAAGTTTTTCTGCAACGCAGGAAGGAAGAGATGCAAAACATGATTGCTAAAGGAATGGTGAGCATTTAATTATTGCATTAATAATTTTATATGGATGTTTTAAATGAGTAAAGAAACCATAGATCCACTTGCGTGTACCAGATTAAATATCCTCATATCTGCCGAGTGATATTATTTTTTTTTATGTTGTGCTTTTAAATAGATGAACACAATCTAAATGATTTTGTGTTTGATTTTATTATTTACTTTGATAGCATGTTCGAGGTAAAGATAGAAAATGTATTGTTTTATTTTTCAATTGAGTAGTAGGTCTTTTCATAGGCGTAATGTCGCGCGGCTATAATTATAAGCATATTTTTTTTGTTTGACAACTTGCATAGTCGTTATCTCGCTTCGATTAAAAGACAAATCTGTAGTGATTAGAGTAATTAACTTAGATTGAGCACTTTTTGTTGTTGTTGTTAGTCACCACCACCTCCATTATCTCCTGATACTGCACATCTACCTGTCCAACACGAACAGGTAAGTAACCGTGTAATTGTGAAATATTTGCAAATCCGAGTCTCTTATCAAAGTAGCAACTATATTTTTTTAACGCATCTCTTTATATTCCACAGTTTCCATCGCAACACCAGCAACAATTCCAATCCCAGCAGTACCATCCGCAACAGATACAATATCCAGGACAGATACCACAACAACCAGTAGTCGGCCATGTGCCGCAACAATATCAGGGACAAGTGCCGCAGCAACAAATCTATCAGCCCTCGCCACAACAATATTATCCCGATCAGATTCCACAGCAACATCAGTACCAAGCGCAGCAGCCACAGTATCAAGTACCAGTACCGCAGCAACATTTCCAAGCTCAGCCACATTACCAGGGCCAGCCACAGCAGGCTCAACCACAATATAAGGGCCAGCCACAGCAGGCTCAACCACAGTATCAGGGCCAGCCTCATCAAGTTCAACAACAACCTCAAGGCCAACCTCTACAGAGTCAGCAGCAAACGCAACAACAAACGCAGAATCAAGTGCCACAAAATACTCAGGGTAATGCCCCGTCAAACAATCAAGAAGCATCCAGCCACAATCTTCAAGAGAATCCAAAGTCCGCCGAACATCAAATTAATCAGAACAATATTCCGAAAGTGCAGAAGGTGTAGATAATGCAAAATGCTGACCAAATACTTGGTAAAAGTATTTTCTTTTTTTTAATTCGTTTCTTTGTAAACTGTGAATTGATAAAAATATCAGATAGTTCGATGATTGTTGATTTTTAAAGAAGCTGTATATATATTTAAAAAATTTGCAATTTTAAAAAGTGCAATATATACATTTTACATAAAAGGTGGTCGATAAAAAATAATTTTATTTTAAATATGTATATAAAATATTATGTGTGTATATATTGATATATACAATATTAAACATGGTTTTTTGTAGGCTATCATTCAACTAAATTCATTCAACCAAAGTTGTTCCTAAATATGATAGAACAAAATCTTTCCATTGTTCTTAGAAAATTGTTTCTTTCTTCGTTACTCAAAGAACTTGCAATTATTTATATTGTATAAATGTCTTAATCGCTTGAATAAATCTTTTCCGAAAGAGAATTTTTTATCAGATCTCTCTACGCTATCTTTCAAAATTCAATCAGGGATCAAATTTTTCCTTAAATTTAATAAAAAGAAATTTTCTTAATGTCCACGCTTAAATATTTCATCGAAAGATGAATAGTTTCATTGAAATTAAGAAATTTAAGCGGAAGGATAGAGTAGGGAAGATTATTGTGAGGAGATGTAGAAAGAAACACATCTTTTATTTCTCATATTTATTTGTTATTGCATACTGTTTATGTTAGTATATTACTTAGGTATACGTGCCAAGTAGCAACTTAAATGTATGATTGCGTGATTCATCTGTTTGTTCCACCCGTCAAGCGCGCGGATAGGTAGGTAGGTAGGTAGGTAATGTAACTTGCTTACTCCACTATATATAGGGTGTATTTATAAGTATAGCATACCTCGCGGTAGAACGTCATCTTACGAGCTAATCGGTAATAAATAAAAGTGGAACCTGGGACCGGACTGATGGGGGAGGGGAGGGGAGGGGGGGAGAAAGGGATCTGTGGGAGCTGGGGCGATGGGGGAGGGGGAGATGTGGAAAACGCGTTTAATAATGGGCGAACGATTCTGCGTTTCTGCGTCCGTGACTAAAGCAAACGGCGCGCGAAGCAGCACGTCTTCGCGCGTTTTTCTCTCTCTCTCTCTCTTTTTTTTTTTTTTCTTTATTTTCATTTTCTTTTTCGAAGTAAATCGGGTACGAACGTCGTTTCACGAGTCGTCGTCACGGCTACATCTCACGCGTTGTTCGATATACAATCTATATCGACACAATATCATTATAT
>JBCAUJ010000075.1:11855293-11867260 GCA_038406275.1 Cataglyphis albicans | reverse complement strand
TATATATATATATATATATATATATATATCGATATAGATCTATATATACGGTACGGGCGACTTATCCAACAAATTGGGCTACCTATTGAAAAGAAATATTTGCATGTGTGTGTGTGTGTGTGTGTGTGCTCCTTTCACATTTTTCTTAAAGGCAGAAAATAAAACGATAGTAACTCTATAAAATATTGCCGTTCGCCGTTGTCGTCGCACACGACGAGTGCAACGAGCGCGCTTATAATCGATAATACCATTTCCGCCAGCACTGTCTCGATCATTTTGAGGACTATGCTTTCAATATACAATACACGATAAATGTATATTATCGAGAAATAATAAATTCCTACATCACAATAATAATAATTGTTTAATTAGGGAGATACATGTTTCTTTCAATATAAATTTTTAAATTATATATTATCTTTTTAATTGTATCAAATTTTTTATTATCACATTTACTATATGATTATATAGTAAATATAAATAATTGCTTAAATATTCTTAAACTCCTAAATAAGTTTCCCATATTTATCGTATAAATATATATTAAAAAGATAGTCCTCGTGCATCGCGGATTAAAAGCAAAATATTGTCAAAAAAAAAAAAAAAAAAAAAAAAAACGTGCGATCGTAGATCTGAGATTGATGGTACAAGAAAGTAATCTTGTGTCCAGAAAATTAGTGAAAAGACGTCTGGCTGCTGCAAGAAATTATTCCAAGATGCCGAAATTAATTTTTCGACTTTTTTACCTTCAAACATCGCACGTTTTATTTCGCAATTGAATCGAGACGATGCCTAAAGAGAGACGCGAGAGTTCACCGACGCAAGGGGACTTATTTCTTCATTTCTCTTCAGGACACCCGTTTTGCGGTTCGCTTCGCGCCTCCCACGAGCAGAAGGATCGAAATAATAAAAAAAAAAAAAAAAAAAAAAAAATCCGGATCTTAGGCTAGACTTAAAGGGAAGTTCTCAACGAGAACTCCACGAGAAATAAATATGTTACGTCGTTATACAGCGATAACGATGAAACCTTGCCGTACATGCTGCTCATCTTCTATTTACAGTTAAGACAAACAATCTCGTGTGTCCCCCACTCATTCTCTCGGCTTCTTGAAGAGTGTTAGGGTATGTTTTCATGTATGTATGTATATCTCTGTTTTACATATTGCGGGCTCGGTGTGTGCGATTAAATACAACCGGGTTCTGGAAAGGTGCGCGAGAATCCTCTATTGCTCGACTTAAATGGTTCTCGCGAAATGAAACATGCCACACCTAAATTGTCCTTTAAATTGTGTTAACTATGGTAGAGAAACGGAAACGCGGTGTGCGCGTGTGTGTGTGTGTGTGTGTGTATGTGTGTGTGTATCTTCGCGCGGTCCCGACGACGTTCTCTCTCTCTCTCTCTCTCTCTCTCTCTCTCTTTCTCTCTCTCGCGCGCGCGCGCACGCGCACACACACTCGCGATTCTTATTCAAATAATTCAGCGCGTCAACCAAGACTTTTCCACGACGGGAAAAAACGTCGTCGTCGTCGTCGGCCGCGCGTCTTGCAAACTAGTCGTAAATCGTGTGTACGGAGACTACTTATGCTCTGTTATGTTTTTTTATAATCGGCTGTCGCTGTTCAAACTCGCTCTCCCTCCCTCTCTCTCTCTCTCTCTCTCTCTCTCTCTCTCTCTCTCTCCCTCTTTCTCTCTCGCAGCTTTCCTTCCTCTCTCATCACTCGATACCGCGGCAATAACGATGATCAAAGAAAAAGATTTCATGCGTGCGTGGAACGAAAGCTCTCGCCCATCGGTTTTTGCGTGCGTGTGATCTGAAACTCCTGGACCGCCCGCGTATCGATAGTCTCATTCTTGTAAGAGAAACAGTTTGACCTTTGCATGTCTAAAATCTTTCATAAAATCCGATTTAAAGAAATATAACTATTTCCTTAAGTCTAAATATACTTTTGAAGTCTCTTTTGTAAAACAAACATATCTATGTCGTAAAATTCAAAGAAATTAAATTGTGGAATAAAATCGTAATGATCGATTTACAAGAGAAAAAGAAGAAAAGAAGAAAACGAAGAAACGAAGAAATAGGAGAAGAAAATGAGAAATAGAAGAATTAAAAGAAAAGAAGAAATGGAAGAGGAAAAAAGAAGAATCTAATCAATGCGTCTATCGATAAACGAGATATGCGAGCTGAGAAATTGAATCTCAGGCTGTCTATAAGGTAGCGCCAGAATCACGCACGTTTATCCTTTTTTTTTTTTTTTTTTTTTTTTTTTTTTCCCGTCCCGATAAAAACCCTACGAGCTATTTTTTTCTTCTCGATTCTAAAGCCTTTCAGCCTTTAGTTCACCTAGCGCAAAACTCTGCTCGTGAACTTTTGTTTCGTCCTCGACGACGTTCGGAAAAAAAACCGCGGCCTCTACATCTCGCTTTATGTTTTTTCTCTCTCTCTCTCTCTTTCGCTCGCTCGCGTTCTCTCTCTCTCTCTCTCTCTCGCGCGCGCAATAAACACACCTCAGTATAATCCTACAGCGTCAATATATCAATTTTTTATATATATATATATATATTTATATATATATAATATACTTTTTTCTCATATATATATTCACTTTTTGTTCTATATCAATAATAGCGTATTAGATGCTTTTTTTTGTTCACTTACATCTTAGGTATGTAATATAAGTATTCTTTTTTTTTTTCATCTGTTCACAGATACATATATATGTATATATCAAAAATGTGGAAACAAAAGGGTCCTCTCGAAATAGCCGTTCTCCGTTTCTATCGGTAAGCTTCCTCTCTCTCTCTCCCTCCCCTTCTCTCTCTCTCTCTCTCTTTCATCCTTTCTCCCCTCTCTCTCTTATGCTCTCTCTCCCTCTCTCCTCTATCCCCTCGTATCTAAAGTATACGTTGACTTTTTATTTGCTTGTTGGGAAACCAAAAGGGAAAACATCTCGAGAATATGCCATTCAGGGTATTACCTGTGTGGATTGATCCAAAACACAAATTTTGTCGGGTAGTTTGTTGCTTCGGACATTCATTCTGACATGCACACAGAGTTCGTAGACACGTTGCGTACGCGACGATAAGAATGCTCGCCGATTAAAACAGAATATCGCTTCGTCGCGAGCAATTGTCCCTCAAAATTATTCGATCGAAAAGGATGCTCTTTCTTTTCGCGAATGGTTTTTTTTTTTTTTTTTTTTTTTAGGAACTATCGAAAATTTCGCTATCGAAGAATGTCTGGACCATAAAATTATACGAAGAGATAAAAGGCCATGCACAAATCGGATTGATGTGAAAAAATAACAAAGGTCGAACGCTCTCTACATTTATAGAGTATAATAAATTAAATCCAGCCAAGAGTATAATTGCATATTAATATTCTCTTGATTTCGAAATGAAATAGGAAAGGATAAAAAAAAAAAGGATACGAATTGCAGAGAATTATAGGCATTTCCAAAGTTATTAATTTAGCTTCTCCTTCCCCTCTCTCTCTCTCTCTCTCTCTCTCTCTCTCTCTCTCGATTTAATCGAGATATAAGATATAAAGACAATTTTTTTTTTTTTTTTTAACCAACACGTCTAAAATATATAAAATATTAATTCGAAAGAAACGTAGCGCCAATCTTACGCAGCGTATCTACAAACATAATCACGCGAATAATGCATTCTCAGCAGAATTTCGAATGACTTTTCTCGTCGCTTAGTCAAGTGGTCACGGTCTACGGGACACTTAATTTTTTTGGAAGGCACTTACTACTTTTTTTCTTTTTATACAATATTTAATTTTAAACTCTTTCGCATTCGTTCTCTCTCTCTCTTTCTCTCTCTCTCTTTCTCTCTCTCTCTCTTCCCCACGCTCTCGCGACCTCGTATTCTTTCTTTCTCTCGCTCTCTCTCTCTCTTTCTCTCTCTTTCTCTCTCTCTCTCTCTCTCTCTCTCTCTCTCTCTCTCTCTCTCTCGTTCTTTCTCTCTTGTCTCTTTCAGCTCAATTTTTTTCAAGTTTCCCTAGTAAATTTTAACTCTTCGTTCGCGTAATCTTTTTTTTCCCCTTGCCGCGTCGCACGTCTCGCGCGAATTTACGTTTGAACACATTATATGCCTAAATGGTAAATAGAATATTCGCGCTTCCCGAATTTCTCGCGGAAAATGAAAAACGTGGTCGATCGAAATATTGCAATGCGTATACTAAGAATAACTCGCCGTCTACGTCGTCGCATCGCGAAACCGTTCGCGTTTTCGCACAAAAGTCGCTTGTATCAAGAATAAGGTGTAACATTTTTTTTTCTTTCTTATTTTTTTTTTTTTTTATTTTTTTGGCTTGACCGATGTTTCGTTTCCCTAAATCGCCGATACGTGCTACGAACGCGCGATCCCTTCCCCTCCCTCCCTCCCTCTCTCTCTCTCTCTTCCCTTCTTCCTTTAGCTTCTTCATCTTCACCGGAAATCTTCTGGCTGCATGAGCGTGGCGCGAGAATCTATCAATTTTCTTCCATCTGCGATTTCTTCTTTTTTTCTTTTTTTTTTTTATCCTCTCTTTCGTAAAAGTTTCCCCAGACAAACGGATATAACACGGATGGCTTGTTTCGCCAAAAGCCTCGTACGAGCAAAAGCGAAAAGCGATGATCTTTCCCTTTCACCGAAGGCCACTTCGATTTTTTTTTTTTTTTTTTTTTTTTTTTTTTGTTTATTTTTTACACTTACATGAAGTCTCTTTCTCTCTCTTTCTCTCACTCTCGCTTATCATTCTCTCACACTTTCTCCCCGTTTCTCTCTTTCTCGAACTAGCGTGCCGATATTAGTATCCTCGGAAAAGTTCCGTTCTTTTTTTTTTTCCTTGCGATAAATGCATTCAGAATTAAAAACGCTCGAAAAACTGTCTCGATTCGTCTATAGTGACATTAATGAAACTTTCATATTAGCACCATCGAAAAACGATACTTTATCCAATTTGAAATTGCATCAGATGAACCGAATTTGGCATAGACGATCGATTATATAAGATCCAATGAATTTTAATCGCGCATAATTTTGCCGGATTTCGTTCGATTATTATAACGAAAGATGCCTGCTTATTCACATTAATAATGATCGAATGGAGGATCCTTATATTAGCACCATTTTGAAAAGCGATATACTGCGCAAGTCTAAAATTTCAAATTGATCGAATTTAGCAAGCAGGCGCGATCGACTAGGCAGCTTTCTAATAAAATTTTCTCTCGTGCGTATCAAAACTACTTTTTTCTTTTTTTTTCTCGCTCCGAACTGGTCGGCACGGCTCGTTCATCGATTGTCGGAAGGACTCGAAATCACGCGCGACGTGTAAAATTTTGAAAAATAGCACGATCTTTCGAAAGAAGAACGCACGCACACGAGTTTTTCTCAAGTTCATTCGTACCATCCGTCCGTTCATCTCGCGTTCGTACCTCACATTCGCACTCACCAGGCCCGTATTTCAAGTTTCGCAGTCTCTCCGCACCGCATGCATACACTCGTGGTCGCCGAACTCACCGAAATTTTCTCGACACGGTATGTCGTGTCGAGCCACAGTTTCCCTCGTTCCCTAATCCCTAAACCTTATAATTTTTATACTTGGCATACCCCAAATATGGCAGGAAGGCAATCATTATACTTAATAACGTTATAGCGATCATCTCGGCCTAGAGTGTGCTCGCTTTATAAGCCGTTAAATTTGTTTTCTCCGTCTCTAAATATCTCTTTGTCTTACCTTTTTCCTTCTGTCGTTCCTCCCCTCTCTTTCTTTCCCACCCTAATTTTTCTTTTTGCTCGTTTCTTTCTTTTTTCTCTCTTTTTTTTTTTTGTTCTTTTCTTTACTTGCTTGGTAGACAGTCATAGTGAATTTTGTACATCTCCCTCACATTATCTTATCGAGCTTAGATCAGTGACGTCGCTTACTGCCTGGCGT
This sequence comes from Cataglyphis albicans, assembly GCA_038406275.1. Classification (NCBI taxonomy): domain Eukaryota; kingdom Metazoa; phylum Arthropoda; class Insecta; order Hymenoptera; family Formicidae; genus Cataglyphis; species Cataglyphis albicans. The sequence goes on along the minus strand of JBCAUJ010000075.1, from coordinate 11,861,336 downwards.
CGAAAAAGAATAGTACTCTTGCACAAAGCGTCGTGGACAAAATTGAGATTTTTTCTTTTTTTTATTTCGGAGAGATTCGTAGCAAAATTTATCCGCTTACTTATGTTAAGACGCAGAAAAAAAAAAGAAAGAAGAATTTACATTATCAAAGCAATATAAAAAACCAGATCCATTTAATATATCATATAAATCATATTGTACACATGATTTATGTTCATAGAATAATTTACAAAAATAAAAAATAATTTCGCGATATCTATAATCTATTTTTTCACTTCGCGATGTATATTAATAATAAGAAAAAAAAAAAAAAACAAACAAAAACCTTACTTTTACTTTCCTAAAAATAATTTAAAGCGAATCTTTGCGTGATACCTAAGAATTATTAGGACATATCGCAAACTGATCCATGACATGTTGTGTAAGGACTCGATAGTACAACGTGTGTAGCTCCGTTCGAGGCGGCTTACTTTCTCGTCGAGACTCTGGTCTCGAATAATCAATTCGGCAGTAGGCGACCCCTTACGAGTTATTATACATTTGGCATTAAAAGTACAGTTATCATATATGCGTAGGTATAAATTTTCGAGGGTGTATATTCCTGTGTATGGCGCGCTCGTGTTTCCTCGTGTGTGAGTGTATGTATATGTTCATATATATGCGCTCGTGTGTAGGCGTGTGTAGGTTTTTTTTTTTTTTACCTTTATTACATGTACATAGTCTGTACGACACGACGATGACACGACTATCTAGATTGGAAAAAGGTGGCGGCGCGCTCGCGGGGCGCCGGCGACCCAATAGCTATAGTACGTTCGCTAGAAGAAGGTTTTACTCTCTCTCTCTCTCTCTCTCTCTCTCTCTCTCTCTCTCTTATTCTCCTCCGTCTTCCTCTATCCTCTATCCGCAGGAGAATCGATTGAGCGATTTTCGTTTAGTCTTTACGATCGCTAAATCATACTTCCTCGATACTAAGCCGGGCGAGGGACTCTCTACACTCGTCTGTCTCGCCCACGCTGTGTTTCTCAGTATTCTTTTTTTTTTTTTTTCTTTTTTGATTGTAAGCCTCTTTCTCTCTAACATACTCGTATGCACAATATATATCGCGCTCGCGTACAATGTTCAGAGTCACGTATATGTTATTAATACATATACATATACTATAAACTCTCTCTCTCTCTCTCTCTCTCTCTCTCTCTCTCTCTCTCTCTCCAGCGCGCGAGGAGGCGAAGTGGCGCAAAGTCGAAGACTCAGACAGAGCTCGATTCTTCGCGAAGAGAAGCATCAAAGTGTGACTCTCAGCACCTACCGATCCGCATCATCAACGGCCTCGGCCGTTAACGGCTTCGAGGAGAGAAGAGAGATCCTCCTGAGGGTGTCATCGACGCTCCTCGGCCTTCCTCGGCCGGCGATCCTGCAGCGGTGAAGACGGCCGTCGCTTCCGCTCCTCGTCTCCCCCGTTAGCCACCTCCTGGCGATGGCTTACTATTCGCAGCGCGAGTCCGTGAGCGGCTCGAGCTTCACCGGGATCTTGTCCTTGTCCTTGAGACCGTGGGGACTCTTCACCAGATCGGCGATGTCCTCCTGGAAGAGATTCTCCGGGCGCGGACTGACGAAGCTTCGCGCCGGCTTGTACGTCATGCCGCTCACGCCGATGCCGACTTCCACGCTACTGGGTATGTGACCCGCTGGATCCATCAGCGGGCCCAACGGACTCGCCAGGGGACTCTCCATCGGGCTCTCAGGCGGGCCCGAGCCCGGGCTCGCCAGACCGAGATTCAACGGGGAATTGCCGTTGTTGCCGATACCGGCGCTATTACCGCCGAGGCCGCTCGGGTTGCCACTTGTATTATTGTTGTTGTGGTGCTGGCTAGCTTGCATCGCTGCCTGTAAGTTTGACGACAGACTGGAGGACAGGCTTGTCGACAGATTCGTCGACAAATTGGTCGCCATCATGTCGTGTTGCTGCGAATGCGCCGCTGCCACCATACTGCACATCTGATGTCGCAGACCTGGATGATAAAGGTGAGGTAGAAAGATTAGAGTCTTGGTAAGCTTAGAGTTAAATAAAAAAAGAAATATATATAATTAAATAAAATTATTTAATGGCGGGAAATGAAGGAAGGCTTATTTATTTCGATCAATATTTAAATCATAATCTTTTTCAATGACATTTCGGATAATTCTGACAATTAAAAGGATGATTTTTTTATTTTTATACAGCCTGTTGCAATTTCTTGAAGGAAGCCGGGAAGCGAGAATATAAATATTTTTCTAAATTTTTAATTGCGTTGTAAACATGAAATAAAAATGTTTAGACTTAAATATATGTCAGTAAAATTTATTTTATAAAAGCGTTCTCTATAAAAAAAAAGGTTGAAATTTTCAAAATAAAATTTGACATTTCTTATACAAAATCTCCACTCTTTTTCGATTCTAAAAATATCAATTTCGAAAAAAATTAAGAAATGAAAAATCGCGACTGGTGTAATAAATTTTTTTTTTTTTTTTCTTTTTTTTGACAGATAAATATATTTTGCTAATTTTGATTTTTTTAAGTAAATAAATTATATTTTTTATTTTTAATGTTTTGTTTGTTCCCAAAATTATTTTGTTACATTAAATAACTTATTAGTTGTATGTCATAAAAATTATAATTTTAAAAATACATTTTTAATAAAATACATTTAAAGTACATTTTTATTTTATATATTTTATTAACTCAAATATATTTGCCGCTTAATTAAAATAATTAATTTGCAAGTACTTAAATAAATAGTTTTTTTTTTTTTTTTTTTTTAATAAAATATGTTTCTGGATTTAGTACATTTTTTTTTCAGTGTTACCTTGAGCGACCGCCGCGACCGCGGCCGCGGCCGCCGCACCCGGGCTAACCGCGCCTTCCGGACCGTTGCAGGCCGCGTAATTCGCCAGGGTTGGGTATATCGTGGTCGGCTCCTCTTTGACGATATGGGGCGAGTGCCCGTCACGGAATACCACCGCGCGAATCACACCGCGGATATGCTCGTCCGGCCAGACACCCAGTAGAATCCTCTGCGGTCTTCCTCTTCCCTTAGGGCGCAAATCTACAGATGAAAGGGAAAGAAGGTTTCAGAAAGAGGACGAGAAGAATATATATTTCACTGTAAATCGGTTCTATTGGTGTATCGATAATTGTGCGTAATAAGTATTCGAAAGACTTGAAAGTAAATGGAAAGGATGGGAGGTAGAGAGCTCTTCGATTTTATGAGTGAATGAATTTCATATTACACAAAATCTTGCATTAAATAGAAATACGAATTTTGAATAAAAATAATAATCGTGAAGACAAATTTTACATATCTGTGTATTTGTGTAAATTACACATAAATAATTAATAAATAAATATAATAATATTTATTAATAAATAAATAAATAAATAAATAAATAAATAAATAAATTAATATGATAAAAAATATAATAGAAATAATAAATTTAATATAATAAAAATAAATAAAATTTAACATAATATAAAAATATAATAAAAAATTTAATATAATAAAAATATAAAAAAATATAAAAAGAATATAATAAAATTTAATAATTAATAAATAAATTTAATTAATAAATATAATAAATAAATTAATAAATTAATTAATTATAATAATAAAAAATATAATAAAAATAATAAATTTAATATAATAAAAATAAATAAAATTTAATATAATATAATAAAAAATTTGATATAATAAAAATATAAAAAGAATATAATAAAAATTTAATAAGTAATAAATAAATATAATAATATTTATTAATAAATAAATTTAATAATTAATAAATAAATATAATAACTAAATTAATTAATTAATTAATAAGATAAAAAATATAATAAAAATAATAAATTTAATTTAATAAAAATAAATAAAATTTAATATAATATAATAAAGATATAAAAAGAATATAATAAAAATTTAATAATTAATAAATAAATATAATATACATAAACATGAATAATTAATAAATTTTATTGTAATTTATAACCATGAAATTGGGTAATATTAAGGAATGTAATGTACTGATGAAACGGTAGATGCGTAGCTAAGCCATCGAGTGCTAGCTTGGCCGATTTAATTGCGCAATGTAATTACGACTTTTACGAGCGTAACTGAGTCTTTGGATTATTCTTCTCCTGATCGGCCGTCGCTTATTAACTATTTACAATCGGCTACACCATTGCGGTCCATTAAGCGAATCCTTCGCGCGGTTAACTAGGGTCTTGAGAAGGGTCTTGAGGGTGACGATCGGACGTTAACAAAAATTTTTATTATGCATCTAATTGAAAATTATCCGAATTACGTCATGTTCGACATCATTTAAAAATCTCATCAATCCATTAAAATTGATTTCAAAAATATAAATTAAAAAAAAATTAATTTTTATTTTATAGGATGCATTTAAAATAATAATAGTTAATTCGAATCTATCATCTAAAAAGTTAAAAATAATGAAAAATCGATTTGCAGTAATCAAAATGTAAAGGTATTAAATATGATGAAAAGAAAATAGAAAGAAAAATTTGTTTTTTTTTTTTTTGTTTTTTTTTTTTAATATAAAAAGACATTTTTTTTTTATGAAAAAAAAAAGAAGAACGGAGGACACTGAAAGTGGCAACTAGCACTCACCGGCTCCGCCGTCGGCGCTAGGACCCAGCATGTTGTGAACTCGATTCGCGTACAGGACGAACGTCGGATAGGGGATGTCGTATTTTCTGCAAAGAGAAAAGAAAAAAAAAAAAAAAGGAGCGCGCATTAATATTTACTCCAATCTATGCTGCATTTTGCGCTTCGCATTACGCATTATTTTTCTAAATTCATTACCATACATTATCATATCTAATTGCATTTTAATATTACTTTATGTTTTTATTCCATCTCATTACAATTAATTTTCATTTATATTAATTTCATCATACCGATGATATAAAAGATTCAACAATACGTATTTGGATGCATGGCGATGGAAATTATGCAATCCCTCGAAATTATGTAACCGTCGCGTGGGAGAGATACAAGCGGTCACATGATGCGATTTAATAAAATAATACAGGAACTCCTCGCAAGAAGTGATGAAACTCACAGTTGTCTTATATATTCTTCATTACATGCATATATTATTATTGTTTATTTCCTCGTCCCTCTAATTTTTTTTTTTTTTTTTTTTTTTTTTTTTAATCACAAGTTTCGCCACATATTATTATTATTATTATGTTTCCTCTACCTCATTTTCATTTTTGTCATTTTTTTTTTTTTTTTTTTTTTTTTTAAGTTGTTACATTAACAAAGAGTTAATGACACTCTTCCGGAAAATTAGATATTTGCGGATCGAAATTTCGCGTATTACAATGGGGGGGGGAGGGGGGGAGAGGCAGTGGAGGAGAGCGTTATCGATCGTCGAGTCGATTATCATAAAAATTATCGCTAACTCGTAAAGTCGCGCTTTATTGAGTCGCTTTGTACGCGAATTAAAAGAAATCCCTCTTAACGGCGAGTCGTTAGAGAGACGTTGCAAACGTGATACAGACGCCTTTACGGGGTTTGTGTGCAAATGAGTTTTTTTTTTTTTTTTTTTTTTTTTTTTTTTTTTTTTTTTTTATTTTTAAAGCTGGCAGCTGGCTTCGAACACGGGTAGGATTCGGAACGGATGATTCAGGCACGGCGATAAGATATGCCGCCTGTGATATGCAGTAATTTCCAGGAATTTTTCATTGCGTAATAAACTCGGCGGTACCTATTGTATTACGCGCCGCATCATAAGACATTTATATAACAATTTTAACTATTTACCCGGTACATTGCGTGAGTCGGCGGCGCGGCATGTTGGAGGAAACAACGCGGCGGCGGAATAAACTCGCATTAAATATTTATCTTTCGCGTGTTATTTATTAATGCCGCGAAGAACACGCTGCCTGCTAGCGAGCTCTTGGGGGGGGGGGGGGGATAAGCAATTTTTTTTTTTTTTTTTTTTTTTTTTTTTTTTTTTTTTTTTTCCCCCCAACTCTTTCCTTTTT
>JBCAUJ010000075.1:11835657-11855283 GCA_038406275.1 Cataglyphis albicans | reverse complement strand
AAAAAAAAAAAAAATTCTGGAGAAAAAATTACCCCCATGCACATTGTAGTCGTTTTTTTTTTTTTTTTTTTTTTTAATATAAACTCTTTAATTTTTATATTAACGCATTTCATCACTCGATGTTAATATTAAATGTCGCGCGCCGAAGTTTTATGCAACTGCGCGGCGAGTTTATTATTAATTTTATTATTGGTTCCACACGGTATATACACACGCATACGATGGACGCTATGTTGCATCCATCGTATACAGAAAATGATTGCAACTAAATTAATTATTTTTGCAATATACGAGCGCGCGCGTTGGAGGCATTTCAATAATTTTTTAAATTAACGTGTTTTGTATCAGTCAGTGTATTAATATATGTAATATTGCTGAAAAAGTGCAATTAAATGAGATAAATAATTTTTACCAAACACGTTGAAAATGTTTCCAAGGTTTTTAAGTTTTTAATACGATGAAATATCGATTAGTATTAATATTATACGCGATAATACCACTCCTATCCTCGGTCTCTCCCGTCCTAATATTTTCGAATAAACGATTCTTCGCAGCCGATTTTCTCTCTCAAAAAATATTAAAAAGCATTCATAGCGCTCTATTGTAGTTTATTGGTGAGATAGAAGAGAAAACGTTTTAACAAATTGAAATATTAAATACACATATTCGAGACAAGATCAAGATTTTTAATTAATTATTTTATTTTATTTTATTAATTTTAATTAATTATAAAGATGATAATGACTAACATTGTCAAGATTATTAGTCCTGTCAAAATTATTGATTTTTTATAAAAGCTAAAATATGTATATTTATGTAAATTAAATGAAAAACAATTATATTATATAGTATATTATATATTATATTATAATTATATATTATATTATATATTATATATTATATTATAATTATATTATATATTATATTATATAAATTTAAAAAATTTTATTTAATAAATAAAAATATATTAACAAAAATTTAGAAATAATTAATACCATAAACAAAATAGACAATATAACATTTTCCACGGTTATTTAGTTCATTAAAAAACATTATACACATATAGTGTACATATATAGTGTTTTTTGGAAAATCAATGAAATAAATAGTACAAGATATTTTCTGGAAAAACTTAGAAAACCTGGGATTTTGTTTTTACCTTCAAAAAAACTGGGAATTTTCTTGAAATTTTATTTGAATTCAAGAGATTTTTTCAAAAATTCTCTCCTTGATCATTTTATTCTTATATTGTAAGCATCGATTAGCTAATGATTGTCAATTACATGTTTCAAATATATTTATATATATCTTTATATATTTATAAATATATATTTTTCTCTTATATGTTCATTGTCATAGTAAAAAATATTGAATACAAAATATTTAATACATATTTTTTATTATAATTCTTAAGTAATAATAAAAAATGCAAATGAAAAATGCTTGTCTACTCTATTAATTATTTCTAAATTTTTGATAACATATTTTTATATATTAAATAAAATTTTTTAAAAGTCATTCAGTTCTTTACATTTTTAAATTTAATATTTAAAATTTAAATGATTTATTTTTCTATTGTATGAGTGAAAAGCTTTAAAAGACGTGCCGAAAAAAAAGTTTATTTTAAAAAAGTTTCATCTAAAAATTTTCTAATTTTACCTGCAATTTTGAACAAAGTATTTAAAAAAATCAGGAAATTTTTTCACGTGTTTTGGATAGGCATCGTATATAAAAAAATTATATATAATATTATTTTAAATAATCGTTCAGTATTAGATAAAAATTGTTAATAAAATCGAGGCCAAGGCAAGATTTAAGTTTCGGAAAATTTTATCAATACAAATATTTTTAGGAATATCGCCTTGTCTTGAGTCCAAACGTACCTTGCCGCTTGGCTGAGGGAAAGCCCTTCCTTCAGGACGCTGAAGATCGCCTCCGCCATGGTTTCCGGCCGCCAGGACTTGAGGGGTCCGCGTTCCCGGAAGCGCAGATTGTGCACCAGACTCTGATTGGTGTTCCAGCACTTTTGCCACATGGATTGGAGCTGGTACTGGTAGCTGTCTGCTAGTTAACGCCCCCCGTGGAAAAGAGAAAACACACAGAAAAGCAGCTATTAGTTGGGGCCGATCGACCAGTTCAGAGGAGATAGGATATGTTTCAGCGTAGGTTCAGGGTGGAATAAATATCCTCGTTATTGCATGATTCTTTTATTAATCGATCGTCTATCGCGCGGACTCTCGTAACGCGCACCGTCCTCGTTCGATCGTGATCGAAACGAGGGGGGAGGGGCGAATATCGCCGCCGTTTGCGATTCCGCAAATGTGCAATCTTAACGTCGAATCGATAAGCGTCGGTCTCGATGCACGCAGGTGCATCCAGCACGTTTATACCTCGAGCGTGGGCGGAGTCACCTGGAAAACGGCGCTTAAGGAAGACAGGTGTGTGTATGTATGTATATGTGTGTGTGTGTGTGTGTGTGTGTGTGTGTGTGTTACAGGTGTGCGAGCAGGTTGCGGCGAGGTAAGTCGAAGGAATTGCTACCTTTCTAGGTTGAAACGCAAATATCGATTGTATCGCCGTTGTCGTACAATCGTTAACAGGGCTGGCGTTGTAAGGTCGTCGCTTAACAAGAGACAATCGCGTTCGCGCGGTGAGGTTAAATTCGCGCGCGTTACGTTAAATGGTACTTAACGCTACTTAACACGAATAAGTAATTATTGCGTCGCGGAGGCTCTCGGAGAAAGGATCGTGTGTGTATATATGTATCTTAACACGCGTCTTAAATCAGAAAGTCAGGAAGCAACGTCGTAAAACACACCTCGTGTAACAGCGACTTGTAATCAGTTTTAAGACACGTGTCTTTCATATGTATATATATATATATATATATATATATACACACACACAAATTTTCTAATTAACCGAAAATAATTATATATATATATAATTATTTTCGGTTAATTAAAAAATTTGTGTAATATTGCATTTAAAGTAACTTTCCTCTATTACACAACACAACGACGCCATGTCTCGACAAAGAAAAAAGAAAGAAAAAAAAAAAAAAAAAAAATCAAATCGAATAAATTCGCGTTTTACAACGCGCTGGAAACATTTCACCTCTAACATTACGATAAAAATACATATAAGGCGAGAATGCTCGAAACTTAAGTGACCGTAGAGTCCTCTGTGCAATCTATAATTGCTTCATTTTCATATCGACATCCTGGATCAGAGATCTCGCGATACGAGTACACAGCGTTACTTTACACACATTATTAATTTATCACACACCGCCTTCTCGCATTATAAGTCTCCTTGATGTAATGGAGTATTTTTTTTTTTTTTTTTTTTTGCGACGTTGCATGCGGAAAGATTTATCGACAAAGATCGACTCGGAGAAATATTTGTGACGTAAAAGCGAACTTAATAAGCGAAAGAAATGTCCGGCGCGTTGACATTTATACAGTTAACTTCCGTTTGCTCGCTCGCTCGCATGGCACGTATGGCCGGCCTCAATTCGCAACGATTATTTGATAGTTAAGTTATTGACTCTAATTAAGAGCCTCCTGACCAATTTGACGATTAATACAATTCATTGGAAAACGCGCGCTCCTCCGGCTATCCCGTCTATTCTTAGATCCGCATCCCCGCGCATTTAGCTCTATTCTTATCCACACGATTGTATTTGACAATGAGAATTTGTATATATCAAAACAATTGTATTCTCGATGTATCCTTTTTCTAAATCCTCTTAATAAATATTCTTCATGAATGAGAATATTTTTTTCTTTATACGTGACGTTTTTTGGAATATCTTCTTAAAGTAAGAGTGCATTCTCAATTTGCGACAACGTACAAATACGAAACGTTCATTTGAAAGACTATTTTTTATTATCATATTTAATTATATTTTCAAAATGTGTCTTTTCTAAGTCTTCTTAATTGATATTCTTCATGAATAAGAATATTTTCTTCTTTATACGTGACGTTTTTTGGAATGTCTTCTTAAAGTAAGAGTGCATTCTCAATTTGCGACAACGTACAAATATGAAATGTCCATTTGTAAAATTATTTTTTGTTATCATATTTAATTGTATTCTCGAAATGTGATTTTTTTCTAAGTCCTCTTAATAGATATTCTTCACGAATAAGGATATTTCCTTCTTTATACGCGACATTTTTTTGAAATATCTTCTTGAATTAAGACTGCATTCTCAATTTGCGACAACGGACATCAAATGTCCAAAATTATTTTTTGTTATCATATTCAATAATCTCAAATTTTCAATAATATAATGATAAGAAAACATTCCATTTGATACATATTGTTACACATGTTAAGAATATCCAATACTCTTTAGAGGATTTCTCTCTTAAACTAGGACAAGATCCTTTGAACTTATTCTGGAGTATGATATTTTAAAAATAAGTGAAATATTCTTAAGATAAGAATACAATATTTTTGGCGTTGTCGAATGGATTCCGAAAATAAAATTCCGCCATTGTGCGCGCACACACACACACACACACACACACACACACACACACACACACACACACACACACACACACACACACATGTGACTCTCTAATTTTACTTATTTTATTTATCTAAAAAAAGGCACTAAGTACAACACATTTTTCCTCGATCGCTTTCGAGCGACCAGCGAAAGTACGAACTATCGCCTATATTCGTATAGAATATTTTATACTACATCCTTCGCGACGTCGTTTTTATATTCCGCTCGCGATCTAATCTAGCTTTATCAATGAAGCCGAGAATCGTCCTTTCGCGAATTTCGCTGGATTTACACTTTGTTCGGCGATCTTTGACCACCACTATCCTGCGGATGTGTGCGGTAGCACCGCGTCGTAAACGCGGCCGTTTTACGACTGTTATCCACCGCCGTATCCTTACTTTCGATACTTTATCGGGGAATGTCGTGTATATATTCGCCTATTTTAATACCGCTCATTCACACTTAATTCTCTCTCCTCGCACCGCCTCCCCCTATCTCTCTCTCTTTCTCTCCCTCTCTCTCTCTCTCTCTCTCTCTCTCTCTCTCTCTCTCTCTCTCTCTCTCTCTCTCTCTCTTTCTCTCGCGTTTTCAGGCACACACCTCGCCGCCCTCGTCGTGTCGGGCACTTTTAGCGAACGCGCGATAACAGCGGTATAATATTACATCGTTCTCTCGCCGGGATTCAATTAACGCGCCGCTCGTAAATACGCGAGCTGCGAGCCCCCCCTCCCCCTCACCCCCTTGCCCCCTCCGGCCCGCACCCGGGGGACGACGATCGACGATAATGTGACGCGAGAAGTGCAGCAGCGACGTCGTCGTCGCCAAAGAGAGGAAGGAAGGGCGAGCGTCTCGTTGTTTCGTCGAGGGAAAGAGAGGCGGACGGGGGGAGGGGGGGGAGGGGGGGGAGGGAGGAAAGGGCCCCGAGCAAGTTCGCGAACAATAAAACGTAATAATCTGCGCGAGAAGGTGCCTTTTGACGATCGCGCGCGATTTATTTAATACACAACGGAATGATGTAATCAGCGACCATCGTCGAAACCTCTTTTTTTTTTTTGTATTTACGTTAAATTAATAATACAATACTGGAATGTATTTCGCGCTGACCGAAACCGGCGATCTGTCTCGAAATTCGACTCACGAGCCGTCCTTATCAAGCATCCGAGGAAGGGGAGGAAGCAGGGGGAGGGGAGAAGGGGGAGGAATTAACGGCATTATGTTTTTCCCCGGGCGATCGAGTCTCGACATTAATTGCCGCGTGTTGATCGATAATTGCGGGATATTAGTATCGCTTATTGGCCGCGATATACCCGGCGAGCGCACGTCGCACTCGATAATTGTCGTAAAAAAAGTCGGTCGTATCTAAAGCGTCGCGTCCCGTCCCGTCCCGTCCCGTCCCGTCCCGTCCCGTCCCGGGTGTTCGCGGCACGCGTAATTGACTCGGTTTTCTTTTCCCTTTCCACGTGGAGTGCACCGATAAAAGTATCACGCTCCCACTCCCGCGTGCTAGGCAAAACACGCGGAAGTAATCTAATATCATTCATCGTCGTCACTTGTAAGTATTACATTTATGCGTTGCGGAATGAAAACTTTTTTTTCGCAAACGGAGAGAGCTAAATGCACGAGGAAGGTATGACTCGTTTTAGCATAAAGTACTTCGAGCTGCACGCATTTTGTTTTGCCGGCATTTTGTATGCATTTTATGCATACAAAGTGTTCATTTGAAAACTTACCATCATGTTCATTTTGTGATCGACCAATTTTTGTACAAGAGTTTTATGACTTTGAGAAATATAGGATAATGTCATTGGTTTGACCTTGGATACTCGTTTGAGGATCACATGAAGGTCATCCTCAATCTCTTAAATGGAAACCCCCATTTTTCAATATTCAATGCATATTCTTGCAGCTTACCTCGAGAGCTTTTCAAAACATTATAATAATGTTCTTTTCCATTAAGTACTTCCCGAGTTATGAGGCTTAAAAGGTGCCGCCAACATTAATATTACTCGAAAGTAATTTAATAAATTACTTAATAAAAAAAAACTGTATTATAGTGTTTTAAAAAACTCTCGAGATAAGATACAATGATATGCAATAAAAAAATGGGAATTTCCATTTAAGAAATTGAAGGTAACCTTTACGTGACCTTGAAACGATTATCCAAGGTCAAATCAATGACATCATCTTATATTTTCCTCGATTTCATACAATTTTTACGAAACATTTTTCACAAAAATTTATAGATCACAAAATAAACAAGGTGAAAAGTTTTCAAATGAGCACCCTGCATGTGTGTGTGTAGAGTTAACTTTATAATATATGACTGTATCTAGATGTCTATTGCAGTTTGCAGTTGGGGCAATTTAAGTTTAATTGCGAGCAGATTACTCGTACTTATAAAACATGCGAATTCTCGCAGTAAATAATTTTTCTGAATAAATATGAGAACCGGGCCGAATGCGATGATCTGCCTTTATCAAGATTCAAGTCGCGTGCGCGTGATGTTTTTGAATGCGATTTCCTTTTATATGGGTCCCCGTTGCTCTGCTCTACTTTCCCATTAAGCTTGTCGAAACAATTTTCTTCGCTTACACCTTATGTATGTATTATTTATATCGCCATTAAATAATGTAATCGGCAACAGCAAGTTTATTTATAAAATAATGAGCTCGATAATATCGTCAAAGCATTCGTTCAATCCCATTAAATGTTATCGCGCTACTAAATCAGTTTTTATAAGACGTGTGGCATACTTTCTTCATTCATTTGCTCTCTCTCTCTCTCTCTCTCTCTCTCATTCCCCTTATATTCATATAAATCATTTTGCTAATCTTCAACTATGTGCGTTGCTTTAACAAGAAAAGAATATGTGCTTGTATACATGCGATTATTCGACAATCAGTTGTGGAATGTTAAAAATACGCACGCTCTCATACAGAACGTTCCTTCCTTCATGTCTAATATATACTAGAAACAATTATCTCGCACAATTATTATCAGCAGCAAAAATCTGCAACGCGCGCAACAACATGGCAACGTTAATAACTTAAACATGGGTTTAGCTAATAATAATAAAACTCGTAGTAGAAAAATATCTAATTATACGCGTTACACCTTATTATACGTGAACATCAACAACGATCTCAGCGATGATTTGGTCCCCATCGTTTCGACATACAGGATGGCAAGAAGTATGTACAAAATATATAAGCTAAGATACGAGTGTGCGCATTTGTATAATCCTCGCCCTCGAATTCGTCGATTAACAATTAACGTGGAAGACGGAGATGAACAAGGAAGGCACTTTAATCATATGTTAGATATGTTCACGAGCATGATTTGCAAGATTTACGTGTCTCCCGAAATTAATGACATGCTCAAAGAGATTCCACGATAGTGGTTTTCCTTTCCTCGATATTAATATCAATTTTTTATTCATCTTTTTTTTTTCTTTTTTATTAATCAAGAGATAGGAAGAATAATGCACTATGTGCGCGTGTATGTGTGTATGTATATTGTTTTTATGAATTATTGAGATTTTTGCAAACGCACGACGTTAATGTATATTATTTTTAAAGCAATGTTATTCATGTCAATGTATTATTTTGAAAATATTACAAATTAACCTGCCTTAAAAACATATTTCACAATTCATAAAGACTTAATATTTAATATACTGCTTTCTCTCTCTCTCTCTCTCTCTCTCTCTCTATACCCGGTTTCCTTTTTAATTGAAAATATTTCCCGCTCTTTCAGCGAATATATGGGAGTTATTAACGAATAAACGAATTAGTTCTCTTATTGTATTAATGTGTATCAAATGAAAAATTCTATTACTTCAGAAGCGTCGGACACCGAGAGGCGGGGCTGAGGAGAAGGGGGGGGGGAGGAGGGGAGAGGGGCGGGAGGGGCGGGAGCGGCGGGAGGAGGAAAAAAAGGATCCGAGAAACATTGTCACAAGGGAATAACCGCGCTAATCGCCGTTGATGCAATCGATTCTGATGGATATTAAATTTAATCGAACGTAGACATTTTTTGCCCATTAAAGTTCCCCCCCCCCCCACCCTACCCCCTTCGATTTTAATCGCGTTATTATTTCGCGCGATTGCCCGCGCACGCAACGCAGCGCAAACGCGGCGTTCGATTTTCAATTACCAGGCAAATTCTTCTCCCGCGACCCTGCTTGTGCAGCGATTTTCCGCGTTGAAGTCTACGGATTGCGCATCGCTTTCGCGCGCATGCTCCAGAGGAATCATACAAGTGGATGAAAAAAAAAAAAAGGAAAAAAAATGGAAAAAAAATGTACCGAAAAAGAAGAAACGAGAGCGGTATTTGCGGAAATATTCGACTGCGTTACTCACTCTCTCTCTCTCTCTCTTTCTCTCTTTCTCTCGCGATAATATTATTATACGTTTCTTAAAACCTTGATGGATTTAGAAGACACCCGCGAATCCTCCCAAAAACCGAATGAATAATGAATTTCGATAATTTTCCCGGATAAGCGCGATATTACATTATTATTCCGTTCAATCTCTGACACTTCTGGTTTTGAAAGACACTGTCGTTTCATGAACGGACTTTGCTATGTGTGTGCGTGTGAACGTGATTATTCCTCTCTCGTTTAATTTTATAACTCTAATTATAAAATTATAATTTTTTCAAAGACGCATCGAAATCATTTATGACATCTACAAGAGGCGCTCTCTTTCATGTTTAATTTCGGGATGATCGATATCGGAGCCTCTCCTAGAACGCGCCGGTCGCCCTACAAAGCACGCTTATTGCAGTCCGAGAATGCGAGCGAATGTTTCGCTTGTGGAAATGAATAATTATATTTCCTTTGCCTTAACGTCGACCGAATGAACTCGTTGTCGCCGGGGCATTAAATTTTTCGCATTTTTCCTCTCGCGTCCGCGAGGCAAAGCGATCCCTCCCCCTCGTCCACCTCCTCTCTCGCATTCTCGGCTGGCGATTTTTACAATCGAGAGAGACGATTAAGTAAAAATTACATCAATCGAGAGCATTATAAAGTAAAGTATTGAATTAAAGAGAAGGGAAATTCCCTTTTTAAACTAAAATAAAATTTTATTTAAAGACACGCGTCATAGATTGGCGGACCAGGCGACGTTAAGAGGAATCGGCCCCGTTCTCGTTCTCGTCGTTGAAATAGAGCGAGACTATAGAGTGCTTCTTGCAAAAGGCCCACCACCAACGGAAGCCCGACAACCCGGTGAACACGAAGGCGGGATCGCGCTTCTGCCTGAGCTGCTCGACGAAATTCAATATCGCGTTGAGGGACTTTTTTGTTCGCCGGTTGTACGGACTGACGCTTATGTCGCAGCAGAACTCGAGCACGGCCGTTTCCTCGGTCGGATCGAGACCGGCCTCCTCGAGTATCATCATCCTCTTGGACTTGCCGAGGATGTTGTCGTAAAGGGTGCCCTTGGGGATGCCGTATTTGGTCGATGCCTGGGTGAAGCGCATCTTCTGGGTCACCACCGCCTCGATCGCCTCCTGGAGATCGTGTCGCGTCCACGTGGGTGCCTTCAGCTTCAGCAGGGTCGTATAGTCAGCTAGAAAATAGTCAGCGATTTCTTTTCCCATCTCGTCTCGACTTTTTTTTTTTTTTTTCAACGCGAAACGCGTCGAAAACCGCGAACGGAGGCCGCACCTAGAGAGGATAGATGGCGCGAAAATCGCGCTTCGCGTATAATTGATATGACCTTGATATGACCTTGATATGACCTTGTCAAGGCATTCTTTCTCCTTCTCACTCTCGCTCCGTCTGTTCGCCGCTCGGGTGTCTCTGGCGCGAGCATTTGGCGAAAAACAAGTGGAGTTTCACGTGATTGGGATTTGAAAAATATCGTTAAGATATTTATGAAAACGCGACTGAAGGAATCCTTCAAAGTGGATCATAAAAATTGATAAAATAAAATAATTGAAGTCATAAATAAGAAAATAAAGATTGGAGAGGAGTTTCTGATAAATTAAAAGTTTGAAGAAGACAATATCGAAGGAGGAATCGAGCGAAGTATCTTGGTACCTTGGAGAATACAAGTAATTATTAATTAGAGAGAATATCAAGAAAATAATATTACTGCTTTATATATAAGTCGAAATAAGATTAATACAATATATTAATGAGAAGGAGCACGAAACCTGGGAGGTGGCAAGCTCTCTCGACTAAAAATATACGAAGCCAAATACGAATTGCGAAGTCTTCCAGATATATTATAGTTTTGAATAAATGATCAACATAATTCACGATAAAACGAGGAGGTAATTGAATAAAACCTACATTGCGGGGAGAAATCCTTTTCTATGAATCTACAAATCCACGAGAGCTGACTTCACAATCTCGGTTTCAAAATGAAAAAGAAAAAAATTTAATTGTCATTTTATATCGTCAATATTAACAGAAATTATATGTCCGGGGCTTATTACATAATTATACTGTAACTATTCCTTTAGCCCCGTTCATACGCGACTCGCTGCGTAACTCGAAGCGAAAGGGCGGACGAGAGAAGACGAAGGTAGGGAGAAGGGAAAAAGCGAGAACGGGCACTGTGTGGTCCACAGAGCGTGTCACACCCACGTGTGTTAGCAGCAGTTAACGTCAGTCACGTTGACCGTTGCGATTTATGCGTTGTCGCGGCCGCGGCGGCGCCGTCGATTTCTGCTTCGCGAATTGCCCGTAATTATGGCAAGAAGAAATTAACTCTGCGATTGAAAATAGACGAGGTAATTGGCGGAATCAATCTTATGGCAATAAATTGAATTTTATGAGATAAAGAGACTCTTGCACGTTATATATTAATTTTATATGATCGTCTGCGGCAATTCTGGAAGTGACGGCGATAAGCGAATGATAAGCGGTATGATAAGTTCGCACTTTGTTGCGGAAAGAAATCGGGGAGTCCGAAAAATTGGAAATAGTTCTTCTGTTTGCATAACAATCTCATTGCATTGAAATATGAATAATCTCGTTTCGCGCGCGAAATCGATTGTCGGAAATGATTGCCGGTAAACTAAAAAAAAAAAAAAAAAAAAAAAAAAGAAAAAGAATGCTGTACGTAGTATCGCGCGTAATGATGTCACAGCTAAATCCGGACTGGAATAATCGCGTCGAATAATATTATCATACAATGGCATTTCGTCGCGCGAGGGCATTTTCTCTCGGATTGACAAATTATCGCGTTAAGCGAACAATCAGCACTTAGGCAATCTCACACTCTCAAAAGGCGCAGGTTAAATTAATTGTATACCGATATTCATTCCGTCGAAATATCGCGAGAAATTTTCTATCGCGTTTCTTTTGTTCCGAAAGCAAAGTTTTAGATAAATCGAGTGATAAAGAAATATTTTTCCTCTAAAATTTATATATATATATATATATATATATATATATATATATACAAGAAGAGGAATGCATCTTTTCGTAATAAAAAAATTCAATTCGAAATTTCTCCGAAATGAATTTAAGTTAACAAGAATAATATATCAAATACATTGAAAATAAAATTTTCCTTGATCAAATCAATACATTTTGTTAACATTGATTTATTTGAAGATAAAAAATTATTTGTTAGAATAAAAAAAAAAAAATCTATATTTTTGAAACGTGCAGCGAAAGATAAAAAAATGTTTTTCAAATAATAATAATATTTTATAATAAGGATAAAAAATAAATTCTTTCTATTTGCAAATAAAAGCATATTTTATTTTTACTTTATGTATTACTAATTCAAATAGATTTTCTACTTGATTTAAATAATTAATTTGCACGTATTCGAATAAATAATTGTTTTTTTACTTAAATAATTTTTTTTTTTTTAATTTAGTATATCTTCCTTCTGTACATGTTTTCTCAATTTCTTAAGATCCTAAAATAATAATTCTTGAGGCAAACGAGGGGAGTGAGATTGGCGGCTGGGTTTTGAGAAACGCTCAAGCGGACGAGAAAAGCGCCGGGATAAATAAGCGCGATCGTTAAGAGAAGCAAACAGCCGGCAACGGCCGCACGTCTCATGGGAAGTCAAGGTGTAATCGAAGAAAATGATTTAAGCGAGTCAGGGGGGGGGGTGGGGGATGCGCGCCCACGCACGCATTCGGCATACGCGTGCGAACGCGCACGCACGTACGCGTGCAATACCGCGAGGATCAATCAATTCGAGACGCGTATTGCGGGGTTTATGCGCGTTTATGCTCCCCGGTCGAGCGTACAGCGGCGAATCAGGGATCGAACACGGAATACGAGGAATACGGCTGAGAAAATTGCCTGACGCACCTTATCGTAATAAAAAAAATCGCTTTCGTAGCGATGCAAATTCCGTCGCGTTAGAAAATTTACTCGAGAATATATATATATAAAAACGCACTTTTGAAATTAATTTTTACGAGATTCGATGAGATATATATATATATATTTATATGTGTAAATTATACTTTTATTTTTCATTTGTGTAAATATTCGCGATTTTGTTTAAAACAGAGTTGCAATAATATTCAAATTATAAACAATCTTTTCAAATGTACAATGTGTATTTAAAAAATCATGAAAATATATTATAACAAAATTTAAAAAATTCTTTTTATTAAAAAAATTATTCATTTAAATACTTCAAGCAGCAAACATATGAGTTAGTAAAATATATATAAAATAAAAGTAAAATATGTTTATATTTGCAAATAAAAAAGTTGTTTTCTCTTTATTAAAAAAAAAAAAAAAAAAATTATTATTTTTCATTACATTTTTTTACTACTTTACTTGCTTCAAAGATACAGATTCTCTTTACTTTAATATATTTTTCATATTAAAATTTCAAATTATGTATTCCAAAAATTATAATTTCTATTACACGCCAACAATGATTCATCTAAGTTAACAAAATATTTTTGAAAACAAAGTGTATATTTATCTGACTAAAAAAAAAAAAAAAATAAAAAAAAGTCAAAATTGACAAAAATGTATTTATTTGATCGAAAAGAAACTTTATTTTTAACGTAAACGTTTACGATCGCTGTTCCTAAATTTCGAGACGATATTCGTTACACTTGTAAGATGCAATATATACGCTAGTAAAGGTACGGAGAGTCTCGCGCGCTGGGCATCGCGAATCGCGGGCGCGTTATCGCCGCTATTAACCGGCGTCGGCCGCTCCTCGGCCGCCTATCTAAATTGCTTTCTATATTAAAGCAAAACGCATTCCTGCGCTTTATTATTGTCGGGGCAATGACGTGGTCCACGCTCTCTCGCGGTCTCGCTCGCTCCCTCCTCCCCCCCCCCGATCCTCCCCATATCGTTTATTGCTGTTCGACCACCACCTTCGACCTCTCTTGCCCGCCCCCCCTCGTGTTGCCACCTCCCGTGTTTATCGTCGACGACGTCGTTCACGACGACGACGGCCATGTTCCGGAACCTTATCGTCCCGCGTAACACTTAAGCGGCCGTGGGGTGAGATATCGATCTCCGGACAGCGGAGTGTTTCCACTTCCGAAGGACTGGAGGAATCAGCGGAGATTTTCGCGTTTCCACGAACGAGAAATTCCTCCGTCACGTTCTCCCCAAGTCGGGGAACAACGTGCGACCGTGAACTTGGTGGGACGACCAGGGAGACCCCCCACGGAGGGAATGCCTGAGGGAAGAGAGATCTCGCCTCTCGAAACTCGGAGAGGATGACCGGATACTTCCGTCATCGCTGCGGTGACCGAAATCGTCGAGCTTTCCGCAGTGAGATTTAACAGCGGATGATGCGTCAGATATTGCAGGAGAGAGAACGTAATCGTTTATAAATATCGTCGAAACAGATTTATACAGGGTGTCTTCGACCGATTGTACTTTCCTTCAAACATACGGTGTAAAAATAAGTTTTAAAAAAAATTGAATTTGCAGGAGGCAAAAGGTATGCTAAGAATATTGACTCCTTCTTTAGAATCTTTAAATTGACATATACATAAATATATTTTACCTACTATACATTTTTTCCAAATAATTTTACAGAATTCTTTTGAATTCTCTTTAAATTTCTTTTTTTATGATTATATATATATATATATGTATAATTTTATTTTTTATTAAACATATAATTAATATATAAAATAAAATTATAATAATAAAATTATAAAAATAAAATAATAATAAAATTATATATATATATATATATAATTAATTAATATATAATTAAAAATAAATTTATATAATTTTTTTTTGTTAAAGAAAGTGCCATTAACGCGAAGACACCTTGTTTATCGAAATAGCGTAGGTGCGTTGTCTAATGTGCTGGTTTCCACGCTACATCCGGCCATGTGGAGAGGGCGATTATCCCCTGAAACGTATTGAAACAAGACGGAGAGAAGAAAAAAAACGGAAAACATAAGACTCACCTGCTATACTGGAGGTGGAGGCGCCGAGCCAAGCGTGGGACGACTCCAACAACTTGGCCTGAAACAGAAAAGTTCGGTCGGTCAGACGTCAGTGTGCTAAAGCGGCGATTTAACAGCCGGCTGGGAAAACGACTTAATCCCTTATCCGCGCGATCTCTTTTTCTAACCGAAAGCAAAACGTGTTCCCTCTGCGGGATAATTATTTAATCGAAAGTCGCTCGTAGGAGGATGGGAGAGTTGAAGTATTTTAAATCCTTGTCTGATATCGCGTTCGGCGTCGCGAAATATAATTAGTATTCAATTTTTAATTATAAGTATAACGAGGAATATTTAAGTCCCTGCTTATAACACATCACTCAATAAGTCTCCGGTCTAACTAAGAAAAGCAAATTTTTTTTTTGGAAATCACGTGGGTCTGTCAACAATGTTGCCGTAATGTGTCAGACCGGGGACTTATTGAGTGATGTGTTAGGCATGTTAAATGGCGACACTAATATTATGTTAATATTACAACACAAAATGAGAATGCAAACTTCGTAGTAATTTAAAATAGGTCTTCTGCAAAATCGACATATTTTTTAATGATAACATTAACTTGGAAAAACTTGGTTATTGACAGTACGTAGTCATTCTCAAAATCCTATTGTAGGATAAAATCAAAATTTTCTCTGTAAATTTTCACAGATAAATCCAGTCACTAATAATACGGAACATATCCATTGTAGAATTAAACATATGTGCGTATTGCGTTATTTTTATACTTTTTCTCTGTTGTTTTTTAATAATTTATCGGTTAAATAAAATTAACACTAGCTATATGTTAAATTAACACACCGATTGCGTTAAATATTTAAAGGCACAAATTTAATTTTAATTTTAATATAATATCCTTTAACAAGAAAACAAATGTTTTCAAATTATGTATAAAGAGAATTTATCGACAAGATAAATATAACATCTTTTGAATTGCGAGAGCGCGACTACGATTCAAAAATTTTTTTTACATCTCAACGCACGACGCAATTGTCCGAAAATTTGCCGAGTGAGAATTCGTACACACCGGAAACGCGAGGGTAATCGGAGCTGTTTCACCTCGGCCGACAACTTTGTTAATATGCGGAGCTTTTCGAAAAGGGTTCTGCGAGACGTCCGGAAGCGCAAGACACACGCAAAGTTGGCTCATTTGAAAAGTTTCGCCTCCCCCTCCCCTCCCCACCCCTCCCCTCCCCTCCCCTCCCCACTCCGCCCCACCTGTCATCCTCTGGGCCGTCGCTTTCGGATTTCGCGATTTTCGCAATATCGCGGAAAGCAGGAGCACGCGCCGCTTAAATACTTCCCGTGTACGCTACACTTCCGGCTGCGCTCTCTTTCACCGTCTCGTCTGACTTTTCAAATAAATTTTTAAGAGTCGCTCGATGCATCCAGATCGCCGCTTAAATCCTTCCGCTCCGTTTCTTCCACTTTCTCTTTCTCTTTCTCTCTTTCTCTTTTTTTTTTCTTTTTTTTTTTTCTTTCTCGCGAGTAGGAAAAAATTTCGTTGATCCACGAGCTCTGCTCGTGGAATTGGATGCTGCTTTAGTTTGAAGGACGCTCGTACGGAAAGTGTTCTTACTCTACGCTCTATCCAATCATTTAAAGTATATTCTTTATTTAAGAGCCGAACTCTCTGAGAGAGATTTCTGTTTCTCTCTGTCTCTCATAACTATTCATAAAAAATTCACATATCGATAAATTTAAATTGTTATTAATTCATTAACTCATCCCATGTGTGATAATTCGAAAAGATATGATACACAACTAGTTTTCAGGATTCTTCGAGAAATGCCATTCTTCAGAAGTGAAAAAAATACTTCGCGTATTGTAATATAAAATTTTATTGTAATGTAAAATATTGAAATTGTTCAATATTGTAAAAAAAATTGACTGAAACTTCAAACATAGCGTCTGCAGATTTTTTTGCAGACACTGTCTGAATTTTCAGACAGAGTGCTGTCTGAATTTTCAGGCAGAGTACTATCTGAATTTTCAGAAAAAGTGCTGTTTGATTTTCAGGCAGAGTGCTATCTGAATTTTCAGACAGAATGCTGTTTAAATTTTCAGGCAGAGTGCTGTCTGAATTTTCAGACAGAGTGCTATGTGAATTTTCAGGCAGAGTGCCGTCTGAATTTTCAGGCAGAGTGCCGTCTGAATTTTCAGACAGAGTGCTGACTGAATTTTCAGGCAGAGTACTATTTGAATTTTCAGACAGAGTGCTATGTGAATTTTCAGGCAGAGTGCCGTCTGAATTTTCAGGCAGAGTACTATCTGAATTTTCAGAAAGAGTGCTATCTGAATTTTCAGAAAGAGTGCTATCTGAATTTTCAGACAGAGTACTATCTGAATTTTCAGAAAGAGTGCTGTTTGATTTTCAGACAGAGTGCTGACTGAATTTTCAGGCAGAGTACTATCTGAATTTTCAGACAGAGTGCTGTCTGAATTTTCAGACAGAGTGCTATCTGAATTTTCAGGCAGAGTGCTGTCTGAATTTTCAAGCAAAGTGCTGTCTGAATTTTCAGACAGGTTTCTATCTGAATTTTCAGACAGAGTGCTGTTTGAATTTTCAGACAGAGTGCTGTCTGAATTTTCAAACAGAATGCTGTCTGAATACATTTCTCTGAACTTTCAGAAAAAGAACTCCAAAATGATTAAGACAGATTGTCTGAAATTCCTTTCAGACACTCAGACCTGAAAATTCAGACAAAAGTGTGTCTGAAATTCGCACTGCAGTTACTATAAGTCTCTCTTCGGGATTCACCCTTCCGGTCATGAGGTTCGTTCACGCGGAAGTGAAGAGAGAGAGAGAGAGAGAGGAAAAGGGCTTTCCACGAGGCCGAGGCGAAAGACGCGATGGTACATACAAAATAATGTCTCCGTCATCGTGACACAAGGGGGAGAGATGGCACGAGAGTCGCTGGCAATTTCGCGAAATAGTCCCGCGTCAATATACGTGCACACGCATCTCTCGGCTAAACCACACAAAGAATTATTGAGCAGCCCGCTTGCTGTTTCCGACTGAGCCTCGCTCGAGTCGTGGAGGAGGAGGAGGACGAGGAGGACGAGGAGGATGCATAAGTGAGACCAAGAGGGAGAGACAGCATGAAAAAAAAAAAGAGAGAGAGAGAGAGATATCGAGTCCGCTCTCTCTGCAGTTGTAACTTGGACGCGCAAGTAGTATATCGCGGCGCGTGCATTTTTCATTGTCTCGCGTCTCCCCCCTCCCCCTCCCAACCCCCCCTGTCCACTGCGGTGCAAGCTCGTGGAACACGCCGTGCGGAGTGCATACGCGACATGCCGGTTGACGTGTGCATTGACGAGAAAATTGCGAGCGTCCCTATATATCGCGGTCGCCCACTCCTGTGGCTGCACGCATTCTCTCTTTTTTTCTCTTTCCCCGCATTTTTGTCCCGTCCTTCTCTTCTTTTTTTCTCAGACCGTCCCGTCGTTCTTACGTTATTGCGCTCGGAATGCAATGCCAGCTCGACCGCTTTTCTCGCGGATAATCCCGTTCGACGAACGCCGACGACGCAGAGAATGCGAGAGAATGCGATAGGGCTCGTTTGAAGATTTTTTTAATGAAAGAATTGCATATTACAATACGCATATGGGTATAATAATAGGAGCGTATGCCAATAGAGATTACGATATGTGTTACTCTTTTCTTTTCTTCTTCCTGTGTCCATGAATTAACATCGTAATGTAAAAGAGACACGATGAACAAAAGCGTTTTCGAAACCATTCAAATTATATGAACATGTTCTTCGTATATCGTCACAGCTTTAGAGAGGAAATAATGAGGTGTCCCATTTTATGTATGTAATAAGTTGTTCACTAAGACTCGCAGTTTAATTTTACGACCACAGAAATTTTGAAATAAATTTTCATCGATCCTTATCATGTCATACTTAGAGATTATAAGAGTAGTAAAAAAATAGAAAGTTTGAAAAAAAAAAATTCAGTAAAAACTATTTTTTACTCTCCCAAAATAGGATTTTCAGTCTATTAATTACTCAGAATGTCCATTTTCAAAAATTAATAGCAAAAATCTAATCTTGATGCTTATTTATTAATCTTATTAATTAAGCTTTGATGCACGGCTGTAAAAAATGAGCATCAATATTAATAAAATTTGGTATCAGATGTCCTGTATTATTCTCATTTCTAGTTCACAAAATAATAAAAACAACGATTTAACAATGTTTGAGAGAATTTTCTTCTAATTTTTATGAAACTAAAAATAAAGAGCATCAAAAAATGCCATTAAATTATAAAAATCAAAATAAATCTGTTTTAAAATTCGACCCCAACTGATTAAACAAAAATGCGAAGTAGTAATCAGCTCAGCTCACATCCATTAAAATTGATTACTCACCCAGTAGACAAAAAATTAATTTAATTTCCATACTGTCTTTTGTCTAAAGAAAATTGGCATTATCTTTCAAAATTACCAAAAAAAAAAAAAAAAAAATTTCTATCCACAAAAATACCATTTTTTTTTCTATTTTTCTCTCATTTTTAATAAACTCAGTTTTTTAAACTTCTAATCATACATTTTTAACATTGCGTTTAAGAGTTTACAAGAAGCGGGCGTGAAATCACTTATACGGAAGAGAGAGAGAGAGAGAGAGAGAGAGAGAGAGAGAGAGAGAGAGAGAGAGAAAGAGAGAGAGAGAGAGAGAGAGAG
>JBCAUJ010000075.1:11815398-11827436 GCA_038406275.1 Cataglyphis albicans | reverse complement strand
AGAGAGAGAGAGAGAGAGAGAGAGAGAGAGAGAGAGAGAGAGAGAGAGAGAGAGAGAGAGAGAGAGAGAGAGAAGGGTTTAGAAACACACGAACGAGAGAGAAATATTTATTTGCCGTAGGGAAACTAGTGATGGCACTGATCACCCTCACATCACGCTTTTGAAATTGAAATACCCCTTTTTTTTTTACAATCACAAGTCAATAAAAGCTAAAACTCTTAAGATATAAATACTTGAAAAATAAATGGCGCAAAATGTTATTTGTTTATATTATTCGAAATAAACATTTGATATTTCTGAACTGAATATTATTGTAGCGCTCGTTAAAATGTTGAATTAAAAATGACATTATTTAATATAATATAATTTAATATTATGTAATATAATATTAAATTATATTATATTACACTATATTATATATTAAAAAATATAAAAATATATTTAAAACAAATTTCTCTTAATTTTTTTAACTATAGAAATATAAAATTTTTCAAATTATTATTAAACTATAAAATTATATATTAAAAATAATTATATTATATTAAAGATTAAGAATGGTAAAATGAAGAAAAATAATACTATAATAATATTATAATATATAAAATATAATAATAAACTAGATTGGCATAAGAATTTTTATTTAAGAAAAAAAAGAAAAAAAGAAAAACCTATATGAGGCCATTCCAGGACATCTCGTGTAAAAATATTCGCACGTCGTTCATCCGGACAACAGTTTTATCGCCTGAAGCGTGATCGCGATATCTTTCAGGAAAAGTGCTTGTTTGAAAATCACAGGCAGAGATATTGCTCCGGGGTGTTGCCATCGCTGGCATTGTAATTCGTGAGCGCGAATCTGATTGTTTCGCATTTACATAGCCGGAGTTGTCTGTTGACGCGCGTTCCGTTATTGGCTAGCGTCATTATCGCTTAACGAATCCGTTCAGCGCGGCGACCGACGACGCTTTTCGGCTTTATTTGCGCGCTCGTTGCGTTCCGAAGGGTTAGCAGTTAGGGACGGCGCTTACGATATTCCGATGTTATCGAATATGTATTATTGATATAAACGATCAAATAGTACGTTAAGAACTTTGGGCTAAAAACAATAGCTTTTTTTAAATAGAAAAAAAAAATAATAATCTTCAGAATTTATATTCATTTAGTAATATAATATAATTGAAGAAAGATACATATTTTTTAACACTGCTTTCTTTTAATAAATAATTCTTTATCTTCAAATATAAATATTTGTTATATTAAAGTTTATCATTTATTTTAATAATTATAATTTTTATTACATGGAAATATAACAATTTATTTAATATAACAAAACAATTTTGGAAACAAAATATGTATTTATTTGGGTTAAAGAAATCAAAATTAATAAAATGTATTTGATTAAAAAAAAAAAAAAAATATTTTTGGCACATAAAATTCAAATTAATTGAAAAACTGTCTCATTTTAATGTATGAAAATAATTAAGTTATAATTCTTTTTATATATAATTTATGCATGCATGATAAATTATAGAAATTATGCTTAAGGCTTTACAGAAATTTTTTAAAGATCCGAAAAGCTATACTATATATATATTTTTTTTTTCTTGCATTTTTGTCCTTTCCCTCTCGACTTTTTCTGGCGCGCTTCGACTTTTTCGGTCTTGTTGCATTTTTCTCGATGCCACAGGTAGTCACATAGCTATAGAATCGCAAGTACCAAACACGTGCGTGTTTGTGTCAGCTTGCGATACGTTATTATCGAGACGGCAAATTATATATTAACGCAACAACAATAACGTTATTAATAGTAATGATTAACTAATGGAGGGGAAAAGAGTTCGACGAAAGAGTACTGTTTCATTAACTAAAGTTGCATGGAACAATATACATCTTAGACCATCCCCTTTTTCTTTCAAAAACTAAGCTAATTTTAGAGAAAAACGTTTTGAACAAAAATTGTATGGTTTTGAGGGGAACATAAGATGGCGTGACATTGGTTTGACCTTGGATGGCATCGTTAAGGTCAAGTCAAGGACACTTTTAATTTCTTAAATGAAATCCCCTATTTTTTATTGCATATTCTTATAGCTTATGTCAAGAGCTTTTCAAAACACTATAATTTTTTCATTAAGAATTTTTTGAGTTATTTTGTATCTTAATCTGACATATTTTAGTATAAAATATCCCGAAAATCATTTAGTGTTTGATAATTGTATCGTAATACTTTTACGTACAGAATAATAAGATGAATCAAATGGTGTAGAGAAAAAAATAAGTAATTGTTATAAAAAAATATATTGCAAATAATTACATACTTTTTTTTTAAACAATTATTTTCTGTACACCATTTGATTCGTCTTATTATTCTGTACATAAAAGTATTACAATACAATTATCGAACACTAAATAATTTTCGAGATATTTTATATTTTATACTAAAATCTGTTAGATTAAGATACAAAATAATTCAAAAAATTCTTAATGAAAAAATACTTTATTGATGTTTTGGAAAGCTCTCGACATAAGCTATAAGAATAAAAGTAGGGAATGCCGTTTAAAAAATTAAAGGTGTCCTTGACTTGACCTTAACGCCATCCAAGGTCAAACTAATGACATCATCCTATGTTCCCCTCAAAACCATACATTTTTTGTTGAAAACGTTTTTCTCTAAAATGCTTAGTTTTTGAAAAAAAAGTGGTGTACGGGTGGGTCTAGGACACCCTGTATATATATTGTCGACATAAAATATGTAAAAATTTTATTACATATTTTTAAAAGTAACAGCAACGGTAATCAAAGTTTAAATTTTAATTGGTTATTAAAGAAAAAAAAAATCGCGCGTTTAATTTGTTACAATGTAGAAATTATGAGAACGCGACGTGCTTCCCCGGAATATAATTATCATTATCATATAATTATTAATTATAATGAATTATTAATTATTAATGAATTAATTATTATGTAGAATAGTCGGAGCAAATTAGATCTTCCATATTCTTTATTCGCATTTCTGACGAAACATTAATGCAAGCAATTAGAATTATTCTCACATTTCTCACATCGCGATAATAATCCATAATGTTTCCTTCGCGAACTCTCACGTCACAAATTGCTACATATTAAATAAATATATTATCAAGGACAGATCGTGCGAATATACGTTCCCTTTAATACGAAGTACACATTACGCGAATGTGTAAAATAATCATTATCTCTCTTACGAAATGTAATTGTTAACGTTCTCTTACGAAAAATAAATTACATTCTTTGTTGCGCTGACGAATCTAAAATTAGTTTATCGTAATTAGTTTAGCGTAATTAAAATTTTTAATTATAATCCCACGTTTTTCATTGCGCTCAAGTATTATTAATAATATTAATACAAAAAATATATTTTCATATTTCATAATATCATATATATATAACATTGTTATAAATTATAATCTGAGACCGACTTCTCCGTGCGTACTCTCTCTTGTGTCCCCTTTTACTCTAAATATTCAATTATCATCAACTGTACTCATTCATATTGTTTGCGACTGCGTCGCGCAGTTTATATTACGCGAAAAACATTATCTCACTCGCGCCTCAAGATTCCCTATAAATTAAATAAAAAAAAAAAAAAAATTAAGAAAAATAAAAAAAAAAAAACAGAAGAACAGAATCAGCGCGTTATCGCGTTGCTTCCGGACATAATGAATTTTTTATTCCGTCCCGCGATATCAATCGCGGACGCGCGAAAGGTTGCCATTATTGTGAGCGGGGGCGGGGGGAGGGGAAGAGGGCGGGGGGGGGAGGCAGGGCGTGCGAGAGCCTAAACAGTTTACGAGCGCGCGCGATGCTCGCCGATTAGCGCTTCCTTCCGTCTCGCGTTATCACGCGCGACTGATAATAACGGCGCCGCCGCCGTCCGTTCCGTCGGCGTATATGGCGCAATTCGCGATATTTACGAATGTGAGAAGACGCGTCGGGCAAAACAGCCCCCCCGTTACTCGCCAGGGACGCATGTAGAAATATTTTCCCCAACGCAAAATCCTTGGGGGGGGGGGGGGGGGGAAAAAAGAAAATTATCGTCGAGAGCGTCGATTTATTTTTCCATTCGATCCCTTTCATCAATTATCCCGCTTTCTTCCATTCGCTCGTCCGTTTATTCCCCCCTCCCCACCTCCCCGCCCCGCCCCGCCCCGCCCCCGCTCGCCGCTGTGCGAAAGGGGTGACAGAGCTGTGTATTTATTAAATATTAAAAGTGAAAATATCAACAGACCGAAAGTGTCGGTCCCGATATTTCCCAGTTTACGTTGATCAGAAACGCATTTCGGTTTGTAAAATTTGCGTGGCACGCGAGCGACTCTCTCTCTCTCTCTCTCTCTCTCTCTCTCTCTCTCTCTCTCTCTCTCTCTCTCTCTCTTCTGGCAACCTGTGGCGTCGTTTTTCGAGCAAAACGAAGAGCGAAACGAACCAACCGCTCTTCCCGCCCGAGGATGGAAAGAGGACGATCGGGGCGAGGGAGAGGGGGGGGGGGAGGAAAGGGAGAAGAGGGCGAGGGAGGGTGACGTTGTAAACGCCGAGCGTTCCCGTGGATGTAATAACGCCTGGCCGGGTTTTTCGTCGACTCCGACTCGGAGAATTCGAGCGCGAACATAAGAGAGGGATAGAAAAGAGGATTTCAGGATCTGTCGAAACTCGTCTCTTTGTTCGAGAGAGAGAGAGAGAGATAAGTTGTCGGAAAGTTTTGTCAAATCTTTCTTTTATGAATTTTCGACGATTTCATTCCGTTCACTGGGCCTTTTATAATTTTGAATTGCATCGCGTAACGCACTTAAAAAAAAAATGTTTTAATTTTCAACCTCCTCGATGGAACACGTAATGTTAATAATTTCTCTTTGTGCCGCGGTAAGCAAAACTTGAGTTACAACAACGTAGCATTAATTATTATTTTAATTGTAATTTCCATGGCAGGTTTGTGGAAAAAAAAAAAAAAAAAAAAAAAGAAAGGAAAAAGAAAAACATTAAAAGCCGAGATGATGTCTGAGATAAAATTTTTGCCATGGCAAGTCGTGCAAAATTGGAAGAGTGAAGAAAAGGGGGGGGGGGCGAGGGCGGGGGGGGGAAAGGAAGAAAAAAAAGAAGAAGAAAAAATCCATCCGTGCGTTCTGTGTATAAAACTACCGCTATTCGTTACAACAATAGCAGTATTACGTCCTTGTAATCTGTACTTCATACACGGCGGCGGCCGGCAGAGGCTTCTTCGAAAAAAAAGAAAGCGTTTGTTGGGCATGATCATTTTTATGCCGTTAATAAAATATTCCCTTTTATTCCGCCTTCTTTGCCGGATGTAAATCTTTCTTCTCGTCATTTATTCTACCTTTTCATATGCTTGTGATTCTCGTCGACCGATGGCAAACATTGCCGCGATGTCTGGTATCTTTTATTCTTTAACTGATTGCGATCTTCCACAATCAGAATTGTTGTATCAGCGTTATTTATATGTATATATTCATTTCTTAAATTTCCAGAAAAGGGATAGGGGATATTTGAGTAAATAAATAGCGAGACGGAAGCATTTATTCGTTATCTAAGAATTATTTTTATTTATTATTTATTATACCTGCTGTATGCAGGACAATAACACGGCCATTTTTGAAGAGAAGAGTAAATTTTTAGAATTCTTGGAAAATTTTTTATTTATTTATTTTTTTTATTTTTCAGTAGTAATAAATGTACACTGTTGGAAAATTTGATTTCAATTTAAAATAATATGTTAAATGATGACAGTAAGATTATATTAATATTTCAACGTAGAATGCAGAATTTATAGTAATTTGAAATATATTTATAATAATTTGAAAGAAATTTTTGTGTAAAAAAAACTGTCAACATACTTGTAATAATAAAATTAATTTGAAAAAATTTATTGACGATCTACAGTCACTCCTGTCGCAGAATAAAAACAGATAAATCCTGTCATAATTTTTATACTCTTATCAACTGCATTAATAATTTAACGTTTGCGTTCAATCAAAACAACAAGTGATTTGTTGAATTAGCACATAAATATGTTGAATATTCAACACGAAAAATTGCGAAAAACCGCCGTATTTACTAACAGAAATTTTCCAAGAGTGTAGTTAGCCCGCTTCAAAATCGTGCTTCAGTTGACATTTATGTTTCGAACTTGGTCTGGAATTCGCGGATTTACTTTCCCCATCGGTTCGTCGACTCAACACACTCTCGTCTCACGAGACCTCGGGAGATCCGCGATGAATGCTCTCTGTCCGATTATCGACCCGTCTATTCTTAACTTAAATCGTACTCCGAATCCGCAGTTCGCGGACAATCCCGGCGTTCACGATTCAGGGACGACGAGGGAGGTTTCAAGGTAAGCGTCGGTGGGTTCGTATATTTGTGTTTGAGCTGCAAGAACCTCTCTTCCCTTCCTTCCTTCCCCCCCCCCTCCCTTTCCCTCTCTTAGTCCCCCACCCTCCTGCCGCCCCTCCTCGCATCGAGGAGAGAACAAGGCTCCCCGGTATAAATACTCGGCACTGTGTGTATTATTTCAATAGAGTTGAGTGGCCTCTCGATCCGAACCAAAATTACCCCGTAATCCAAATCGACGACCGGCTTCACGGGCACCGTCCTTGTACCCTTAACTAGGGTACAAAGACCTCCAGGCTGTCAAACGCTGCTACTAACGTCGCGACGTTACGATCGTTTGAATTTGGCGAATCCAAGCGATCGCTCTTTTACGATTAGCCCTATGAATCGTTAATGAGTTTCGAAAAACGAGTTTGCACCGGTAGGATTAATTTTATCGAATTTCAGATCAATTCATAGTCTGATCAATTGTTAAGGGCGGATGTGGGAATGCGCTCAAGGATGGATTATTATGTCATCTTTCGGAAGATTGAAGTCTCGATTTTCAAGATTCATATATCATTTTTATTTCGAAGTATCGTTTGCAAAAATAAGTAAAATAAATGGTAGAAATTTTCGAAAAAATTTGTCATCAATATCCTATACGTCAAGCGGGTCGTTGGTGAAGTTGTAATGCAACACTCGGGTATCGAATGATTATTATTATAATCGATAGCAGCCGTCTGGGAGATTTCTTTGTGAGAGAGGAAATTAATTTAAGTAATTATCCCGGACTTTAATCACGTGAGAAAATCTCTACATTATTAACGGATCTTTCATTCTATAAAGCAACGTAAGTCACCTTTTGGACATCTTATATAAAAATAGACGCACGTCTAAAATAAATTGTTATAAAACTGTATTTTAATTAATTTAAATTTAATTTCTCTCCACACACACACACACGCGCGCATACGCACACAAATTGACTAGTGTCACTTTCAAAATAAATGGCCCGCGTTAAATTGCATATAAGATTAATTGCTGGCCTAGACCAGGACCTTATTAGACTACGAGCTCACATTATTTTTACACGCAAAATCAACAGAGCGGTCAGATGAATGAATTAAAAATCGCGCCGTCGCAGCATCTCGGTCGCGACTCATAAATTAAAGTAATCATTCTTAAATCAAGTGATGAGAGTGAATTGAATTTTCCAAGAATCAAGAAACCTCCACATGTATTTTTATAACGAATGAAGAGATTAAAGTATTATCATTGAAGATTAAATGATGAGAAGGGAAGATTATATAATCACGATAGAGAGAATTTCTTTTATCGAAATCTGCATTCTCTGTCCTATCAAAACTATTATTTCTTTTTTCTTTTTTTTTTTTTTTTTATTAAAAACAAGAATGCAAAATATTAAAACGTCCAAGAAATATTTCAAACTGTGCTGTACAAAGTTTCCTCTCTATGCGAGAGATCTTTTATGAAGGGATCATCTGATAGCTTCCTCCGCTAACGAGAGAGAAGAAAAAAAGAGACAAGAGAGAGAGAGAGAGAGAGAGAGAGAAAGAGAGAGAGAAAGAGAGAGAGAAAGAGAGAGAGAAATAGGAAAGGCAGCAGGATTTCCGACGAATTTCGAGGTGATCTATCGCGCCAATAGATCGTCCTTCCGTAGTTTAATATATAAGGAATGGATTATCCCTTGAATAATGTTCCAGGCTGCAGTATAAGCCGCAGCGCGGCCAAGCGCAGAGACACGCACACACTCCACCTACGTGCGTGCGTGCGTGCGTGCGTGCGTGCGTGCGTGGTGGCTCATGCACGATGCAGTTTCGTGGGGCGTGTTCGGCAGGCAGGGTTATACGAAACAGGGGATGGAAATGTTGGGATGGTGCGAGAGACGGCGTGCGGCGTGGGGGAGGGGGGGGGGAATGGGGGTGGCGGTGAGGGTAGGCTAGCGCCGATGTTAGCTCGCACGTATGTAGATAGAGTGCTGAACTATGTATTAGAGTCGTGTACCTTCCGCGCGTAGATACACCGGGGTTTGTATAGTGCAAGATTTGCCCGTCGGCGAACGGCGGTATATCCTGCACAACGGGTGCTCCCGAAATCCCGCGCGAACCCATCCGACGTACATCGCCGCTTTTACGCGGAGTGAGCGCGCGCGCGGAGAGTGCACGCAGGGATTAAACTGGCGACACTTCGCCCGCGGCGCGACGATCCTAATAAATTTCGCCGAACGGGATTCTCGTCTCGATCGTGCGTGTTATACAGGGTGATTCGGAAGTAAGCGCGGAAGAATTTTTGCAGATGATTCCTTGTCGAAAATTAAGGGCGGCCTTTCATGTAAACGGATGCCTCCTCTTGAGGAATTACGTTACTCCAAAGAGGAAGGTGAAAATTGAAGTTTTATTTTATTTATTTCTTTTTTTCACTCTGATTTTGGACGGAGTTAAAAAAAATGAAATTTAGTGGATATTTTTCATTGGTAAAAAGGATATTTGTTAATATTTTTTTTTTAATCCCTCAGTATCGTTGTAAAGAGATGAAACTAGCAATTCCTATTCAATTTTTTATTAGAATTTCTTAATGGGCCGAAATGTGATCATCTAAAAATATGCGTTAGAAAGCTTGGTTCATTTGGAAACTTTTTTGTTTCTTTCAAATTTTTCGCAAAATTAATAAATTTTAAGAAAAAAAAAAAAATAAATAAATACAAATGCAACTGCTCAAGGAGGGATATAGGAATATACGCTTATATGAAAGAGCTCTCTTAACTTTCGACAAAAAATCATCTAAAATTTTTCGCGCTTATTTAGAATCACCCTGTACATGCACGCACCGATAAATATCGCGGATACAAGTCCCGGTTTTCAACAATTCTGCTGGTGATGCTCGCTTGTTTAGCAATTTGTTTAAGGTAGATCCTTCTTTGATCTCACTTTATTCACTCTCGCTATCTCTTTTCGTCGCACTTCAACGTAGATTTTCCACATTTCGTTGATTTTTTTGAAACTTTCACGAATCTCTTTTCTCTAGATACTTCAGATTTTTATTCAGCCCCTCTAGTCCTGCATTTAAATATTTTTTACAAAATTTCAATTTTCTATAAATTTTCTATTAATCTCTCTGCGCGTATAAATTTGGTCCATTTCTCAAATCTCCGTTTATAGATGGCTCCGATTTTCATTTCCTCCTCTGAAAGAAGCGTAGAATCGCGTGCAAAAACGGAGCGGGGAAGATCGCACGCCGGTCGCAAGCGAGCGAGAGAGAGAGGGAAAAGGAGCACGATCGTAACCTTAAATTTACGAAGTGATATACACGCCAAACATCCGGCAGATATTTAAACTCTGGTTTCGCTAAACTCAACAATAACGCGCGCCGGCTATTTCGAGGCGCATCGACCGTTCTCCGCGCGTTGTTTCATCATATGTTCGACATGTTGGAGATTTTTCATTATAATTTATATATAATTTCACAAAGCTTACGTTAAAAAAAGAAAAAAAAAATTACATATTTTGAAAAAACTCGCATTAATATTTAAAATTTATAAATATATTAAATTTTCATAAAAAAAATAAATGCAAATAAATGTTTGAAATTTGCATTAAAGAAAAAAATACAAATACAATTTTGATATTTGCACAAGTATTTAAAAAATTATCAAAACCTGTATATTTTTTAATGACAAAATTCGTATATTTTTTTAATAACATTTAATTGCGTTAAAGGTTATTAAAAAAGATACGGATTCAAGAATTAAAATAATTTAATATATAAATAATTTAATAATAACTTTGATGGACACTTTTCATTGGTAAAAAGGATGCTTATTAATATTTTTTTATCCTCCCATATCGTCGTAAAGAGATGAAACTAACAATCTATTCAATTTTTTAATAATAAACTTTATTAAAACTTTTTTAATAATATACTTTATTAGGACTTTTTAATAATAATTACTATTTAATAATAATACTATTTAATAATTTAATATAAAATAATTTATATAATATATAATGTGAGTGAAATTATATGTACACACACACACACACACACACACACACACACATAATTAAATATCTACTGATTATAATAATACGGATGCTAAAGAGATTGCAATATACGCCTATTCGTTCCCTTCACATATTCCAGACTAAAGAATCGCCTGCGGATCTAGTTAATAAATTATTCCCCCATGATTCTCTCTCCATCATTAGATGCATCGTCGAAAGCAGACACGCATCCATGCAGTTATGTATACGAAAAGATCGATCGATATTCGTTCTCGAGGCTCGCGTTCAATACAACGATAAGATTGGACGCTGACATTGACGCTGGCAAGTTCGGGACCTTCGACCTCGCAAATCCCTCCCTCCCTCCCGCCCACTCTCCCTCCCACCCTCCACCCTGCCCCTCCCCCGGGGAGGGATCGACCATCGTGCATCATCCCAATTCGAGAACTCGCGGGCAATTAACGATTCTAATTCGGGCCGATTAAAAGCGCGACGTACATACAGCCGCATCGCGATATCGGCTGTATGCCGCGCGATTTAATTTAACGCGGCCGCCAGCGCCGATTGAATCCGAATGGATTCTGGGTGCGACTTGATTGGATTAATGCGCCCGATTAATTCGACGAAAACTAATTCGCCGCAGCCCGAGCATGCCCGCGAATCATCCTATACCTGTAGGATGCGGATCCTCCTCCAGCGCCGATCGATACTGAAAGAAGCTTCCGGACCTAGCGTGATGTTCTGTTGCTGATAATTAATGATGCGAGCGATTAAAAATTTTCGCCTATCGCATTGCATCAGAAAAAAAAAACTGAATTTTGAAGACTAACAGATTTTAGGAAGAGAGATATATCAAGGATGAGATAAAATTATTTATATATATTTTATATATTATATAATTAATATATGTATTATAATTATATAAATAATGGCCCTTTCTTTCTCTTATACTTAAAATATATTTTTTTTCTCTATGCTTAAAATAAAATAAATTATTAAAATCAAAATTAATAATACGGAGGAGAATAAATTAAACAAAATCAAATATATCAAATAAAATATATTAAATTAAAAAAAAAATTATTAAAATTTCACGTGTACGCTGTCAAAGCTTCGATCCGTGGCTTTTGTCGTTCGGCAAAAAAAAAAAAAAAAAAAAAAGGAAAGAAAGAAAAAAAAACCGCCGCGAGCGACCAGCTGCATTTTTCATGGGACAGGGTTAAGACGGTCGGGTAAGCAGGTTGACGGACACTACCCTCCCCCTCCCCCCCCCCCTCCAACTCGGTCGTGCGCCCGCGAGGTGCGAGGGGAGGATCGTATTTCCCGGAGGGCGATCGCGGGGCTATAAAGGCTATAAGAACACACGCCGTTTACGGGATATCCACGGATGGCCGTCGCCTACTTCGCTTTTCGGAATTATTATACCCAATTATTTGTCCTCTAGAATCGAAAAACTGCGGGCGGCTTCATTATTAATCCCGGTGAGACGGATGCATCTGTTCGTTCGCGAAAAGGCAGGCGGAAGGAGCACGGCGACGGTGGGGGAAGGGGGAGGAAGGGAGGGAGGGAGGGAGGGGGAGGAAGGCGAATTTCTAAATTCGCCGTCGGTGCCGAGGACGTTGCCCTTTTCGCGCACCGCTGAGAGATGTATGTATATATATA
>JBCAUJ010000075.1:11784682-11796047 GCA_038406275.1 Cataglyphis albicans | reverse complement strand
TTGTCAGTAGGAAAAGAAAAAAAAAGTGTCAAAACTAAAAAAAAAAAAAAAAAATATATATATATATATTTCTTAGATCTATATCGTTTGAAAAATAAAAAAAAAAAAATAAATCTGAATTATTAAATAAATTAAAGCATCATAAAATAATATGATTTTTAAAAGAAAATAAATGTAATTAATTTTCCTAATTTATGACAAAAACTTGAAAGAAGGGTAAGTAATTTGAAGAAAGAGAGAGAGAGAAAGAAATAATAATTTTTAATAAATAACTTTTAAACGAGTAAGACATCCAGATCTAAAGATTCCAGACAAAAAAGTGTCTAAATTTTTAGAAAATCTTTTACAATGTGGATTTTGCATCAATCTTCCATGTCTCGTTTCGCACAACCCTTTTTCTGCCTTCTTTCCCCTTCTTTGTCCGCTCTTTTATTCGTTCGTTGATAATTGTTATTTATATGCGTTTTTGATAATAGATGTCAAGCTTTGTTGCTAAATTAACGTTCGATCGCCACGATAATTGCTCGCGGAGCGGTCCATCGATCGTAGGATCTATCCCGGAGCAACATGATGGATGGCGCAAATAAATCGTGCAAATGGATCGAGCGAATTTATAGAGAAAATGAGACACCCCGGTGTGTAAATATAAATCAAAGCGCGCGGAACGGTTTCTAGAATTATATTAAATCAATTTATAAATTTGTATCCCCCCTCTCCTCCCCCCTCCCCCCCACAGAAGCGTATGGGAATATAAATCTATACACAGATTCATTTGTTAGAAGTCGACTAAGGGATTGAAAATCGTAAATCCACTTCTTAAAAAAAAAAAAAAAAAAAAAAAAAAAAAAAAAAAAAAAAAAAAAAAAAATCTGTCAAAAATTATTAAAGAAGAGAAAAACTATATTAAATATTTTTTTTTTTCTTTTATTATGAGGAACGCTCTCTGAAAGCACGTAAATTCTTCAGGTACTGGATAAATGAGAGCATCGATAGCCGGGATTTTTCAACGCTCTCGCTTTCGCATACCCTCCGGGATAATTAGTTTGCGAATATCACAAACTGTCCCGACTTTCTTTCCGCGTTAGTTCCTCAAGTTGGATTACGCTGCTCGGGATTAAATTATGAAACGGGCCGTTGGCAAAGCGCGCTCCGATTCTCAGCTTTGTTCCCCGGATATTGTAATAAATCATGAGGCGATTATATAATATATTAGTAAGGTAAACACGTCATTATTCGCGCATGAAATTACGCGGTGAGCGCGGTATAATCGCGAGAAGTAAAACGTGGAATTATGATAATGATGCTTGCAAGCCTCGAATTTTCAAGCGTCGCTTAAAGGAGAGAACTTACTCGCGAGTGCGTACTCTTAGCAATTTTTTTTTTTTTTTTTTTATTTATTTATTGTATCCTATTTTGCGATTATCCTATATGTGTACATCCTCTTCTCGTATACGTAATATTTATATTAGATATATTCCAGTGCAATTTGTGCGAAGATTTAAAGATTAAAAATTAGGAATAATCCATCGATCATTAGATCCTCTAGTAGATAAGCGCCTAACAATACTCTTCAATCATCATTATCATTACCGATATCCTTTAATCATCATTATCATCCATTACTGAAGCTATATTGCAAGCACGTTTTCTCAAAAATAGAAATTATCTCTAAATGCAGTTATAACACACATGATTCAAGTATCATATGTTATTATAAATTTTACCATCTCGACTTCGATATGTTCGAGGTATACAAATAATTCGTTTTCAAATATTTTTTTTTTTTTTCAAAAATTATTTACAAAAATATTGTAAAAATTTTTCATATTTCTATGAATTAAAAAAATTCAAAAATCTATCAAATATTGACAAAAGTTTTTGAGAAATTTTTCAATTCTTGTGTGAAACTAGAAATCTTATTCATAAAAAGAAAAAAAAAAAATTATCTCTAAACGCAGTTATAATACACATAATTAAAGTACCATACGTCATACGTCATCCTAAATTTTGACATTTCCATTTTATCCAAATTTTTTTCTCAAAATTTTACTCATAAAAATACTCAAAAATTTTTACATATTTCTACAAATAAAAAATAAATAATAAAAATTTTACCAAGTATTTACGAAAATGTCTAGTCAAGAATTTCTCAAAATATGCACAATTAAAAATTTTATTCCGCAAGATATAAACAATATTTTTTAGAGCACAATTTCACAAGCGGGCTCAAGTTTCGCGAGAAACGGGGGTGACTGCATTCGCAAAAAAAAAAAAAAAAAAAAACATGACAGGCTCTCGGAAAAGATTCTTTGTACGCGTATCCTCGGTTTGGCGGCGTCTTTCGCGCGCGTATTGTTCTCGATTTCCGGCCGATAAAAGTCGATTCCGCCCACCGTCCGGTGTATATTCCGCGGCGCGGAATACTCACAGGCGGGCCCCGGTTATCTGGTCGGGTGGATCAGAGAAAACCTTCGGTAGCGAGAGGCGAGAGCGCAATATCCCGTGGCCCGATCTCTCCTGTGGCCCGTCTTTTGCCCCCTCCCCTCCCCTCCCCTCCCCGCCCCACTCCCATATTCGCCTTCTCCTCGCGCGAGCGCGAGCCCGCGCCCCTCGCGGCTCCGA
This sequence comes from Cataglyphis albicans, assembly GCA_038406275.1. Classification (NCBI taxonomy): domain Eukaryota; kingdom Metazoa; phylum Arthropoda; class Insecta; order Hymenoptera; family Formicidae; genus Cataglyphis; species Cataglyphis albicans. The sequence continues at coordinate 11,793,425 of JBCAUJ010000075.1, read as the reverse complement.
GAAATATTATTTAAGTGCTTCCTGGCATATAAATAGTCCGTACGCGATGATAATTAAAGTCTCCCGGGACACGGATATCGGGGCCGACGATCTGCTTCGGCGGGGCGGTATACACAGGGTGCTCCGCAACCATAGACCCTCAACGGATCCTGAATCAATTTCTCCGCCAACTGCAGATTTCTTTTCCCACATCAATATTTTATCATTTTCTTCTGTATTCTCAATCTTTTACAATTTTTTTTTTTTTTTTTTTTATATTTATATATTTATTTAGGAATTAAAATTTCGCGATTTTCAAAGGTCGATTCTTCTTCGATTGTTTACAGTATTAAAGATAAGTATGCAGAATTAGGACACGTAATATCAGATATCAAATCCGACGATTAAATCTTGGGGGGGGGATACTTCAATTTAAGGAAATTTGACGCAGGAAGTTAAATTTTTAGCATCGTCATTCTGTCGTCGATCGTCAATCGAGAGAGCATCGCCTCTGAATCCGCCAATGAGCAATGACTAATCGCACACCCTGTATGCACCACACACACGCCTCCTGCTATATCCTTCCACCAATGGAGCGCCGCCTCCTGTTCGTTCCTCATTTAAATACGTACCTGCTATCTGCGCGAAACAGTCGTCACTACCGCGCACAATACAGCCGGAACAACTGGCACTGGATATAATGGCTTATGCGTATGTGTGTGTGTGTGTGTGTGTGTGTGTGTATCACACAGCGCGGCGTTTTCTTCCCCGGGCCCTCGTTCGGCGATCGCGATCGCTCCCCGCACTCGTTTCCTGTATTAATTCCCACTTATTTTCCCGATCGTTATTTATCGCGCGCGCCGCGCCACGGCGCTGTCTGTAATTAAGACCTTCTCAGTCCCGATAAATACCCTGACTTTAATATACGTATACGTTGTCAAGTATTCTCGGTTTAATACGCCTCGGCCGTATCTCATCGTGAATCTATTCTACTTGCCCGGCTATTTTCTCTCGTAACGTAATTTTAACACCGCGACAGTTGGCGCGATACGAATATCAAGAACGATGATTAAGTCCCGCCCTCCTTCCCCCTCCCTCCCGCCCTTGCCTCCCTCTCTCGTACAAAAATTATTTTTCTTTGTTTTGTTTTGTTTTGTTTTTTTTTCAACAGAAGATATACGCGCGATTATTATATGTCCTTGACGTAGTTCTTAATCTTTTCGAATCATCGTAGGCGTGGCAATTTTCTCAATCGATTGCGCGATTTAGGAATCATTATTACTATATCTATCAATTATCTAAAAAAAAAAAAAAAAAAAAAAAAAAATCTAATACTCCTTACAGATGTGCGCTGTTGATTATCAAGTGTAATATCAGAGGTAACGTTTTCGATTTTGAATTATCGTCGTGCCAATCGCGAGTCACTTAACACGCCTTAACTCGCGCCTGTTTTTAGATCGTTACTTATTGTATAGATGAGATCTCCGGTAATTACGATTCGTCATCAGATCTTGGAATATGTATGCACGTATCCGTTTGTTAACGGCTTAAGTCGCTGCTAAACGGATACAAGGGGAAGCCGGTGCGAATGCAAAAATACTTATATACATTTAATTTTTTTATGCGTTTTAAAGATTTCGCGAGCGGGCAGGAGCGATGTGAAGTGAGTCGATAATAAAAAGGCGAATTATGTCCCCGTCGATTTATATCCTGTCAATTAAGGATGTATGCGTCATGTGTGAAAATATTGACAAGGACATGAAAATTTCGTAGACCCTTCTACTATTTCTTGACGAGGTCTGAGCATAATTCTCGGTTTGGAAATTATTTAAGATTAAAGTTAGTATTGATATTTATAGAAAATCGTATTATCGGAGTACTTATTGACAGATTTGACAGTAAAAAAAAAAATATTGCCAACAAAATAAAAATTTTCACATATATTAAGGACAGCTCTAATCAATATTTGTGCAAAATTATTAAATTATTAAATTGATTTAAATCCATTTAAAGATTCTAGAAAAATGTGATCTCTCTCTCTTACTTATTTTTCTTTGTTTCCTTGCAGTTAATTTCAGGTTCAAAAATTACACAAATATTCACGATCAAAATTTTCGTCATAGATCAAGAAAGATATTAATTACAATTATTTTCTTTTATGAAGACATTAAAAATCATATTATTTTATAATACTTAAATTTTTTTATAATCCGGATTAATAATTGATTTTTTTTGCTACTATTGTAGAGCCAAAACATCTTTAAAAGACTTCACATTATCCCCTCCCTCTCTAACGCGGCGATATTCTTATTTATTTTTATTATCATCGTGAAAGAGAAATATTTATCGGCGCTTCTTCCCCTTCGAACAGATTATAATCGAATCTTTGGTTTCCTATAAATTATCGTTAATTTTCCGATCGTTATTTATCGGAGATGCCTACGCGACGCGTCTACTATAATTAGAGGCCTCTTCTCAAGTAAGCGATAAATCCACGGGGCGATCCGCTCGTGAAACCTCTTTGCGCTTGTTTCTCGCGATTACTCGAGTCACGCCGCGAGATAGAAATTACCGCGATGATAGCTGGCGAAGTGGAAAAAAAAAAATCATCCTGATTTATGCCATCACGACGGAGTTCTTTGCGCGAACTTTGCTGAGAATCTTTGTTCGTGCTCGAAAGTGTTTCTGCGACGGGCACTCACCTGAAACAGACAAGAGAGGAGGAAAAGAATTATTTATGATACTTTCAAATGTCGCGATGTCGCGTAACGAGCGCAAGACATTACACGAGATGTAAGATCGAGCGATAATACATATTAGATCAGAACTAAAACATTCGCGCACTTAAATAAGACTTTAAGTAAGATTTACGGGAGACACATTAACGACTAACGTTAACGTTATATATCCCGCTGCGCTCAGCGTTCACATTATATAATCCTCCGGTATTACATGCAAAACATATTAATGTTAATTAGCACGTATTAATGTTAATCAGATGCAATCATTCCACGTTAGTGTGCGCCGCTGTTAAATCAACGAGAAATTTTCGCCGGCAAAATTTCACGGCAAGGACAAGGATCGATAAAGCGGAGGTCGGAGAACGGAAATCGGCCGATGGAAGAATCCGTTGTGGATCCTCCGCGGAAGTAGGCGAGTCCCGCCACCTCCAGGATCGATTTCAGAGCGGGTCCATCGGAGGGAAGGACGCGAGAAGGAGAGGAACGCGGGCGGCGACACCGGTGTGAGAAACGGACGGAGGAGAGGCCGAGATAGGCAGAGGGAGACTGAAGAGAGAGAGAGGGAGAGAGAGAGAGAGAGAGAGAGAGAGAGAGAGAGAGAGAGAAGCGTATACACGCGTGTGCAAAGGGGTGAAGGGTTGAGGGGGGGGGGGAGAGAAGGGGATTGAAGGGGGTAGGAAGAGAAAACCGGGCGCCGGTGGCGGTGACGAGGGGCAACGGGAAAAGGGGGGGGGGGGTAGTGGGGGGGAAGAGTGGCGGTGCGGAGGGCAAGGGGAAGAGGGTGCAGGAATGGATCGCTGAATTTCTCGAATAATTAAGTTAGACCTCGGCGAGCTAGGGGTGGTCGCTTACCTACCAACACGCTCTCATACATTATGTACCGCGGTCGTACATACGCATGTACATATACACACGTATCACACGCACGCGCGTACACACGTACAGCGAATATCCTCTCTCGTGTACGTCCGTCGTCGTGGAATTGCGCGCGGGCGTGCACTCGCACACTCGTACGCGGGACGGCATTGGATATATACTTAATGAAGCGTAAATAATTGAGTAATGTGCTCCAGGCCGTTCGATCGGCGCTCCTATTGGTCAGTATTAATCTATTCCGGCGCATTAGCGTCCGGTCTATCTCTACTGGCCGGACCGGCCTAGGACACGGAAACGCGCGCGCGAGAGGGACTAGATAGATGATAGCCGGAGAGAGGCCGCGAGCGTTCCACGCTAACCCACGCTAACCCACGCTAACCCACGCTAACCCACGCTAATGTACGCGACCGCCGAGAGAGTGAGACGTTCCCGTTGCATCCTCTCTTTTCACGCGTTGCGTAAATGTGTCATTATATCTTTGAATGAAACTATGTGTGGATCCTTTAAAGAAAAAATGCGATTTAAAAAAATCATTTGTCAATTCTTAATTCTTTATAAATTTTAATAATTCAAAATTGTATGCAAAAAGATATTTTATTTTTTTTTTTTTTCAACAAATTAGAATAAATGTCCCGATAAAATTGCGATTATAAACAAAAAAATATATAGAAATAAAAAGAAAGAAGAACGTCAATTTCAACAGCCTCGATCTTTTTATCGCAAATAAAATCACTCGAGAGTTGAAATTAAGTTTAAATTCTCTTTGATTTACCATACCGTTTCTGCCTATTGAATTATATTTTTTTTATTATCTTCGTAAACACGTGCATCTACCATATTTTTCCGTTATACATTGTATTATAGAGAAATATGTATTCAGAACATGATATAGATGCAATTTTACTTTGTCTAATTGCGTACCCATTTATTCATATCTGACCATTTATCTCCCTCCCTCTCTCTCTCTCTCTCTTTCTCTCTCCCTCCCCCCTCCTTTCCCCTTCATCGCGTAATAGACACAGATCAAGCCCGATGCATGCGATCTCTTTGGCGGGTCGGATTGATTTTCCGCGAAAGCAGACCGACAGCAGATTCATCTCGAGATTCCCCGGTGATCGAGCTCGAGCGCACTTGCCGATCAACGGCAGTGATTTGCGCGGTGAGATCGGCTCTGCGATTCGCTTGATCGCATTAACGCCGATTAGCCGTCAAGCCGGCTCCTTTTCCTTCCCGTATACCCGAGGGGCAGGGGGGAGGGGCAGGGGAAAGGGTGAGGGGCTGCGCCCGTTTTCGCGGATTCCTGGAGATGCCGCCGATAAGGGATTCCGAATGAAAAGCCCGGAGGGGCTCGAGGGAACGAACGTACGATACGATCGTTCCCGTCGATTTTTGGCAGAAACATTCGCGGGGAATGAAAATTTTTATTCACACTCGAGATGCATGGAGGAATAAAGAATTCGATTTGTCTTCGCGAAGGAAACGAGAGACGGGAGGAGGGGGGGGGAAAGGGGGAGGGGATGGTGTTAGATAAATTCTTCTGACAATTGGTCGCGCGTGTCTCGCCGATGTAGCTCGAATTTCTCTCTCGTCATCAGTATATAATTGATTTTCTAATTTCATTCTTAAATGAAATCCGCATAAAATTTCTCGCCTAATGTAGTACGACGCGTACGCCGCACGTCGCGATGGTCAAAAACGGGAAGCGTAAAATAGCCCCCGAAAATAGCGATCTCATTCTCTCGTCTCGGCGCGACTCGGACAAAATTATCGCGTCTCTCTATTCTTGCGCCGCGGCTATATAGTAATCGACTGGGCTATTTCGAGATCGCACAGGGGAAGGGGGGAAGGGGGGAGGGGGAGAGGAAAGGGAGGAAGGGCGACCAGGAAAGAGGAGACGAGCAGCGAGGTCGACGAGGTGGTGGTTGGAACGGCAGGATAGAAGAGCGAATCAGACAGGGTGTCAGAAGGAAAGAGCGAGAGAGTGAGAGATATATATATATATATAGAGAGAGAGAGAGAGGGAGAGAGAGAGAGAGAGAGAGAGAGAGGATTCTCGCTATCTTCGGAAAAGTCGCGCGAATCTAACGAGAGCGGAGCCACAGGTGTTTTCGCCGCGAATATATATGTATACACCTCCGCCGCCCCTAGCCCCCTCGCCCCTCGCCGTCCCTTTTGCAATTCACCCCCGTGTCGCTGGCTTCTTCCTCCGTCCCGAGGTATTATCGCGGCGGAGGATGCAATTACTCGCCAATGTGTAATCCCTTCCTGACAAACGATAAAAAAAAAATCCATCCTCTCTCTCTCTCTCTCTCGAATTTGTCAAGGAATTTATAACGCTGAACTTACATGTGTCCGGCTATCGTCGCGCCGATAATTGGAATTTTATGACAATGTGCATCATTTTTATAGGCTTAAATGCACGGTGACATGCGAACAGATCCTTGTGGGGGGGAAGGAGGAGGGGAGAGGGAGAAATTTTTTTTTTTTTTTTTAATTTTACACGCAACCCCGCATTTCCCGCGAAAGGGAAGGAAAACTTGTGTTAAGTGCAAATCATATTCAGAGAGAGAAAATTGTTAAAAAAAAAAAGAAAAAAAAAAAAAGTCCGATACAGACACCTAGCTCCGTAAATTGCAAACCTGTCATGATACACAGGGGACTTAGATTTCTCTTCGACTCATCTAAGAATTAATAATTGTCGCGGCGCAAAAGAAGGAGGGGCAGGGGGAGAGGGAGAGGGAGAGAAGGTTAAAAGAGCGATCGTTAATTTTCACATGAATCGTAATGCTTCCTTTTACCTGCTCCTCGCTTTGATCGTGTATTCCGGAAAACGAGATATTATATCTCACGATGCGATATCATGTCGAATGTGCGTTGTACATCGACGCGATATATTGACGAGGGAGGAGCACGAGAGAGAGAGAGAGAGAGAGAGAGGAAAGAGGAAGGGGGGAGGGGGAAGGAGGGGAAATGCGGGAATAGGTATTTTCGAAACATTCCGCGCATTTGCTCATCCTAGACGAGCCTAGAGTAACTCTATGCCGCAGGAGAGTGGCGAGCTGTGGGAGCGGGGGGGTGGCGGCGAGGGGGAGGGGGGGGCAAAATGCGTACGGCCAAATGCGGGATATTAGCTCGCGATTAATTATTAATAGTATCGAGTGCCCGCTAATAGATATAATGTTATTGCAGCGAGATCAGTCGTGGCTGGAACGATGGCGGAAACGCCATTGGCTAGGATAGTCGAATTCGAGATATCGTGGCCAAGAGCCCGCTCCTCCCCTCCCCCCCCACGCTCGTGACGCGAAAGGGCTTTATGTATATGCATATGTATGGCGCGTGTAGAGCGGCCGACACACAATGTGGCAGCGACAATGGATACGATTAAGATTACCGATTAAATATTGCACTGCCATAATGTATTGATAGCCTGGCAACTTAAAGTTAACGTTGCATCATTCGTAATTTCACGTATTAATGCAAAATAACAGATTACTTTTGTAATTCTTTGTATATGATTAACCGCATCCAAGGATATATTGTAGAATTTTCATAAATTTCCTCGTAAAGGAAAAAAAAAAAAAAAATAATTTATTTGACAAATGTGGGTCTATTATAATTCTGACATATTAAATATTTATGAATTTCTACGAAATAACTAATTTCTATTAAGTACAAATTAAATTGCTCACTGCGTTTCTTTTTTGCTCGCTAGAAAATCTATTTCTTTACAAAAAATTAATTAATTAATTATTAATAAATTATGAAATTAATTCGAAAAAATATGAATAAAAATTTAATAAATTTAATTAAAATATCTCTACTAAACCTTCCTGCTTTAAATAAAAGGTGCGTTGAAAATTGTATCAGATAATATATCGATCGAGTGTACTTTATAATCTCGCGCTGCAAACTTAAAAAAATACTTATAAAATAGTATAGTAAAGGGGAGAGATGAAAAGGGGGTTGGAAAATCGAGGGGGACGGATGAAATTTCATTCGCCCAACGAAATCAGATCCTTAATAACTCATCGATATTTTTTCGCCCGGAGAATCGCCGGTGAAACGATATTAAGCCTCATTCGACGCTAAGATACGCTATCAACGGCGAGTCAGCTGTTCGTCCGTTTAGTTTCACTAAAGCATCATCCTTCCTTGGGATTTCCTTCGACAAAGAAGAACAGCCACCCTTTACTCGATTGTTAAACGAGTAACTAGGTATAGTCTTAAGGAAATGATATACTTATAACTGAAACTTGAAGTATTTTATAAAGAAAATTTTTTTATCAAGCTGCGATTAAATAATATCAAACGGAAGCAGAAATGTATGACAATAATTTAGTTTCATAGATTAATTATATTTTTCTTTTTTTTTTCATTTCTTTAGTCTTATAATTTTCAATGTTAACACATCACTCAATAAGTCCCCGATCTGACACATTGTTGACGGACCCACGTGATTTCTATAAAAAAAAAATTTTTTTTCTTAGTTAGACTATAATTATAATTGTTTTTCAAAAATAATAATTTTAAAATATACATTTCAATAATATAATTTAATATATTAAAATTTGAAATGTCTTTCTAAAATTATTCTCTCTCTCTCTCTCTCTCTTTCTCAAGAAGAATTTACATACATAAATATATAAAAAAAATATAAATAATGTTTCTAACATTACACTTCCGAAAGGAGAAAGAACTTTGCGTAAGCGCGTAATATTGCTTTAGGTTACAAAAGATTTTTTTTTTTTAAACATTAAAGAGAGAAATCGCGCGCAAATCTCAAGTCAACGGCGAACAAACACGCCGATCGAAGGGAAACGGTTACGAGAGGCAACCCTTAAGTGTGTCTTTCCCGTCGGTTCTTTGAACTCGCCGGCCTCTCTTTTTCTAAAGAACCATATAAAAATTGCGCCGACTCTCGTTTGAGTTATAAATTCCGAGGAGAGGGTGCCTCTCGCGCCTCTCTCCCCCAACCCCCTCCCCCACCCGCCGGACACGAGTGGCGTTTGGCGAAGCGAAGTGGAGGAGACGGCGAGAGCCTCACGAGGGGAAAAGAAGACGTCGTCGAGGTAAAAAGAGAGAGAGAGAGAGAGAGAGAGAGAGAGAGAGAGAGAGAGAGAGAGAGAGAGAGAGAGAGAGAGAGAGAG
>JBCAUJ010000075.1:11696441-11710866 GCA_038406275.1 Cataglyphis albicans | reverse complement strand
AGAGAGAGAGAGAGAGAGAGAGAGAGAGAGAGAGAGAGAGAGAGAGAGAGAGAGAGAGAGAGAGAGAGAGAGATAGGAAAAGGGTTGGAGGAGAAGGAAAGAGGGAGGGGAAGGGGGAGGGAAGGGGGGACGCCGTCACAGGCTACGGCATCCCGGCATAACTCAGAATTGCCTCGCTGCGAGGGTAGAATTGACAGCATAGCACTAACATTGTACGCGTCCGCGTTATGTATTTATGTAAATGCATAACCAGCCACCCGCTTTCCCGCCTCCGCCCCCCCTCCCCACCTCCTCCCTCCTCCACCCTATCCCGTATTCCCGTTTCTCACACCGTCGGCTGGCTGGCGGATAGTATACGCACACAAATATACGCACTCGCCCGCTCGCTCGCTCGCTCGCTCGTTCCCTATCTCCGTCCCTCTGTAGCTCGCTCGCTCTCCGTCTACGTAGCGAGGGTTCTCTGGCCGACGGCGAGCTCTTCCACAAACCAGCCTATACCTCCTCTCTCGTGAACGTTGTATTATACATATGTATACGGTCAACACGTACGCGTATATAATCACGATGTACATAGAGGGCCCGCGGAAGTATGCGTGGTGAGAGGCGGGGGAGGGGGAGGGGTAGGGGGAGGGGGAGGGGGATGGCTCTTACGGCATGGGTTGCGAGGGAATTCTGTACATAGCCGTAAACGAGGAAGATAGGGCGAGCTCGTAAGGCGCGTGCAAGAGAAACTGCGCGCAAGGGGATGGTCAATCGCTGAAGGGGGGCGAGGGGGAGAGAGGAAAAAGGGAAGGTAGAAGGAGGGAAGACGGGTAGAGGGGGGAGGGGGGGGGAGACGAGAGGGTGCGCATGTAAGCGGGCACATAAGCCAACGAGATAGAGCTGGTGAGCGAGGCGGGCGAGTCGCGGCCACGGTACACAGCATATAGCACACACCGATCACATTAATCAGAGGTTATTGCGTGCATTCCTAATCATCCGGCAGCCTCTAACTATTCCTAGATTCTGATTGGCGCATTACTCGGCATTTCCGGTATGATTCTGCATTCCAATTGGCCCGCCGCCGCCGCCGCCGAGCCGCGCCGCGCCGCGTCGGATGGCTCGTCGCCTGGTCCTCCTCTGTCTACGTCCTCCACACCATCGACATCGAATTACAATCCGCAAGAGCCGCCGCCTGACCGAGGAGCCGCCACGACCGCTCGGGTCGTGCGAGCGAGCGAGGACTCGATTGGACGAGAATAAACCCCTTCGAGGATTTCTCGCCGAGCGAGAGACAAAGTCCGGCTGAGAATCTCGAGCCGATCGAGATGCAGCTTTGTTTTGAGAGGCGAAAGCTTTGTATGGGGTACCGAGAAACTTTACTCGATACTCGTTGAAATGTAAAACAGTCGCATTACGATAGGCGATTTTCTTTTTTTTTTTTTTTTATTTTTTTTATATGTATTTTTATTCTCGTATAAAAAATATATAGTTTTATATGTAATTTTATTCTCGTAAAAATAGAATTAAGAAATTAAGAAATTCTAGATGTCCTTGTAAAGAGCTGCTGTTTATTAAATCGGACGCATCTTAGGATGATGCCTTTGAACATGGATCTAAAAATTTCGAAAAATATATCTTCAAATTTATTTTAGAAATATTAAGCGAAATTTATACAGATAACATTCAAGCACTCTCTTTCACACATTTCGGAGCATAATTTAGGAACGAAAGAGCCATGATTCGCGCCATCCGACATGCCGAGAAAAAAAGAAAAAAAAAAAAAAAAAAAAAAAAAAAACGATTCGATAACGAGAAGAGAGACAGAGGGAGAAGCGGAGTATCGGTCGTTCACGGCGAAGCAATTGCGATCAGCGCGACTCTGGCGATTTGGCCGGCGATAATCATCGAGTAATTAACAATCCCAGTTTCAATTCGGCCGCCGCGGAAAACAGCAAATTCGTAATATCCTACAATATTGCCCCGGCGCGAAGAGAGACAGAGTTAGAAAGAGAGAGAGAGAGAGAGAGAGACACCGTTTCTCTTTCCACGTGACGTTTACGTCGCTCGCGTGCGAATCCGGCGATCGCTTGCTCTCTCACTCTCTCTCGCTCTTTCTCTCTCTCTCTATCTCTCTCTCTTTCTCCATCCTTCCCCGGCCCGCTCCGGCGCCCGCGATTCCGCACATTTTCGTATTTCCTATTTGTAAATAAGCAATCAGGTGCGGCGCGTCGCTGCGTGGTGTGGCGCGAACGCGCCGGGAGCGGCGGCGGAGGTGAGACAATTAATCATTTCAATTAACGGACACAATTCGATCTCCAATCGGGACCGGCCGAGAAGAATATTGGAAAGCCGGGAACAGGCCGGAAGCGCCCGTGTATCCCCTATCCCCCTCGTTTTTCCCCTTTCCTCCGCCTCTCTTTCTTTCACACACTCTCTCTCTCTCTCTCTCTCTCTCTCTCTCTCGCTCTCGTTTCTCTCTTTCTCAACCCGTTTCGTCCCGTTAAATTGTAACTCGGTAATGCGCGCGAAATAACGTACGAAATAACGTACGGAGGGCTCTGTATTACCTCCCTTTGTGTGTGTGTGTGTGTGCGTGTGTTTTGATGGTGAGTCTATCGCGCGGAAGTAGTTTGCGTTTTAATTAAAGCGGCGATTTCCGGACCGCGAGATGCGGCGCGATATATGCTTAGGTACATATACGCGAGGCGATGAATTGCCCGAGCGAATGTCGTTTAGCTCGATATTAAATTGTAAACGTCGAACGCGATTACACGCGCTAATTTTATTCCCGCGAAACATACCCTCGCGGTATGTTTCGTTCGCATAAATAAATATTGATCGCTACGCGATGAAAAAAAAAAAAAAAAAAAATGAAAGGAAGTAGATCCGTTGTTTTGTTCACGCTCTGATATACACCATGTTGTACGTAATACAATTTTTGTAGACTGCTAAATGTGTAGCAAAGTTAAATGTCGCGATTAGTCTTTTCACAGAATGTTAAGTCAACGAATAATTTAATCTGAACACTTAATGTTAAATGAAAATTACAACTTATCAGCAAATTGCCAACTGCTTAGTATAAGAGCAAAATTATTTTGAAAAATTTCCTGAGTCCCAATAAAATTCCATGAAAATTTCCCAATTTCTCTAGATACCAAAAAATTCCCTATAAAAATTTCAGATTTTTCATATTTTTCTAGGAAGTGTTTGAATTTGAACAAAATGACAAATAATTACTAATTTTAAATTGATCTTTTGCTATTATACTGCTTAAGAGCAAAATTATTATAGAAAGAATTTTATAAAAAAATTCCCTGATTTCTAATAAAATCCCATGAAAATTCCCTAATTTTTTCAAGTACAAAAAAAATTCCCTAAAAATCCTAGATCTTTCATATTTTTGAATAGGCATTCTATTTGAATTAGAGAAAATGACAAATAATCGAATCTTAAATTGATCTTTAATATTTTTTGCCGCTTATACTGTTTAGTGCAAGAGAAAAATTATTAAAGAGAAATTTTTTAGAGAGAGAAAAATTTCCCGAGTCCCAACAAAACTCTACGAGAATTCCCTAATTTCTCCTTGTATAAAAAAATTCTCTGAGAATTCCAGATTTTCAATATTCTTCAAGGAATAGCCACTCTATTTAAATTAAATAAAGAGAATGATAATCAAGACAAATCTTAAATTGATCTTTAATATCAAAGAATCGTGTAAAAAAATTAAAATTGACACAATCACGAGTGAGTACTAACCTAAGTGTTTTAAGATAAAAGTACAAGAGTCGCTAGCATCGAACGGAAAATTGCTATTCACTATTGAATGAAAAATCTCTCTCTCTCTCTCTCTCTCTCTTTCTTTCTCTACATGCGAAGGCCGGAAGCGACACGACCGCTCCGAAGGTCAATATAAATGCTCGTGGTGTCGAGTGTAGCGAGCGCGCGAATGTGTGTGTCCGCCGGGTTTCGTAACGTAACTTCATTCATCAGCTGTCCCGAGCTTGAGGACGGTCAGGTACGACGCGTGAGAGAAAGAGAGAAACGAGACGCGTTACGTGACGATCCCCGCTCGCCAGGAAAACGCACGCGTCCGGAAATAACATGGAGCGCGGCTCTCTTCTCTCGACTACTCGAGCAACTTTGCCAAGTTCTCTTTCTCTCTCTTTCTCTCTCTCTCTCTCTCTCTCTCTTTTACTTGGCCGCGAATCTGTCTGCACGCGCGCAGCTGGTGCGTAAAACCGTCGCGAGTCGCATCGATGTGTCCCCGGACGATTACACGGTCGTTCCGCCTTAAGTGATACGTCACGGATTTACGTCCGCCATGGCAACACGCTAATACATAACATTACAGCGAATCGCGTGGGGGGGAGGGGGGGGGCAATAATTTCGTCGGGGCTTACTCGTGACTTTATTGCAACGTGTGTCCCCCTCTCCCCTCCTCCTCCCCTCTCTCCCCTCTTCCTTCTCCCCGTTCCCGGAGGGGAGGGGGGGGGGGGAAAGGGACGAATCTCCATCGGCGGAAAGGTAGTAAATAACGGTCGCGTATGACATTATATTATTATTCGTCCTACTTACGGTCGCGGCCGATGAGCCTTCCCTCCCTCTCCCAACCTCCCCCCCACCGACGGGAAATTACAAATTGCAACCTGCAATAAGCGCGGCGGAAGAATAAAAAAAAAAAAAAAAAAAAAAAAAAAAAAATCTTGCCCGGTCACGCACCGCCGACCGGGGCCGGCGGCCCTTAGACGACGCGTTTGCACATTTGTTATTGCATTGCGTTTCCCGCGCATGCGATAAATTAGATCTGCGTTAAATAGAACAACTCGCCACGGAAATAACATGTTATTTCGCCAAGTGTAACGATGACTGTAATAATAATAATGATAATAAACTCCCCCCTCCCCCCCCCCTCCCCTCGTACACGCGATAATACATCTCGTCGGACATTGAGATATATTTTTTCGCGTATCGTAACAGAATTTTCGGACAAAATAAATGTAGACGGCTTCGAAGACGAGATTCTTGCAGATTACAAAAAAAAAAAAAAAATCTATCCGTGTAGATATCCGATTGACTCAAGACTCCAACTCTGTCTCTCTCTCTCTCTCTTTCCCTCTCTCTCTCTCTCTCTTTCCCTCTCTTTCCCTCTCTCTCTCTCTCTCTCTCTCTCTCTCTCTCTCTATCTCTTTATTCTCTCGCTCGAGGGTTAATGGGGTTAAGTCGCGAATCATAACCGCGGCCCAAGGGGCGGCAGAAGGGCACGAGCGCGGCGCGCCGCGCCTTAATAGGGTTAGCGCCAGCGAATTGCTCCGCGGCGAAAGTCTGATTGAGAAAATTCTCGGAGCCTGACATCGACGTGCCTTCGAGCGCAGAAGGCTCGGTTGCGGGGAGACGCAGGATGAGGAGGGGGGGGGGAGTCGATCGACCGGTGGGGTACGGTCAAGATGGAACGGAGGGTAAAAGGGAAGGATAAAAGAGAAGAGAGGTTGAAAAATTATAAACCAAGTAACCAACGGGATAATATAATATTAGTCTTTCTTAAGAAAAAAAAAAAAAAAAAAAGAAAAAAGGAAGAGAGAGACAGAGAGAGAAAGAGAGAGCCATGAAGAAGATACAGACGGTAAACTCTTCGGTTGGAGTAGATAAAAAGGTTAGCACCCACAATGAACGTTGAACGGCCGCCTGTGTCTCCCACCCCTTCCCGTTCTTTGCCCTTCTCGCCAAAGAGCGCCGGCGGGATGAAAGGGGGTGGGAGTGAAAACAGAAGCTACTGCCGGTAATGCCGTAGAAACCCGAGCGTCGAAAGGTCACTCTGGGAAAATCCACGGATTTACTTCATTCCTCCCCCTTCTCTCTCTCTCTCTCTCTCTCTCTCTCTCTCTCTCTCTCTTCCGTTTTATACCATCCCGAGAAAGAAAAAATAAACAGAGACAAATCGACGATGCATCGGGCTCGTCAGTATGCATCTGGTCCACGGGGTAAATCTACCCTCCCCCACTCCTCCCCCCCCCCTCCGCCCCCAACGTAATCGGGGATGCCGATAGTAAAGCGTACATACAGAGGATACGCGAAAGATTGCTCCGATTTGATCCCACCTTCCCTGCGGAACGCAGTTACCTGCAACAATCGTGCACGATGATGACGAAGATCGCGCGATCAGACAGCCATCTTAACGTCGCCATTTTGTCTGGCCCTTGACAAAGGTTAAGACGCGATCGAGGGATGGTGATAGTATACGCGTGAAAAGAGGGGTCCTCCTCCGTCGACCTCGGCTCTCCGACGACGGGAAGAAAGGGCGAGGGACGGTAAATAGGAAATAAGTCGCTGCCGGAGGGGGCGAAGAGCGGATTTCACGCCAATTTCTCGTCTCCGCTCGTCATTGGCGAGAAATTGTCAAATCGCTGCCTTTCTCACGTCCAACCCACCGAACCCTCACCTCTTTCTCCCTCATCCCCCTCCGCCCCCTCCCCCCCCTCACCGTTTCTCTCTCGACAATTCATCCTCGGTGATCATGAGTGAACGACTGCGTCGAGAGAGAGAGAGAAAGAGAGAGAGAGAGAGAAGGAAAATGCACGAGGCGTAACGAGATTTCTTTATTACGCTGGCAAATAAATTTGCGAGAGGGACATCAACATCGACGACGATGACAATGGCGATCGAGCGTGCGAGATCTCGTTTTCCTAACAAAATAGACTGTCGTCACCTTTTTCCGACTCGCTTCACATTATGCTGGGAAGTAGTGCCGGCGCGATAATGTTATCACATCAGGATGTCGCTACGGAATACTTTCGATTTATCGTGCCAACTTTGGGTTTGTGTCAACGTATTAAAATTAAAATTAGATTAAATTAAATTGAAAAAAGATTGAATTAAATCGAAAATTAAATGAAATTCGAAGAGAAAATAAATTACATTAATAATATAGATATTACAAATAAATAACAATAAAATTATTTATGAAAAAGTTTTGGGTTTCTCTTTCAACTTTCTTGTGAGATCGCACATTTTTACGAAATAAACTAGGCGTTCGTGTGCCGGCGATTAAAAATTTCTACGTCGTGAAAAAGACGCCAAAATAATGCATGGGGTTTAAAAAAAAAAAAAAAATTAAAAAAAAAAAAATTCCACCGACCCGAAAATTTTCTTCATCGCGCTTGCAAATTCGCGGTCGGCTCGAGGCCGACGCTCTCGTTCTCTTGAAAAAAGCACGACGACCTCGTCCTGGCGGCGAAGCGGTTTGTTTCGCGGTAACAAATCCCGTAAAATGGAATTTTTAACGCCACCACCATGACTTCGTAACGCCTTTAGCGCGAGGGAGTCGTCGTCGTCGTCGTCGTTCTCTAGTCGGTCGATCGGTCGGGTCGACAGAACACGACGCGGTTGCGCGTCGGCACTTCCTCGAGGAGGAAACCAGGATGAGAATGTTTGCCGGGGAGAGAGAAATGTCGCGGCATTCCGGATAAATATGCACAACCTTAATGACACGACGGACGCAGCGAGGAGATCGAGATAGCGGAAGGAGAGAGAGAGAGAGAGAGAGAGAGAGAGAAGAAGAAGAGAAAGAGTGTCGGAAAGAAGCCCCGGAGAGGAAGGGAAAAAGAGGCGACGAGAGGAAAGACATTCTCTTCGGCGCGATTCTCGTAATAGCTACTCGTGTCTTACTACTACTCGCCACTCAATAATGCAGCAGCAGCAGCAGCAGCAGCTTGCTCGTACGTGCGAGCAAGTGTCTCCCGTAGCGTCTGAGAATCCTAACGGAGGACGGACTCCGCTACCCTCCTCGCCCGCGAGGGCGCATCAATTATTCAACGGGACGCGTGTGAAGAAATCGAATTATATCCCGCGCGTCTTTGCTCCTTTGTGTCGTCGGTTGCGAGCGCGCGCGCGCGAGCATTTTTCTTCATATTTGTATATAAATAAAAGACATCGTCGCGCGAAACAAGATAGACGAAGGCGCTCCTCTCACTTTATTCTACACGTGCATGCACGAAATACGTATAACGTAATTGTGATACAAAATAATTGCCTCACATTGTATCATTATTGTTCGCTGTTATCTAGATAAAGTTATCTAGATAATCATTTAGATAAAACAACTGCATTATCTCATTTTTATCTAGATGATAATAATAGAATTATTATTATCTAGATAGAAGAGTATTATTTTTATTTTAGATGAAAAAAATATATCATCTGTCTGAAATTATCTAAGATAATGGCTGCATTCAGCTGAATTCAGCCCTTATTAAGCGCTTTATGATTCTTTAATACATTTGGTTCTTACGTCTGGATCCAACAGAGTATCAAAAATAAGATCCAATCATATTAAAGAATTATCAAACACTATACTCGAAAAAAATATTTAATAAAAAAAATCAATAGGTAATTATATATTATTTTAGCTGTTACATTTTCCCTTAATTACTTCTTTTTAAATATTACCTTAATATCATTTACATAAAAATGTTTTACAATTTCACTTATTACTCTAGATAAATTTGAACTAAATTATCTATATTTAAGATAAAATTTTATCTCATTTTTATCTAGATGATTTCAATATTATCTACGCAAAACACTGTTTATTACGTATGAGCGTGTGATAAATAAATAAAATCCTGCTTGCTTCGCGAATGATTTTATCATACACCCTCGCGAATTTCGTTCGAGGATCGAACGCGAGGAGGGCGGCAGACATATTTATTTTCAACAGCCCCCCTCAATTCGTCCCGACTGCCTCCGGGAGTACGCGGGGGTGCGGGGGTGGCGGGAGGGGGGGGGGAGAAACGCGAGATTGAAAGTGTAATAGGCCGGCCATCTTGGTTCTCCACCCTGCGTCAATTAGTCGCCGACGACGAGGAGGGGTGCCGAGGACGATAGCGCGATGGCGTCGACGTCGTCGTCGGGATCGCGAGAAGACGCGCGGGAACTCAATCTCGGTGTACGTGCGCGTCCTCCCTCCCCCTCCCCTCCCCTCCCCCCCCCCCACCCACCCTTCCTCCCGCCGACACGTGTGTTATCAATCCCGATGTGAACGATATCGGGGCACGACGAGCGGGAATTAAAACTCAGTTTCCACGTGCTCCGGAAATAATGCAGGCCTCGTCAAGAAAATCAGGAAATGAAGCTCGCGTCGTCCTTTCCATAGTCCTTTCGTCCTCTCCTCCGAAACAATTTTGCGCTTTTCCCGCCGGAATTACAATCGTAATCGTCCCTTCGAAGCTCGATAATCGAGAGAATCCATTTGAGTCGCGCGCTTTCGCTACAAATATATCTACCGCGTGTCTTTGAACTTTTCCAACAATGTAAAAAAAAAAAAAAAAAAAAAAAAAATTAATTTCGACACAAATCTATCCTTGATTTTAAAACAAAAGCTATAAGCTCAAAGGTAAATTGAATGATACAATTACCATATGAACCTCGGTAACCCGCTACCGGAGAGATACGAATTAAATTACAAATGACTAAAGGCCTAAATTAATTCAGGGCAAACGACTTCCGGTATACGACGAGGTCTGACAGCGACAAAGGCGCGACGAGCGCACGTAACAATCACGCGTGCGTGATCGCGTCATTAGAGCGATGATCTGTTTTGAATTTCCGATTCTCGCGCGAAATCGCGTAACGCTCGCATTAAACACGACGCGTCATGTGCGACGAATGATGCGCGCGAGCAAGAATGCAATTAAGGGGGAAGTACATGCGGCGGGAGTTCGTTGAATATCCGGCCGCGAGTTAGCATGACAAAGACCCGATTTTCCGAGCATCGGGATGTATGTCTTTGGAAAATTTACCTCTTCCGCATTAATGCGGACGCGCCGTCTCGCTTCGCTTCCTCAGCGTCGCAAATAACGCCAGACGAAAATGCAGTCGAATAGCATTCGAAGCGCTGTAAGATGTAAATCTGCACCGGAAAAAAAGAAAAAAAAAAAATTGACCGGAACTTCAGATAAAGTGTCCGCGGCTTTTTCGTAAACACGCTGTAGGAATTTTCAGGGACACAGCTGAATTTTCAGACACGCTCTCCTGATTTTTCTGACAGATCTGATGACAGATCTGAAAATTCGCACAAAAGTGAGTCTGAATTAAAAAAAAAAAAAAAAAATATTTCACAGTGTAATAACCAGTACTTCGAGGATTCTTTATTTAAGGATTTAGCCCCTTAATTTCTGCACAAAATCTTCTCCGCGCTAAACAGATCCCTTTACAACCGTAATCTTCCCTTGAAGGACACTCTGACGACGAGAGAATCCCCGAACTTGACTCGTCGGTAAGAATATTCTTAGCTTCCGAGGACCGTATTTTTCAACATGCTTGTGAACGAGTAAAGATTGCAAAAGGGAAACAAAGGTTTAGGAACGGAATATTTAATTCGGGTGTGGATTAAAGCGAAGAGTAACACGCGAAGGTATCATTATTATTACCTCGCCTAATGTTTTTATTCAATTCGAGGGTGGTATTCCGGGAAGTATGCGAGCAATTTATTCCGCTCGTTTGAAAGGGAGATGGTTCCGCGCGCACACACACACACACACATATATATATCAATCTCTTTTTGCCTACGTGAACGACGCGCCTAAAGCGTGATGATAATTGCGATGCTGCTGGTGTCGGGGAATTATCGCGAAAAAGAAAGAAGAAGAAAGAAAAGAGCACACATGCACGTACGCAAGGCGCGCGGAGTGTTAAGTCACCGTGTACACCAGGTGAGAATGATACTCGCATGATAATGCCACGCCTCGTTTCGCCGCGATTCTTAATATCGCAGGCGCATTAATTGACTCGGGAATAGCGGCAGCAATCTATATTAGAATCTAGTTTACGTACGCGGTGGTGTGCATTATGTAAATAAACGCGTGCTGCATCGCGTTAGCCGCATCGCGATCGCATAGAGACACACACACACACACACACACATGCCGCAGATAAAATCGGCGTCGGTGTGTAAATCGGCGGCGATGTCGACGCGCGCGCGATGGAAAAGACGATGCGAGAATTTTATCGCAGGTTGATAATGACGCGGGAGGGAGCGCACAGATGACAGCGGCGATAGTGCATCGACGCCAGATGCGTCCGCGATACTTGAAACTATTTGTCGTTGGAAATATATACATCTCGCGCGCACTCGGAGTGCAACGCACTCCGGAACTTTCGCGAGAATAACAAACGCGTTAATTTTTCCTTTCCTTTTT
Organism: Cataglyphis albicans; assembly: GCA_038406275.1. Lineage (NCBI taxonomy): Eukaryota > Metazoa > Arthropoda > Insecta > Hymenoptera > Formicidae > Cataglyphis > Cataglyphis albicans. Next base: position 11,699,692 of record JBCAUJ010000075.1, on the reverse strand, counting down.
TTTTTTTTTTTTTTTTTTTATATTATTATTATTATACTTGATCCTACATAGATCGGCAATCTTATAGCCGTCACATGAGATGTGAAATAATTTATTACGGAAAAGGGGAGGGAGGGAGTGAGAGAGAGACAGAGAGAGAGAGAGAGAGAGAGAGAGAAAGGGAGGGAGAGAAGAAAAAAATTACGCATATTGCCTTGACGAATCGATCGATCAATTCGATTCGGTCGTAGTTACGATCAATAGAGCGTCTGTACTCAAATCTTGTGAAAAAATTCCCCGAAATTCCCTTGCAGATATTTTTTTAAAGATTTTTTAGGATACAATTTTAAAAAAATTCCCTGAGAATTTCAGGTTTGTCGTATTTTTCTTGTGAAAAAAATCCCTAGAATTCCCTTCCAGGTGTCTTTCTTCAAAAATTCCAGATAAAGAGAATATTTTTGGAAAATTTTTTCGAGTGCATTTTCCTAAAGTAAATCTCTTTATTCTACACATTACCAAATGCTTTTCACTCATACAAAGAAAACATACAAAGATACTTAAGTTTACCATTGTATTAAAAATAAAATAAAATAAAATAAAATTGATGAAAGAGAAAGAATTTTTCAAAAATTTCCTGAAAATTCCAGATTAGGGTTTCTGTGTTTTTCCAGGAAATATCAGAGAGTTTTCATCCTGTACATCTTTTTGTCCTCGGCCGTTCATTGTTCAGCATCATGTATGTCGAATTAAAGGGAAAACGTGTCGGATTTAAATTCTATTCACACTTATTCGCGCGACACTCGTTAAAATCGGAAGAGAACGATTTCTCGAGCGTCCTTGCGATTGATTAGCGTCACGCAATAATTGGTCTAATTTCAAATTTTTAGCTACTTAATCCCGCGCCATTTGCGTCACGACGTATAGCAAGAAGAAATCGCGAAATTGTTTCGATAATTACGACGGCAATCATACACACACACACACACACACACACACACACACAAAAATATAGATACAAACTGTCGTATAAATATATATAAAGATATTGAGGGACTCTCGATGGATAAAAACAAGCTCCGCGTGTAATGACGAGGTCGTCTATTATTATATAATTCATCATCGGTCGTTGCGCGTGCGCGAATGGAGGAGTGGGGGAGAGGAGATTCGCGCGCCATTCTTCTATGATAATTTTTCACATTAAAGTTATCTCCGGCTTGGATAATAAGTAAAAAGAGCGATAATAGCCGTTGCCGTTTTGCATGACCGGAGAGCAGAGGATAAAAAGAGACACATATAATTATTATTATGCCGTATGTCCGAACCCTCTGTACTAACGAGGCCTCTCCCCCTCCCCCCACCATCTCGATCGCAATAAACGTTAAGTGCGGGGGAATGGAAGCGAGAACAATATAATTAGAAATGTTAATTTATCTAATAATTAGGAGGATTAATAGGAAGACCTTATCTGATATGCGGAGGAAGCGCGAAGGTCAGTCGTGTGTGGGAAATAGGAAGCTGCATCAAGAATCATCCATTTCCTTTGTCAATTGACGTAACTTTTTAAGAATGATTAAAAAAAAAGTACAGCGGGCAACAAAAAAAAAAAAAAAGAAAAAAAAATAAACCGAAATTTAAGGATGCATGTGTCATATGTCAAAATATGACATATTGACAAAAGCATGAAAATTTCATAGATCATTAAAAATTTTCACATATATTAAGAAAACTCTAATAAATATTTGCGCAAAATTTGATTTAATTAAATTCACTTATTAAAAATTGTAGAGAAATATTATCTTTCTCTCTCTCTCTCTCTCTGTCTCTTTCTGCAACTTACTCGTTTTATTTTATTTCTTGCAATTAATTTCAAAGAATATTCATGATCAAAAGTTTTTGTCATAAATTATAAAAAATATTAATTATAATTATTTTCCTTTACGAAAACATTATAAGTCATATTATTTTGTGATATTTTAATTCTTCTTATAACCCGGATTTATTTATTCGATTTTTCAAACACAAAAAGTATATATTCTTTTTAAATTTTGATACAATTCTTTGCTATTATTGTACAATCCAAAGCATGCTTAAATGTATCTAGAATAATTGTTGAAGAATACGGCGATATTTTTTAATGACAAAATCAATTCGAAAACTTATTAGATAGCCTGGTGTTGAAACGCCTTTCCGCGATACTGCGTCATACCACCGTTATGACGTGGCAAAAATAAACGTATATAAAATAAAACGCTATTATTAATAGAAGAGTTGCATGACAGCGTGTCTCGGATATATAACCTCGCATACGATCAAGTATAAATAAATTTGCCCGAGGTATAGAGAGAGAGAAAGAGAGAGAGAGAGAAAGAGAGAGAGAGGAAGAGAGAGAGAGACAGAATAATGATAACAGAAACTGCCGGCAAACAAAACGCGCGGAGAAAAACGCTATTCGGGCGGTTTTACGGATAGAAACACGAATCGTCGCGCTACCAGGAAGAAATTAAAAAGCAGAAAGCGAAAAACCGCGCGACACGATCGGATTTCACGCTCGATAGTTCGGCGATCCGTGGGAGAGCCCGTGAGCGAGCGGCTACAACACGACGCGACGCGCCGTCATTATACACATGGAGAGTCGTCGGGCGGATTTGAAGCGTCGAAAGGCAAACAGAAGGAAAATTAAAAAATAAACGATCGCCTGGGTGCGGAGAGAGAAAAAAAAAGCGTAATGTACGGGAAAACAGTCTTTTCCCGCGTTTCCCCGCTGGGAGGGAGGAGGGGGGGGGAGGAGGGGAATCTATCGATCCCCCTCCCCCTCCCCCTCCCCCCTCCCTCGACACACCGAAGTTACATGCTCTCCGCGGAAGAATAGTCCGAATGAGCCCGACATAAGTTTTTTGCATTACGCTCCGGCTATTATTAATGTAAATATAAAGTGCGCGTTCGTCTCTGGAGAGAACGATGTTTATTATTCATTAGAAGTTATGACTTTTAATGAGGCACGGAACTACCGACCGAAGGTAGTTAATGCATAATATAAATAAGAATTTTTTTCCACGTCACGGTATAATATATAACGGCGGCAATCTTATAGCCGTCACATGAGATGTGAAATAATTTATTACGGAAAAGGGGAGGGAGGGAGGGAGTGAGAGAGAGAGAGGGAGGGAGAGAGAAAAAAAATTACGCATATTGCCTTGACGAATCGATCGATCAATTCGATTCGGTCGTAGTTACGATCAATGTGTGGTGTCGTAATTCATATACTTATATAT
>JBCAUJ010000075.1:11671161-11683179 GCA_038406275.1 Cataglyphis albicans | reverse complement strand
GAGAGAGAGAGAGAGAGAGAGAGAGAGAGAGAGAGAGAGAGAGAGAGAGAGAGAGAGAGAGAGAGAGAGAGTGAGAAAGGCGTATCGCTCGCTGGAATTTCGCGCTCGGGCAATATTCAAATAATGTTTTGCGGATTTCCTCGCGTACCCTCCTACCCCTCCCCCCCTCCCCCTCCTGCCCCCCCCCACCCCCCTGACAATGCCGTTCCCGTCCCGAGGAGGAGAAGACGGTAATTGGCTGAGAAACCGCGGTAACGCTGAAGCCTCGCGTTAACCGTATGCGCTCCTATTCTTTCCTTCCTTTCTTCGTTATGTTACGCGGCGCGTTGTACATTCGCGTGTTGGGTGGATGTACTACTGTTGCTATGATAGCTATTATTAGATGGTTTTATTGCGTGCACCGCGGGCGTAATAGGATTGCCGCGGCTTGGAATCCGTTGTCGACGTTACGTCGACACAACCGGCCCGTTCTATTTCTATTATCCGTTAGCGGTAAAGGGCTAATATTTTCATACGATGCGCATCACGCGATTATTATTATTATCGCTGAGTAAATCAGCCCGGGATATAGCGGGAGTCCGTCCCATTTCGTATTAACTCTCGACGATCTAATGTAATTTTAAGGCAGCGGGCACAATAATTTCCTCGTGCATTATCTTCGAAAATTGCAAGAATTAGGGGGTCATCGTGTGTTGGGTGTATGTATTCGAAAAATAAAAATCAGAGTTTAAGAGATTTCAATTCTCTTCAATTTCTTTAATCTTATCTCAAGATTTAATATGCAAAATTTGAGGATATATTTTGGCTGTACAATAATAGCAAGGAACTGTCAAATTAAAAAGGAAATATATATATTTTTTTTCGTTACACAAAATTGTTTGAAAAGTCAAATAAATAAATTCGGATTATAAAAAGAATTAAAGTATTATAAAGTAAAAATGATTTTTAATATCTTGGTGAAAAAAAAAATAATTGTAAGATAATCGTTAAGATAATTATCAGCTCAGATATTCATAAGAATCTACAAAATTTTCATGCTTTTGTCAATGTTTTTGACAGATGACACATGTTTGACAGATGACACATGTTTGACAGATGACAGATAACGTGCTTAAGAACTTTCCGAGATTCTACACATTTATGTCCAATCTTACTTTCATAAAATAGCACGAAAACTGAATAATCGTCCCGTCACTTTCTAATCTTGACGCCTCTCGTCGCCTGATTTTGGCAAGCGCCCCGCAATTCTCACTATATCTTCTGAACACGCGACGGTGATCCTCCCTTAAAAATCACCCGTTTCACGGTCGCGCGCTGCCTCGCGAAAGTTCCCCGACCACTTCTCTGTGCCATTCTCTCTTTTTTTTTCTTTTTTTTTTTTTTTTCTCTCCCCGTGGCATTCAACAGTTTGTCCCGACGACAAACCGTTCGCGAATCTCTCCATCCCCTTCGCCGAAAAAACGACGAGGAGCGCGCGCTCCTGGATCGTGGAAGGTGGGAGGGAAAACGCGAGAGGGCGAGGGCAAGAAAGTGAGAAAACGGAGGTTGGCGCTTGAAATAACGCGGAGGCTCTTTGCCTTTTCTCGATAACTCCTCTCCCCAGTCTCTCCTCAGTTATTCTCGTTTTCTTTTCTTCTTTTTCTTTCGCGCTCTCCACCGTGGCCAATGAAAGAGCCACCTCGCCTTTTGTCGAGCACTTTTCGCGTGCAGGCTTTGCCAAGCGGAAACGAAAGCGGAAGCGAATGCCAACACGTTAAAACCTACCGTAGCCTAATCTGTTTCTCGCAAATTGAAGAAAAAGAGAGAGGGGGAGAGAGAGAGAGAGAGAGAGAAGGAAAGCATATCCTCTTTTATAATCCCTCTTGATATAAATAATTCCCTCTTTTATATTTTAATTTTATTAATTAATTCACAAATTCCTCTATTCTTATCTAATATAATGAATTATTATTATTTATAAAATATTACTAAATAAATAATTTTAATTTATTTTAATAAATTAATAAATAATTTTAATTTATTTTAATAAATTAATAAATAATTTTAATTTACTTTAATAAATTAATAAATAATTTTAATTTATTTGAATAATAAATTAATAAATTATTAAATAATGTCTTAAAAAAAGCTATTAGAGATGTATAAAAAAAATAAATATCTATGTCAAGAAAATAAATTAGAAAGGTGTATTAAAGATTGATACAACTTATTGTTAATTTCTACTACACAGTACGGACAATTCAGTTTGAGTTTGTATAAATTAGAAAGCACGTTCTATTCACAAGTCTCACTATAATAGAGATTACTGCGTAGATTTCCGTTGATAATCTGCTCGTGGCGCTCGACAAAAAAAAAAAAAAAAATTACGCGGAGAAATTAATGAGCCAGCTTCATGCGTGGCCAAGATAATTGTGAGATGCAATACGATGTGCCATAATGAAATGTAACTTCAATGTTGCAGCATCATCTCAAGATTTTTTTTAATTGCCGATGCGTGAGATAACGGCACCGCAGGCCGCGTAGCAAGTTAATTGCGAATTCGCGCTTACGGCCAATAAATTCGCCAAGGCGTGCGTGCGCGTCGGATGAGAGATGCCCGATACACTGTCAATAATCTCTCCTTCCAAATTTCGCGATAACATAAATCGCGACTGTCAAAACTCGGCAATGCGATCGGCGACCTCGATTATAATAATCTTCATGCAAATTGCAATTAGAGAGGGGAGGTCATTATACGCTACTACGCTCAGAGCGTGAGTACTTATTATGTACGGAAAGATTTTTTTTTTTTCTTTTTTTTTTCTCAACGAACGGCGAGCCAATAATTTTTTATTATAATCCCAATTGCAACGCGAGCGATCGAAATTTCGCGATTGCAGCGGGCGTAATTAGTGATCGAATCAATTAAAAATATCATCGATTAATTTCGCCGTGTGCGTATATAACCACCCCCCCCCTCTCCCCCCTCCGGATGTCGCAATTTGCATTTGATCTAGCCGCAACTTAAATATATGACGCGCAATTAGTTGGGCATCGCGCGAGCCTCGCAAACGCAATGATTGTAATTCCTGATTGGGGAAGGGATGGGTTTAACTGTAAATTCCCGGGGTCATAGGTCAAAGCCGTTTCTCATTAACTTTTCAAAACCGTCGCGCGATTTAAGAAGAACGCGTCACTCCGCCCCCCCCCCCTCACCAAGCATTATTAAAGGACCAGATCTTAGATATCCTTAGCGAGGTAGAGAAATTAAGAGCGGAATTGTACATAATTTTTTTAATTTCTCGAAGTTCCAATGTCGCACGAGCATCGAGATATCGTTGATGCATCATCGTTCGCTCGCTTTTTTTTTTCTTCTTCCTTGCTATGCACAACAAAGTGTGCAATATCCTCTCTCTCTCTCTCTCTCTCCCTCTCTCTCTCTCTCTCTTTTTTACGCCGCGAGCAATAACGCTGTTGTAAGGGAAACTTTTATATCGCCGGCGTATCGATATCGCGCTCGCGCTCGCCACTCTATGTTTCAAACAATCGAGACAGAAACTAATCGCGGCCGATTCGAGAAATTCGAAACATTTTTATCCGGCGACGCGAGGACAGGAAAGGACGGGACGGCGAGAAGGGAAGGGCGGGACGACGCGCCGGGGGGTAAGGGGGAGGGGAGATGGGGGGGGGGGGACCAAAGGGCGGTCCGGAGCGATTTTGAAAAAAAATCCATTTCATGATAGAGCTACGCCACGGAATAGATACGGGACGCCGACGTAGGACGTTATATAGAGAGTATCCACGATTGACGATACGAATCTGCCTATCTGCCGATACGCGAGAGCGTACTGCATCCCGCGATACGTATGTGTGCGACGATATATGCGCGCGCGCGCGCGCGTTTGTGTGTGCGTGTGTGTGTGTGATAACGTGTACGTAAGGGACGTACACAAGCGAGAGTCGCACGTCCGTGCGAACGGCGGGGGCTGCACGTGCGTGAAGTTACACACGTGGGTGAGTATCTCCGATATTTATGGGCAATATTTCCGATTCAGCTGCTGCTATCGAAGCCCTTACCAGTTCAACATGTCCGCAATAAAAAACTGGATAAAATTATATCCACATCTCGCCACGGTTTCGACTCGCTGAAACTCGTCAAAAGTTATGGAGCGGGCATATACGAGGAATTCTATTCTACTTTTTATCCCTCCGTGTTCTCTCTCTCCCTCTCTCTCTCTCTCTCTCTCTCGCTCTCTCTCTCTCTCTCGCTCTCTCTCTCACTATCGGCTGTTTTTTTTTTTTTTTTTTTTTTTGTTTTCTCTCTCTATCTTTTTTTTGCCAATGCCCCTTTTTTTGTTATCCCTCTGTCGAAACACCCGATGGCGCAACGGGTGATCGATCCACCTCGAAGCGCATAAAAGCGCAATTTTTGTACATATCGAAGACTTAAGCCGATTCTTGTTCACAATTTCGGAAGGCTCCGCGTCTTCGGCTTAATCTCCTGTAGATGAAATTATTTTCCTGCTCGAGCAGAGAGAGCTGACTATAATATATATTATTACATTATAATGGATCGTCGATAAGTAAAAAAATGATAGACTTTTTTTGCGATCCTAGAAATCAATTCTTAAAATCACAATAAAACGAAGACACATTTCATATTCAAAGATTAAATATCAAAGCTGCAAAAAAAAAAAAAAAAGAATTGACGAATTTGACAAAGAAAAAATATTAGCGATGAAATAAAAATTTTCGCATATATTAAGAAAATTTTAATAAATATTTGTGTAAAACTTGATTTGGATCCACTAATTCATTTAAAAGTTATTTACTAAAAATTGTAAAAAAATATTATATCTGTCTCTTTTTCTCTTTCCGCAAATTACTCGTTTTTTTATTGTTTTTTGCAGTTGATTTCAGGGGATATTCGATCAAAAGTTTTTGCCATAAATTCGAAAAAATCTTAATTACAACTACTTTCTTTTACGAAGACGTCAAAATCCATATTATTTTGTGATACTTAAATTTTTTTCATATCCCGAATTTATTTTTTCAATTTTTCAAACAGTATAAACGTAAGAAACATGCTTTCTTTTTAATTTTGACAATTTTTTGCTACTATTGTACATCCAAAATATCCTTAATATCACGCATTAATACAATGCTTTAGGCATCACGACACGGGGCACGCGATAAAAGAGATTAATTTCTAATTAACAGCGCAAATTCTTTAAGATGGATTGGACGCGATAACTACACCTCGTCTGATTCCGTTCCAGGATTAAGCGCAATCTGTTTTAATACAAAGTAAGCAAGATTACGACTCAATACGGAAACTAAACAGATAATCCTTCTCGTCCTCGTCTCGCTCGTTTCGTGAGAATCCCGCGTCGCGGTTCGTTTCGCAAGGTTCGAAGACGGTAATAAAATGAAATTGGAATAAATGCGCGACCCATTTCGTAGCCGCGGAAGCGTAACGATCGCGTATACAGGGTGGCGGGGGGGGGGGAGGGGGGGAGGGGGGCTCGACGACCGCCGCCGCCGCCGTCGCCGACGACTCTCAGACGTAAAAATTCCAATTTGTTCTCGGGCTCCGCGCGCCGTTAAAGCCGCGACGAGCCGGAGAAACGCGTAATATATTACGAAACTTTGGGAGGCGGGGGGCGGGGCGGGGGCCCGGAGGGGTTTGGGTACCAAACGCCGTGCCATTCGAAAGTTTTTCCCTTCACGCTGGAAAATTCTTAACTTATGGATTTTGGTCTCATCTCACTCTCTCTTCGCTCGACCCCCTCCTCCCCTCTCGACCCCCCTCTCGGCCCCCCGCCACTCCCCGCTAGTTCCGCGAAGAAAATCGTGAATTGAAATTAAGAGAAAAAACGTTGTTGTTGAAAAAAAAAAAAAAAACTTATGTAGTGTACATAAACTTTTCTCTCCTCCCCCCCCCCCTCTTCAAGAAATGTATAAAGTATATTTTATGTAAAGATATAACTTCACCCTTTGTGGAAGAATATTCTACAGTTTTACGCGATCGTTTATTTCTACTGAATGAATGGATCACATTAAACAGATATTCTCCCTCCCCCCCCCACCCCCCTCACGTTTGCGTGGAAAAAGAGAAATATATACATTTATCAGAATTGAGAAGCTCATTGCAGATTGAAATTACGCAAGGAAATAAATATACGTGTACTTTTAGCCGTCCCCTCCCCCTCCCCCCTTAAAAAGAAAAATCACCTTCTCTCTCTGAATTAGATAACATATTGCGATGGCTTTTCGAATACGCCTACGGTATTCGAAAGTTCTCTCCTCTCCACGGCGGAAAATTCATAATTTACGGCCTCGCAAATTTTCCACCCCTTTTATACGACGAAAAAGAGAAAACGAAAAACTTAGCGAATCGAAATTCTAAAGGTGATCCAAAAATAATAAGTACGTATAAACCATACGTCCGGTTGCACAATCGGGCTTTCACCGGCAAATTTTTCTCTCAAGCACCGCGAGAAAACACACCGCCGCCTCTCCTTCCACTCCGCGTCTCTTTATATTTTTCCCCTCTTATGTTTACGGGACAGAATCGAGGGTGGAGGCTCGCGGGGGGGGGGGGGGGGCGAAGGAAGGGACGCGTAGGCGTGCGCGAAACGTAACGGAAGAGATACGTAACGATGGCGAGGAGGGGGGGGGGGCACGAGACGCGACGATAGAGGGGAGGCGGAAAAACTTTTTAAATTCGAGACAAAATGCTAAAAGTTCCCCGAGGCCATGCATACGAAGCGACGGCTGTGGAACGGGGGTGAAACGGGGGGGGGGGGCGGCTGCGAGGGGGCGGAGGGGGGAACGGTTGGCGGAGCCGGGTATAGCGACGGGGAGCGACCATTAACATAAAACAGAATGTGGGAAAAGCAAATATTGTGATAAAAAATAATAATAATAGAAGACCGAGCGAGGGGTCGCGCAAGGGGTAGGGGTAGGGGGAGGGGGAGGTGGAGAGGGGTGAAGGGGAGGGAAAGGCGCAGAGGGAGAGCGCCCAACCCCCGAGGACGAAGCGGAACGATGGATACTTCGCCTCCGTCGTTATCTCCCTCCCCCCCGCGCCATCTCCCTCGCCGTTCTCCTTCCATCTTCTCCTCCTGACCGTTCCTTCCCTCTCTTCCTCCCAACCTCTCACCCTTTTCCACTCTCGTATAAATACAAGTATACGGCCGGAGTTTTCCCCGGGCATTTATGAAACTCATTCGCCTAGAGCTAACTCTAATAATCGTTGAAACTAATGCCCCCTCTCAAGTACGTGTGCCACTCCCCCCTCCGCCCTCCCCCCGTAGTACGGTTGCATCAGCAGGAACCATCTTCCGCTTCGGCAGAGATGACCTCTTTCTTTCCAAAAAAAAAAAAGGAAAAAAGAAAAAGATAACGAGCGCCTCGCAGGCATTCTTTTCGAAACATTTTTGGGAAAGACCGAATGAAACGTAATACATTCTAAAAGTGCAAGAATAATTTTGCATTTTTCCAGAAATCCGCATAGGCTATGTATAAAAATAATCTCTAGATTATCTTTAAATATACCTGAATATACCTAGATTATTTATTTATATTTCATTTTATTAATTAAATAAATAAATGTGTACGATGTCTGAATTTTCCAATAAAATATTTTATCTTCTGTTTTCGAAAGTCTCGCGCGTATCAATAACTTGACATATTTATATACGCGAACTAGACGATGAAATAAAAAAAAGGACATGTAATGAAAGAGCGAGAGGGAGCCACGAAAATGCGATACTTCAGTCGATCTTTGTTTCTCACAGATTTTACGACTGGCTGTGGGATGCGTTTCCTTTTCGACCAAGATGAAATCAAAGAGCTCAGGGGGAGGTCCGGTTAATGGGGCAAAGTGGAGAAAGATACAAAAAAAAGGGCCAGAGACGGAGAGAGAGAGAGAGAGAGAGAGAGAGAGAGAGAGAAAGAGAAGAAAAAGGGATCGGGGCACTGCGACGTAAACCGTAACGATAACGATTATGGACGCAGTTACCGCGGCGCGTCCTTTCTTAACGATTACGTGCTCGAAAATTATTGCGCATAATAACATTCCGTCGTTATTACTATTATTGTTATTATTATTATTATTATTAGTATACACTGAGAAGAGGGGCATCCTCAGCGAACGCGGGGCGGAGGGAGGCGGGAGAGAGGGAAGATGGGGGAGGGCGGGGGGGGAGAGGGGGACACGCACGCATACCGGACGTGTCTTACAACGGGGATTCCACAGTTCTCGTCAGTTTAAAGTGAAGTAAAATAAATTAAAGTATAAGGTGAAGGGAAGAGAGCGAGAGAGAGAGAGAGAGAGAGAGAGAGAGAGAGAGAGAATCAGTTACACATGTTTCTTTTCCCAGAAAAATTCCATATTATAAGATAATATTATATAATATCAGAGTGTAATAAATGTACGATTACATAAAGATTTATGCATATAGTGCAAATTAAAAATATATATCAAATATTATGCAAATATCCGCAGTATCTGCGATCTTTTGCACTTTGTACATGTGAACATTTTATATCCATCGATAAATGACAAAATAAAACGCAATTGCTTCGTTGAATTGTAGCGTGCATTCGCATGTAATTCTAGGCATGTAATTCTCTCGGCCTTCGAGTCAAAATTACGACGCGAAAACAAGAAGAAAGAAATAAGAAACTTTCGATAAGAAAAAAAAAAAAAAAAAAAAGGAAGACAAAATCGCGCTTATCCCCGAGTCACCTAATTATCTCGCATTTTTATACATCCGATGTTAAATCCGAGAGCGGCGTATCGTAATCGTTCGACATGTCCGATTCATCGCGACGAGATGATGGCCGCGGCCGTTAACGGAATATATAAGCGTCGCGCGCGAATATTACCGCGGAAAAAAAATCGCCCGTCGTAAAAGTCATCGAGCTGGCGCGAATTGCGTTCGGCTGTTATTTTTTTTTTTTTTTTTTTTTTTTCCACGATGCCAATTGATTCAAAATTCGGTCCGATATTTCCGGGCCGAAAATTTATTAGCCATACGGGCCACTAAATTTCGCGCGAATCCATGATTGCCGCGGAAATTCGATTTCTCGAGCGATGATGCAAAACGCGATATTGGCGATGACAGCCCGGCGGGTTGCGCCCGCGAAACGAGACGCCGCGTGCTTCTTATATCTCGCGGAAAAAAAAAGAAAAAAAAAAAAAAAAAAAAAACAACTCGATTCGAGTAAAGGCTCGCGGGTTCGAGATAAAAATCGAAACGATCATTTCCGGCTTTCTTATCGAATTAATAGGCGCCGACTTTTTTCGCTCGCTGGAAAATTCATCGGTCGTTGAACGATCCGAGAGTCGGATCCGCGGCGGGATGTCAATCAGCTGATTTGAAATCGCGGAGGCGAACGTCTGTCAACTGGAGAAGACTCGTGTTGGACGGACTTTTTCCTTGCCTGAATCTCTTTTCGATGGCCGTAGGCTAAACGATTCGACATATTTGGCTCGCCATTGAATGTTTGCCTGTGCAAAAAAAAATGTTCATTAATTCGTGACGTGTATCCGTGAGCTTCGGTTTCGATTTTATCGGACTTTCCATTGTAGACGCCTCTCTTTCTCTCTCTATCTCTCTTGCGCTTTAATTTTCATCATTCAATCAAACGGAATTTATATCGAAACGTCAACGATGAACTCGTACGCTCTTCGTTCTTAGGTAGGAACGATAAACGATAGACAAGTGGAGAAAAAAAGGAGGAGAATATCGGATAAAAGAGCGATGGTAAGTCGAGAAGAAAAATCCAAAGCACTCGTTCGACATCGAAAGGCGGTTTTCTAATTGAGATCTATCGGAAGAAGGCAACCGAAGCATCGATTATCGTGCTTTCGTTGGGATTTCTATTCGTGATAAAAGCGCCAGAACGACTGCGAGGCGTCTGGTTGAGGGCGAGTTAAAAAAAAAAGAGAGACGAAAGAGAGAAAATAAAGCTCTCTCTTCGGAACACTTAAATGAGCATAAATTATACGAAGTATTTACAGACGCAAATGCATCTAAAAATATCATCTATAATTTTCTTTCATTTCTTTTTCTCTAAAAATCTTCTTTAAAGTAACACATAAACTATTTTCACAAATAAATAATATGTAGGTTGTAATGAAATTATTCATGCAGAATGCCGAATATTTATGACACTATGTATGAAAAAGAAAATTTTAATTTATATTATTTTCACAAAACTCAAAATTTTCTAATTAGAAATCGATATAATGCTTATATTTTTATATTTATTTACATTCATCCTTTATTTTTACTTTATTATTATTATTATTATTTATATTATTATTATTATTATTATTTATTATTATTTATTTGATTTATTATTAATCATATTATTATTTATTTATTATTTATATAATTCTATAAAAATAATTATATTTATATATAATAAAACTAAACAATTCAAAAGAATCGGAAAAAATATAATTGAATAATAATAATAAATTAATTAATTAACAGAGAGATTTTATTATTATATTTGAAAATTTTGGTAGAAATAAGAAATGTATCGATACGTTGATATACATTTCAATGTTAAAATCATAAACTGTGTCCCCGATTCGGCCTCATCAAATGTATCGATGACACCAGCAGCGACAGACGCAACTCTCAACATCGGTCGTATTTTGCCGTATCACGCGGTTCGATTCGATCAATCAAGGCCGACAACAAGGAAAAAGGGGTATGCAGAATGCAGAGAGCGAGCACCAGCGCTCATCTGCGTCATGATTTTCCCTTCGTGTGTTGCAAAAGCGCGGAGCGGCGTATGCCGGACGCGGCGCGATGCCCGCGCGCGTCGGAATGAAATTATTTCTGTTACCGGCGGGCGCATACCGCGAATTAATAATTCCCAATTATCTCGAATCGATGTATTTAGCAAAATTACCTAAATCGTTACATCCGCCCAACAACATAATGCGGGAGCTGAAAATGAAACTCCGCGGACACGGCCAGGAATTAACTCGCGCTCGAATTAACGATACCAAGCCCGCCATATGCCCGGGCTTTAACGCGGATCCGACTTTTCCCCGAAATGTTCACGACGACTTTATCAATCCGAAGCGATAATAATTATTTTAACTAAAAAAAAAAAAAAAAAAAAAAAAAATAATGTCAAATAATGTCTTCCAATTTTTATATATCCATATATATTTTTTTCATTATTTCTTTTATGTAGATTTTAATTTCTTTAGAAAAATAAAATTATAAATTTTTGAAATAAATTTGATAAATAAAATTCATATAAAATTTAATTTAATTAATCGTAATTCTTAGAATAAATTATATATATAAATAATTTATATATAAACATATATGTATAAATACATTTTATATTTATATATATATATATATATATAAATAATATATATATAAATAAATATATATAAATAATATATATATATATGTATATATAAATTATATATATAAATAAATTTATATACATCGAGAATTTATCTGACATTTATAGGGGACCTTTCTAAATAGAAGCATAATATTGCTATTATAATAATACACACACACATTGTCTTATCTCGAAAAAATTCCCTGGAAAGGATCCCTTCCTGCTCCGAGAATCACAATCCAGCCGCTCGGTGTGTCGCTGGCACAACGTAATGACAGCCAGCGCCGCGAATTAGAGCCCGGATGGGCGTAAGGGGGGTTGGACGCAATACAATATAATATTCGGAGCGATATAAAATTACGGATAATTGCTTGATTGGTCCGGGCAGATGGGTGTAATTTAGACATCCACCGCTTGCGCGCGCGCGCCCCGATCGACTAATCAATTACGAAATGTTTCGAGGAACGACCGCGGCTAATAAGATTTACGATTCGGCCAGATCGGTTCCTTCTTCGTTTCTCCCTCGTCTTTCCCCTTTGTGTATCTCCATTTCTCTTTTTTCCCCTCGCTGACTCTCTCTCTCTCTCTCTCTCTCTCTCTCTCTCTCTCTCTCTCTCTCTCTCTCTCTCTCTCTCTCTCTCTCTC
>JBCAUJ010000075.1:11615438-11631642 GCA_038406275.1 Cataglyphis albicans | reverse complement strand
CTCTCTCTCTCTCTCTCTCTCTCTCTCTCTCTCTCTCTCTCTCTCTCTCTCTCTCTCTCTCTCTTTCTCTCCCTCTCTCTCCCCCCTTTTTTTTGTATACATACGGTAAACGAAATAAAACACCCGATTCTCGTAAAGCCGAGAGAGAGCGGGCCGCGATAAAACGGACGCGGAAAATCTGACGGCGCGTTGCGCGCGCGCGCGCACGCGCGCGCGTGCGTCTCGCTCGCCGGATATAGCGCGCACGCACACGCCCGCGTGAATTACACGCGCGGCTCCGTATTGTTCGTTCGATTTTTTATCGTGCCATTTATTTGTACCGACCTTTATTAAACGATGAAAACTTTATTGCTAATTGCCGAGGGCGAAAAGGTTTTTATGGATGCTTGCCCGAGCCGCGTTTTCATTTCGATTCCGGGGGACTCTCTCTCTCTCTCTCTCTCTCTCTCTCTTCGCGCGGCAAATCACGTCGCATCGACTATCGAAAATTCCGATCCCCTCCTCCTCTCTACTTTCGGGGTCAGTAGATGAAACCGCCCAAGGATTTTTGATTGAAGTCTTTGAAAGCAGAATTTCCGATATCTCCGATTTTTGGAAAATTGCGCGAGGAGATAAAGGCCATCCGGCACTCTGAAAGAGTGATTTTAAATTTGCGTTTCATTTTTTTTCTTTTTTTTTTCCGCATCCAGTCACTCTTACGGTATATTTATTTAGCGTGGCATTCTTTCGGAGAATCTCGGTATGCACATTCCTTACCCTGAAGACCCGGCGTCGACCGAGCAATCGCGACACGTGTCGATTTCGAACGAAGGCCGCAATTCGGCGACAAATCAAGCGCGTACGTGTTTGACAGGCCGGCGATTAAACGGCGTTTAAAGCCAAACGCTCGAAGTCAGTCGGGGAGGAGGGGGACGGGAGAAGGCAGCGGGTGGGAAGGGGGGAGAGGAGGGGGGGAGGAAAAAAAAAATGCTTTACGCCGACGAATGGGCGCGGGAACAAACGGTTAACATCGGTTTTCCATTTGTCGACGAAGGCCGCGGGTAACGATCTCTCGCGCGCGAGCGCGTAATGAAGGAAGCCGATCGGAGGTTGGAAAATTGCGTCCGAGTATTTATAGATTACGGCCTTACCGGGCCACGTGTGCACGCTGGCGCGATTGCACCGTGTAACGAAGAGGGGGAGGGGGGAGGGAGGGAGAGGGAGAGAGAGAGAGAGAGAGAAAGAGTTTTTAACAGCCGACACGCGGAGGGTGCGGATTTACGATTCGAAATACGCGCGAGAAATAAACACGAAAAAATAATAACTATAAAAACTGGCCGCGTTCTGTCGCGCGTTTCTCCTTCGGCCAAAGTGATCTCGAACGCGGACTCGAAAATAGTCACGGATCGTATATCCCGGAGGGTAATCGGAAAATTGATGTGTTTATGCAGAATATTGCTTCTATGTATATGGTTATACGAAATATCGTGAATATTAATAACGTCAAATCGAGGGGAACGACGATTTTCTCCGTTGAAGACCGCCTGAACGATGATTAAAAATTGTAAGATTGAAAATAAATTTTGAAATAAATATAAATTATAAAATAAATATAAATTAAAATAAACTGAAATTAAATTTAAATTAAATTTATTTTAAATTTATTTTAAAATTTTACTTACTTTAAATTTAAATTAAAATAATTTTAAAGTAAATTAAAAAAAATAAATTTTTTAAGAAATAAATTGAGAGAATGACTTTTGCTTGATATTTTTAATTTGGAAAAAATTGTCAAAATATAATATAATAGAAGATACGCTCATATAAATTATGGCAAACTCTTCAAATTAAGCAAGTGAATCTTGGAATTATCGAAACTAATCTGATGATGTTAATTGATCGAGAAAATACAGATTTCAAAGATTAAATCAACTCCAGTGGCTATTTCTCGGAGTTTGCGTCATTTCTTTCTGCCCAGTAGAAGCTCGAGACCCCGTCGTTTCCTTTTCATCGTCCTCTTTTTCCTTCTCCTTTTCTCCTCTTCTCGCCCGTGTTTCGTTGCATGTGAAAGATGCACGTCAACAAGCGTGCCGTAAATTATCCGGGAAAGTGAGTGTTTAATGTCCCGACAACGCGTAAAGACGATTGGATTGAGTAAGCTTACTTCGTTTTTCAGAGAAACGGGTGCGATTAGTAAAATGTGCAAAATACATCGTGACTTTTCTCCGAAATATCGCGTGGCATTAGATCGATCCAGAAAATATTCGTCTATTGTTAGATTATTTTCTACCATATGAAAAATATAAATGAAGCTTTAACGAACTTCGCGTCGTGATTTTTTTTTTTTTTTTCACGTTAAGTAATCGTCTTTTAATATTTTTAGAATGCTCCAACATTTATAGAAAATCAGATCAATCCGATACTTATCCTAAACCCGAGCGAGTCAACGTACGATCAATGTTAAATCGGCCAATTACATATTAATGGTTATGATTTTAGCAATTCGCGAATTCACGAACACAAACTGCAATATTTATGATAGTATGATTATACTTGTCTATAAATCGAATATTTAATTCATTTAATTCAATATCCCCCGAATCTAGCACTCATTAATGCCGCGCTATATAAATCTCCTTCGTTCATCGGCGAATCAAACTTTATTCGCGCTTTCATTCTCCTCGAGGAGATAATAATTCGATGGCAGGGCGGATATTTTCCCGCAGATTATCATGCGTTTTTTAAAGTTCGAAAAATCGCATGAATTTTCGACGACGAGAGATTCCGCGAATCATTCGAATACTCGAATGAATACTCGGCCAGTTCGAAACGCACATCCGGCCGCATCGAGATCGGAGCCATGGACGTACATTTTAATCGCCGAGGTCGTTAGGGCCCTAAAGGAGCGCGCGAAAGAAGCGTTCGCCGCGAGGATGAAATACGGGGAACGTTGAACCCAATCAAGTGGCTGTCATAAATTTCCATCAAGCCGCGTCCCGTCCGCGGCGCGCTAATGGCCGATACAAAATTGCAGGCAGGAAAAGGGCCGACCCGAGGTGGGCGAGCGTTTTCTTCGCGCGCAACCTCGATCGCGACACCTCCGATCATTAACGGTAATCAAATTTCGCGGCCGCAGCTCGAGTCGATAAGCAGAAATTTCCTTCCATTCTCTCTGTGCACCGCTAAATAATAAATAATTTTTCTTTCTCACTCTCGATGATAATTAAATTAAAACGAGATAACGCGTTCTCTCTCTCTCTCTCTCTCATTTTTCCGTAATTTTATTTATTCAGAATTTCAAATGTGTTGTTGCACGTCAAATGAATGTTTCACGTAAAAAGTTATGTGACGATATATATATATATATATATATATAACACATCACTCAAAAAGTCTCCGGTCTAACTAAGAAAAACAAATTTTTTTTTAGAAATCACGTGGGTCAACAATGTCAACAATGTTGCCATATATGTGTCAGACCGGGGACTTATTGAGTGATGTGTTATATATATATATATATATATGACAACATTGTTGATATATATATATATATATATATATATATATATATATATGTATATGTATAACACATCACTCAATAAGTCCCCGGTCTGACACATATATGACATTGTTGACATTGTTGACCCACGTGATTTCTAAAAAAAAATTTGTTTTTCTTAGACCGGAGTGATGTGTTATATGTAAATAATAAAAATATATAAAAATATATATCTATTTATAAAATATTTATAAAATACATTTATAAAACATATATAAGATATATATATATATATATATATATATATTGCAAGGACTCTAAATATTTTATGTAAAGATAAATGTCTTTGTTATTATTAGAAGAGATCGAGAAAAGATCGTGTGAAAAGATGAAGAATATTTATCGTGACATTTGGCAAGTGTTATCGAATGATGTACTTATAGATATCGCGCGCAGATAATACACTCTAATCGTCCCGAGTGTATTAAGGTAGTCATATAAAATTTGTCACGGAGAGATACGATAAGATAGGGTAATCGCTCCAATCGCTTGTATCTTTAATAAAACTTGCTAAGCCTCTCTCGAAGTCGCTAACCCGTCGCTCACAGACGGTACCTTCCCTCCAATCGAGCTATCAACCGTCACCGTATTAAAGTAGAACGCTGCACGTATTATTTAGAAAGCATTCGCGTCATCGAATCGATCCAAGAGTTGCTTGATCCGTCGCATCTACACGCGAGACATTTAGGTTCGACTTGATGGAACGAAAAAAAATATCGACAATTGCAATAAAATTATTATTTAGAAAAAAAAAAAAAAAAAAAAAATAGATAAAAAACACGTGTATAAAATCAATATTAAAAAAGAAATATATAAATTATTCTCTTTTTGAAAAAAAAAAATCTTTCTTTCGAGAAATCAGCAACAAAATATTAATTAATAATCTAGATTATATATTAATAATCATTTAGTCGATCTATATTCTTTTCTTCTTATAAAGCATTTTCTACACTTGATCTCGCGTAATCGTTCACTTCGCCTTCCTTGATAGCGGTTTTATTTTTTTCAAGCCGACCGACCGCGCGCGCAAGGACCTGACGGACTCGTCCGGACGCTCGCACGCGTGTTTCTATAGGAGCGGTTACACAGCCGTAGAACATATTGAAACGCGTTGTTGGGGGCAGATGCGACCGATGATATATTAACGCCAACTGCGCGCGCGCTCGATATAATACGAGCGGTTGCGCGCTCGCGCGTACATATACGTTACCCACACATACACACACATACACACACACACACACACACACACACGCACACATACGCCACGCATCCACTCACGCGCGTCGAGAGCGTGTGTCATAACACGCCGCGTGTGCAACCGTGTGGTGCCTCCCTCGCTCTCGCCCCCCCCCCCCTTCACCTACCCGCGATCGCCCGCGCGCGCGCGCGCGAATAAATTATAGAATTATTGTTTTATCGCGGTGCTCGCATATAGATACGATATATTTTCGACCCTCGCGAATTGTCGCGCCTCCCTCGAGAGCCGCCCGCCCCCTCCCCCTCGCCCCTCTATCAATTCCCCTTCCTTCCCGCCGCCGACACCTCGCACCCCGTTTTTTTTTTTTTTGTTTTTTTTTTCTCCGACACCGTGTAGATAATAAATCGCCAAGGCGGCACGCCAAATTAATATCGTAAATTCGTTACGAGGCGCGATACCGCGTGCGGGCTTTCGTATACAAAGAGAGAGAGAGAGAGAAAGAAAGAGAGAGAGAGGGAGAAGGAGCGAGAAGAGAGGAGAGGAGAGGGGGAAGAGGAAGAAGGGTGGAGACATGATGGAGTCGGGGGTGGAGGGTGAAACATTCGCGACCGCGGTGTAATATTAAAAACAGGCGCGAAAGCACCGGATGAAAAATAAGCGCGGTAATATTCCGCGGGTTCTCTCCTCCCCTCCCCCGCCCCCCCCCATCCAACCCCCTACCCGACCCCGTCGTTCCTCTCCCCTACCGGTATTCGTTCGCAATTAATTGTTTGCCGCGCGAGCAATCCCACTTCGCGGCACCGAATATAATTACCTACCTAAATCATCGGTCAATTGCGAGATATCTATATAAGCGCGCGCGCGCGAAAGTATTCGCGATAATCGCGTCCGTTTTGCCGTATGACGGGTGCACTTTTTTTCTTTTTATAGCCGCGACCTCGCGAGCACCCGCCTACAATAAATTTTTGATATTCGGGTAATTTTTGAACGGTCGCCTCCCCTCCCCCCCCTCCCCTCCCTCCCACCCTCCCCCGCTGTCCTCGATTAACGGCCGCCGCGACGTCGTAATTAAAATATTTAATTCGAAACGGATTGGATCGCCGCGAAAATTAACATTCGTATCCGCGTTCGTAATCATGAGCGGGCGAGGGGGGGGGGGAGCGGGAGGGAGGGGGGGGGAAACTGCTTCCACGTTTTACGTATTTTTTTATTTGCCATTACATATAATTAATAGCCAGCCGGTTACAATAGGGGCGGCAGAATTCAAGTGATGAAAAAAATTAAGTAACGTTGGTGATGAATTAAAAAAATATATCGCACGGATTTAACATAAACATAATAAAAAAAAAAAAAAATAAAAAAAAAGGACTTCTATTTTTTTTTTTTTTTATTATGTTATAAAACACAAAAATCGGAAACGACAAATCATTCTTATAATTCCGAGCCTGACCTACTTAATTCCGTATATCGTGCGGTACGGTTGCCTTATCACAGTTTAAAAGTTAAATCGCAAGCCTCCTGATAACGGCGCGGTGTTTAGTCTCACCAGCGTCCGTGAGCGTGGCTAAAATTCTTTCGGTTAAAATGTCAAGCGCGACAATCGAGGCGTTATCTGAAAGGGAGCATTGAATCACGTTACGGGTACATGGAATGAACGAGTACTCAATGACTCTCGGGTATCGCCGGTTGCAGTATCGGCGCTTCCACTTTGCGGGCGATGTGATTATCTGCATATAATTATTCGACTAAGCAGCTAAGGAATTATGAGATATCGCGCGCGAACGTATTTGTTCGCTGATAACGATGTTCACGCGTGCACATCCACTTGTTAATTAAAATGTAAGAAGGAAATTATTGTTTTTAGCGCAATTGTTTGTCAATTTTATCGAAACTAAGAGCCGTGACTTTTTCCCCACGCGAGAATGTACAGAGTGTCTTAGAAACTGCGTGATTTCCCGTGTGAATATCGTAATGAAGAATAAATAGTCCTCCAATTTGGTTTTGAGGCAAACCCATTTTTAATTTAAAGAATTTTTAATTTAGCAGGATTTAATTTTTGTTTTTAGTACAAAATAAATATTAATTATTTATCATTTAATGTTGAAATGATGAGAAAAATTAATATTATTTATTAAAAATTTTTTTCCGCTACGCGCGAATAAAAGTTGTGTCTGAAAATTTTGTTTAAGGAAATATTCTCGAATCATAATTAATCTGTATATTCGATTTTACTATATTACAAGATTTTTAGGATTTTATTGGATAGTGAAATTATATTTTATTCCGTTTACTAAAAAATTATAATTATTAATTTAATTTTAATGTAAACGTATTTTTAATTTTAATGTAAACGTACTTTTAATTTTAATGTAAACATATTTCTAATTTAAAGAATTTTTAATTAACAGGATTTTAATTATTATATTATTACTAATAAAATATTAATAATTATTTATCATTTAATATTAAAATAACGAGAAAAATTAATATTATTTATTAAAAATTTATTTCCGCTACATGCGAATAAAAATTGTCGAAAAATTTTATCGAAAAGACCATACTCAAGAAAATATTCTCGAATGACTTTTAATCTGTATATTTGATTTTTATTACAGGATTTTTAATATTTCAGTAAATATTAAAATTTTATTTTATTCCATTCATTAAAGAATATAATGATCAATTTAATCTAAATGCATTGTCAATTTAAAGAATTTAACAAAATTTTAATTTTTGTTTCGAGTAAAAATAAACATTAATTATTTATCATTTAATATTAAAATGACGAGAAAATTAATATTATTTATTAAAAACTTCCAACTCGCAAGTAAAAATTGTCAACAAATTTGATCGGAAAGACCGTGTCGGGGTTCCGAATGACTCTACATATATTCGATATCGCCATTAAAAGAATCCTTCAAAAATTTCAAACGGATAACGGGTAATTTCATTTTACATCCCGTTTGAATTGAGGAAACGTCCCATCACATCCCGCTCACCCGCTCTGAATAACGAAACAATCGCGCAATTATATCACGCACGAGAATTTGCATGGTTTTTCTCGAAACATGACACATCCATCATCGCCCCTTTCCACCTCCCTCCCTCCCTCCCTCCCTCCCCCTCACGTTCCGCACGTCGAGCATCTTATCTCGATTCGCGAGAGCCGACTAAACGCTCCTTCGTGCGCACACGTACAGGTACGAATAAGCGATACAACATCGCCCATAAATTCGGACGCACATGTATTTTTGTGCGTGTGTGTGTGTGTGTGTGTGTGTGTCTGTATACCACGCTTCGTAATAAGTCGCGCTCACATTCGTTTCCGCGCGCGCATAAATACACGCCGGCCGCGCTATTACGCGCATATAAATTCAAATAAGTTATTATAAGTGTAATTTGTACGGTTGACGCTATATGTGCGGGGACGGCGGATCTCGCTTTAAGGTATATACGCGAGCGAGAATATATTTTAATAATTCGGAATACATTAAAGTTTATCGTCGGCTTTCTCTCTCTCTCTCTCTCTCTCTCTCTCTCTCTCTCTCTCTCTCTCTCAGTCACTCTCTCGGCCACCGACGTGGTTTCCGCTCCGCTCGGGCAGACGCCCGGGCAGCCTAAACACGACATGGATACGAGAGTCCGGTAGATCATTCGGGCGGTTCCGTTTCGGTGGAATAATTACGAGAGTCAGCGTGACGAACGCGCATCGTGAGGAACTCTCTCTCTCTCTCTCTCTCTCTCTCTCTCTGTAGAGGAATCCCATTTGCGGGGAGATCAAACTTAGAAAAGCACGATTCCCCCCCTCCTCTGCCCCTCCCCCCCACCCTCCCCGCAAAGATACCGTACACCGGAATCTGGAATTCTAATAAACGGCTAACGCAATCGGTATCATTGACGTTGGATACGTCCTATTTTTAATATTAAAGGAAGAAGAAACTACACGTACACGCTTTCTTATTCCCATAATCTTGCGGATGTAAAATTGCAAGCGATATTCCATAGAGATAAAAATGTAGTTTTTTTTTTTTTTTAATATCGTCTTATCATGCGTTTTATTCGTTTCGGTATTAAAAAGATTCGTATTTTAATGCACGCATAAAATAAAGAGCAAGCAAATTTTTCGTAATTTTATAATATTTAATTTCAATATTTATCAAGCTATATTTTTTTTTGTTAAACCGACATAATTTATATTTATTTTATATGGAAGATACACACACAAAGCTACATGTCGTTCGATAGCGCATTACTTTATTACAGTAATATATATAAATAATATAATATTATAATATATAAATACATAAATATAATATTAAAAATTCATTTATCGAAACTGCTAAAAAATTACAAAATAGAAAGATATTTACATTAAAATAAATTATTTCTCGATATGTTATTCCATGGATAATTTTCTAAACGAGTATTTCGGGGTGTGTAAGGTTAGGTCAGGTAAGATCAGGTTAGATTTTTCTAAAATACAGACACGCTTGCAGCATGGTTAGGTTAGGTTCTTGTCCCCCGAATTATAATAAATTAGTCTTTGAAACTGCGAGATGAGCGCACGAATAAGACATCAAGGCGTAATGCGTAAGCCGCGTAGTTACGATGATCGATACACTCCACGTAAACTGCATCTCATTGACGAAATGACCGAGGAATGTATCTCGAATGAATTCTTTGCTCGCGCGCGCGCGCGCATTACGTAATGCATTTTTATTTCAACGTCATCTCGACGCGTGCTAATTATCGCTAGCGCGTTAACCGCAAAAATCCCATTTGCCATCGATATTAATACTTTAAACCCGCCATTTTCAATCTGCAGACTTGCCCGATGCGGATCTCGAAGATCGAGAAAGATGCGGCTAAACTAACGACTCGGCGTTCGCGTGGAAACGGTTCGGGAATATTTGCATGCAAAGTTCTTCGCGATGCAATACGCATAAATATCGCGTTATTCATTTGAATAACTCGGTGCTCAATAAAATAAAATATTACGCGGATATGTAAAATATCTAACCGATGCGAAGGAAAGATTTAGGTCGACTTAACTCGCACAGCTTCCCGATTGCAAATGAGGGAAAATGGAATAGCGCTGAAATATTCTTACTCAAGTACATACAAAATGAATCGTAGTTAGCATTTTATGATCTAGCGAGAAAAAAAAAAAAAAAAAAAAAAAAAAAAAAATGTCCATTCACGTATATCTTTTTCATTTTCAGTCTCGAAATTCGTATTATCTGTGATCTATATTTAATTTGATTTATGCTTAAAATTCAACGAGATAAGAACGCGATACGTTAGTCGGCGAAAAAGTTGTGCAGAATTAATTTACGATAAACGCGATATTATTTTGCCTCGAATTAATTTTACGTAGAAATTTATAGAAATTCGAGTCCCTTTTATATTCTCGAGATTAATGCGCGTCTCTCTCCGTTTTCGGGAAAATCGATTCGATTCCCGAGTTTCGGCTCACGCTACACGAATTTTCGTCGTTAATCGTTAGGTCGCGTCAGTTACACGCTATCCATTTACGGTATCCATAAATGGCGTTCTGTTCCACTACGCTCTACATAGCGACGATCTAGATTACATCCAGCGGCGGTTGGTATTTATCGTGCGGGTTGTATCGCCGATTCTCCCGCGGCGCGGGTGGCGCAGGGAGGAGGGGGGAGGAATGACGTGAGGGGGGTAGGGAAGCGGGGGGGGGGAGGGTCACGGGAAGCGTCGGGGAGTTTCGGGTAGGGGAGAGAATATAAAAAGTCATGAGAAGGGGCAGAAGCAGGGGGGGAGAGAGAGAGAAAGAGAGAGAGAGACGAGCCGTGACAGAGAGAAAGAGAAAGAGAAAGAGAAAGAGAGAGAGAGAGAGAGAGAGACAGAGGACGAAGACGAAGCGTCGGCGGCGGCGTGCTCGACCGAAAAGTTTGCCTAACGGTAAAGCGATGAGTTAACGTTAATATATTCCGTCGGAAAGTTTTTATAATATTCCCCGGGCATTGTCTGCCGCGGAACAATAAAACCGCTGTTCCCGTTTACGACGGACGATTTTTCAACGAGTCGCAGAAACGAGTGTGCGAGCACCGAGCGATGAAGAGGAGGAGAAGCGGGAGGGAGGGAGGGAGGGGGAGGAAGGGAGAAGGAACGTGGGACGAAAGAGGGATAGAGAGAAAGAGAGAGAGAGAGAGAGAGAGAGAGAGAGAGACGAAGGGAAGAAAACGTAGGGAAGGAGAAAAGCGAGCGACGGCACCCAAGATACACGTTAACTCCCGTTTTGCCCCGCTCCCGGCACGGGAGTACGTGTCGTTTATGATGGAGAGAAAGAAACACAATAATTTATCGGGGCAGGAATATCGGGAACAAAAACGTTACGCTATAACTCAAATGTCAAGTTTCGAGAGAGATAAAGTGAAAATAATAATGACAACTTATTAGAAGTACGCTGTCTAAGTGCGCGGAGTTGCGTTGTTTTATTAAGCCGCAACTACCGAACGAGGTCGGTGTGTGTTTTTACGTCAGCAATTGTCTCTCTTGTCAACGTCGGGAATTTATTCCCGCAAGAGATCGGTGACAATCTTAATCTTGAAAAATTCAATTTGTCGAAGCTCGGTCAGAGTTTATCATGATATCAAATATCATCCGTTTATAATTTTTACTTCACGATAAAATGAAATAAGAATAAAACGAAAAAAAAAAAATAATAATAATAAAATACTCTATCGCGAATAATATCTCGGACATTCGATACGCTGTGTATATTTATACAAGAAAAAAGCGGCGAGCTGCCTAAGCGCCGCGACTCCCGACACACCCTACGCGCGTAGATGCGTATCTCTTTATTATTAATTTTTTTTTTTTTTTTTTTTTTTTTTCTTTTTACACAGGTCGCTGCGCCATTTAACATATCCGTTCGTCTTTATCGTTGCTCATTCGTGCTTTGTGCACGCTCACTCGGAACTCTCTTGAGGGGTTACCCCCGGTCCCGGAAGACTCGACGAACATTCTCCTTCTTTCTCTATAGCCCGCAACACCCGCGATATATATATGCATAGAAATCCGCGCGGCCGAGGGAACGGCGTAAAAAGATTAATTTTTCGGAATTTCTATCCATGTGGAGCCGCGTCGGGCATACCGTGGGGCTTTAGGGCGGTGGAGAAAAATGAGACGGCAGAGGAAAAGATCGAGAGAGAAAGAGAGAGAGAGAGACCGACAAAGACATGGAAGAGAAGAGAAGAGAGAGAGAGAGAGAGAAAGGGGGTCGGGGGGGGGGGGGTTTGAAAAGTTTGCGAACCTCCTCTTTTTTTTTTCCTGCCGAGCCAGCTCGTTGTTAACCTACCTACCGTCCGCCCTGCAAAGAAGGGGGGCGAGAGGGAGGGGGAGGGGGAGGGGGAGGCGGAGGGGCAGCGTCCGGGTTTCGTTTGATATTGTGTTGAATCGAGGAGTGGCCGGTGCCGCTGCCGCCGCTGGCTACGCGAAGGCCGGCGGCGGAAGGAATTAAAAGTAAACACGCAGAGGCACCACGCGCGCGCGCTCCTCCACGCGGGGTTAGAGTAATTACGAGTCGCGCCAGCTGCCGCGGAGTTTAAATTATAGAAATTACAAAACGCCCTCGCGCTGCTCCCTCCCTCGCCCCCCTTTCTCCCTTCTCCTTCGTCGCCCTTTCGCTTCCTTTCCTCTCTCTCTCTCTCTCTCTCTCCCTCCCTCCCCCTCCCCTCCCCTCCCTCCACCCACCGCCCAACCTGCCCGGGTGTCGGCCCGCTGCGGCCGCACGCGTTTCTTTTTCCGGGAAACGACGTTTCGTTTTTACAGCCGGTGCATTATAGTATGCATATACATGCGTGTATATATATATATATATATATATATATATATTTACACACACACACATTGGCGAGGCAACAGCCGGTTGCGATGAGGAGAGATCGAGATGCGATCGCGAGGGAACGATGAACGGAGGCGAAGGAGGAACAAGCAATGAGATGGTCGCGCGATTACGGAGAATCGGAAATCTTTTTACGCGTTTCGATGATAACGTTCCTCGCCGGGGGACTAATGATGAGTTAATAAGAGAGCGCGCGCGCTTGATCTTAGAATTTCGCCGACAATCCTATTAAGGCAATGCTTCGTTGTAGCTTCACACCGTACTATTATATTGTGCATTACATAGTTTTGCTGAATTTTAAATCGAGGAAGAGGCAACCAGCCGTGGTCAGTTAATCAAGGCACGCAATATTATTGACGTAACGGAGCCACACCTATAATACGTTCTCGCTGATAAGCCTTCCTTTTCTCCTTTCCGACGACGTCAAGTGAGCATTATAGTCGCGCTGCAATAAGATTGTCGAGGAAAAAAAATTTCATCAGCCAGATAACGCTGAAAAATATAATTCCGTTCATATAAAAAAAGAAAAAAAAAAAAATATACATGCGCATATGATAAGAGCAATATTTATATGATAAGCGATATATATTGAGTGGGAGAGCGTGGTCAAAAGTGCGCGAGTGTTTCGCGACCGGAAGTGAATCTAGGACGCGTTAAGGAAGGAAACGATGGTAGTGAGGACGCGAGAAATTGTCTCCTCTCTCTCTCTCTCTCTCTCTCTCTCTCTCTCTCTCTCTCTCTCTCTCGCTCTCGCTCTCTCTCTCTCTCTTTTTCTTCAGTCTCGTACGACGCAGGTGAATGGAGTCAATTTTCAGGCAAAGGTGGTCACCTTGTATGGCAAACGCAGGTAAACCCAGGTCGCCGCGAACGCAACAAAATACATAACGCGCGTTGGAATTTCTCGAGGCTGCCGCTAATGCGGCACATCGGACCGACCCTCTTTGTCTCGCAGTGCCATCATTTTTCTCCGGTAATATATTTTATTGCTATCTCGGTCTCGCTCTCGCCACCGCCGCCGCCGCCGCCGCCGTCGCCGTTCCAGCGTCTTCTCTTTTTCTTCACCTGCCCTCACCTCACTCGTTCTCTCTCACTCTCACTCTCACTCTCTCTCTTTCACATTCTCGAAACTCTCCACCGAACCACACAACACACAATTCCGCTCTCCTCACCCTCTCCTGGAAGCTTTATTATACGCTTCTATCTCTGTCTCGTTCTATCTCCTTCTCTTTCTCAGAGCTCGAATTGTCGTTTCGTTCTCTCTCTTTCTTTCTTTCTCTCTCGCTCGCGTTCCCTCGCACCAACAGCATTTGAACGACTATGCCGAATGCGAGAGAGAGAGAGAGAGAGAGAGAAGGAACGCGAGATGGAACGCGGTCGAAAGAATGACAGAGAAAGAGCGAGACTGTGTGAGAGAGAGAGAGAGAGAGAGGGACGAAGCAGATAGAGAGACGACGCTGGCGAGGGCGCGACGAGGAGAGCGATATAATTGTATCTAAATTATAATATACAAATAATAACAGCCGTAGCGGCAGGCTGACGCCAGTACAGTCGGTACGGAAAGTTTCCGTCGCTTTCCTGATTTCGACAACGACGATGAGATCCAGAGTCTCCGCGGAATAGTTGTCTTCCTCCGCGAGTTTATCGCACCCGTTTCTCTCCTTCTCTCTCTCTCTCTCTCTCTGTCTCTCTCTCTCTCTCTTTCTCTCTCGAAGCCGCTTTTACGAGCGTTACAAATATTTGCGTTGCCGCCGACGCAATTATGTTTGCAGACTCGAACTTTTTTCTTTACTTCATCTCTCTCTCTCTCTCTCTCTCTCTCTCTCTTTCGCGACATCGATAATTTACATGCAGTAAGTGATTCTATTCTCCTGAGAGAGAGAGAGAGAGAGAGAGAGAGAGAGAGAGAGAGAGAAAGAGAGAGGGAAAGAGAAAGAGAGAGTATTTTATTAATAAAATTCGAAGAAAAAAAAACCTTCTATCAGCTTTATCGTTTTGTCTTTATTGCGAAATTTCGACAGAATAATAAAATAGTATGATATTGAAAAAAGAACAACTCTCTTAAAATAAACTAATGATATATGCGTAATAGCAAATATTATTCTTGCATTATCTTTTTTAACTCATTCCCCTTACATATTTACTGTAGATACCAGGAATGAAGCAATTTATGTGTCATAAAATAATAATCAAGTATTATTCCTCTTATTAAAAAGATAACGAGGGTTATAAAGAGATGGTATCTCGCGATAAATACAAGAAAATAAAAAAATTAATAGTTGCAAGTAAGACACTCACACCCACGCCCCACACACACATACCCACACACACACACACACACGCATACAAGTCAAGTAGGTGCAAGAAAAAAGGATGACAATTTAAAAAGAGTTGAATCAAAAGATAAATCTCTCAAATACAATAATGAGAGAAAGAGAAAGAAGAAACGGCGAGAAAGGAGAAAAATGAAAGAGAAATGAAACGTGAGAAAGAGAGAGAGGGAGACAGAAAACGGCGAATCTCGAGGTCGAGCGATGACTCCGTTCGTGCACGACCGTGATGATGACTGTCAGTCGTCCTCGATGGAAACGTGAACTGCGCCGGAGAGCAGCAGAGCTTCATACACGTGATCGTTAAGGCCGCGTGCACGCGTTTTCCTCTCCCCTCCCCCCCCTCCCAACCAACCAACCAACCGTCCGTCCATCCATCCGTCGCCTCTTTTCTCCGAGCGAGATGATGCACATTAGAAATTCTCGCATGCGGGATCGACGCGCGGGCTCGTCGCCCTATTCTCGGCGCGCATTTAGTCGCAAAACGCATATTTCTGCCTATTTCGCAGCTCATGCTGAACACTCAATCCTCGCGCCGCCGATCCTCTCGGTGTCGAGAATGAACGAGGCACTGTCCGCTGCGGCGGACAGCCGGCGCTATTTAGAGCTAAACGCGACACTAACTACACGCGAGAGTGCGCGTTCGAGTCTACGAAACTGCATTTGCATTCACTTACCGGCCGTAAGCCGGTATTGTTATTAACATAAGAGTGGAAAAAAAAAAAAAAAAAAAAAAAATATACACAGCGTCGTATAAAGAGTAGGCGGCGTCATCGGTTATTATTAAACGATACAGTAACGCCGATCGCTATTACTCGATGGCATGCCATTCGTGTCCCGGGTTATTATTCAAGTGATGTTAATGACTCTATCGGACAAGAGAAATTTCGCAAATGTAAATATATCCGTCGGCAAACAATTCCCGCGGGATGAGCTCACGCGGCTCGGCCTTCTTACGTAATGTTTTTTTTTTTTTTTTTTTTTTTTTTTTTCTCCCAATTTTTAATTATAAGCAATAGGTGATAAAACGATTGCGCGCGCGAGAAGCGGCATTGAATCGCCACTCGAGCCGCGAGCTCGAAATATAATATTTGTCTTGCTCGACGACAAGCTCCGCTCCGGAGGAATATTTACATGTGTAAACTTGATTTACAATTTATTTGGCTTGCATCAACGGAATGGAAGAATTTCGTGCGTGTTTTATTGCGATAAAGTCTGCTCACGCGCGCGCTTCTTCTTATATATACATATACATATAT
>JBCAUJ010000075.1:11587465-11599734 GCA_038406275.1 Cataglyphis albicans | reverse complement strand
AGAGAGAGAGAGAGAGAGAGAGAGAGAGAGAGAGAGAGAGAGAGAGAGAGAGAGAGAAAGAGAGAGAGAGAGAGAGACGATAAATAGAAATATATACGTAGACGAAGAAAGGTCGATGTTGTGGAAAATTTACGCTGAACGAATGTTTCGCGCGATGCGACTTTACGATCGATTTCGAGAGACAAAAGTGATTCGGTTTGTGGTGAAAGAGCGCGAGACTCGCCTCGTTTTCCATTACATCTCGACGCGCGAGAATTCACAAGACACCCTATGTACGACGGGTACTCCAGATGCCAGAACACGTGGCCATCCGCGCTCGCAGCAGCCACGTGGAGAGAAGGAGAGAGGAAATATTTTTTTTTTTTCTTCGCGGAGAGTGAGTCGCGCGAATTTATTTCGCGAAAAAAAAAAAGTCCTGTCACCTGTATACTTACATCGTCCCGAAATTCTCTTTATTTAGTCTTTAAGCTTCGTACGCGCTTTTGTAGGTCAAGAGAGAATAAATTTTCCCACAGCACACCGCATGACACACACACACACACACACACACACACACACACACACACACACACACACACACACACACACACACACACACACACATATATATATATATATATATATATATATACAATATGAACATTGGCACAACATCACGTTTCTAACGCTTGTTACATTAATGCGATACATTAATATGTAATTTATTACATTAAAGGCCGATTTGGCCAATGTTTCGGCTAATGTTAATAATAATTAACTAAATTTCCGTTTTCTCCCTCTCTGTCTATTTTACGGCGCGTATTATAATCGAAAAGTGGCAAACACACACAAATGGAACAATATATACAACCAAGTAATGAGAGTGTGAAAAAAAATTTTCGAGAAGACTGACAGAAGATAAACATTTCATACGCGGTGCTATTATTCAAATAAATAACAGCCGTGCGTCATAGCACGGCTACGGTATATATCATGTATCGGGTACTCGCTATACTATTCTCACAACGATTGGTAGCTAGAAACCCCACTTGCCTGTATACAGCGGAACCATTGTAGCAACTCAATATTGTTATAAGCGCGGCTTAGATCTATATCGTTCTCAACGCTTCAATCAATCGCGTTGCGTTGCGGGTGAAACCGCTTGTTCCCAAGACACGCGGCATTAACATGTAAACCCGGCGCAATGTAACGTCATCGATGTAAATTTTTTAGTGGAACGATGATGGTATGTCGCGGGCGGAGAGGCGCCGGAAAAGTGCACCGCCGTATTTGGCGGTCACGCGATAAATACGCGCGGTCGCTCGCGCGTGCGTTTATTGCATTCCGTTCGCGCCGCTTGCGGTATCGCCGGCCGCCTTTGAGCGCCAACGACAAGACGTATCAATAATGAGCTATTAATCAACCTCGGGACGCGTACACGTAATTGCGAACCGGCATTGTCGTATGACGAACCACCTCTCGGCCGCATAGAAATCCGAACGGAAATGCGGCGTGTATAGCGGGTGAGAAAAAAGTGCCTGTCTTTGCGCAGTTGGAAAATTTGTGTTTTATTTGTTCGAATAAATGTTGGTTGAAATTTTCACGGTAAAAATATTTCATACATTCGTGTGCTAATTTGACGTATTGCTGTTATATTAAGAATGTTTTGGATGGAGCAAAAAACTATCAAAATTAAATAAAAGACATTTTTTACGCTTGAAAAATATTGTTTAAGAAATAAATTCGGATTTTTAAAAAAATTTAGGTATCACAAAATAATATGATTTTTGATGTCGGGGTATCGATCAAAAGAAAATTTTTATTTCCTTGGCAATATTTTTTTTTCTTGCCAAATTTGTCATAAGTGTTACGCGATTTTCTATAAAAATCAATAGTAAATTTAAACTTAAATAATTTCCAGCGTTAAGAAAATTGTGTTTAAGTTGTTGCACAGATATTCAGATAACAGAAATAGTCTACAAAATTTTCATGCTTTTGTTAATGTTTCGATGCAAATGATACATACATCCTTAATTGAACTCAATTGTTAAATTATTAAAACAACTGAAAAAAATGTAAAAACAAATAACAATACATATATTTTTAACTACACGATGGATATGTTCCATATTATTAGTGACAGAATTTATCTGTTGAAATTTACAGAAAAAAAAAATGTTGACTTTATTCTAGGAGTGACAGTGACTACAGACTGTCAATACCATTTTTCCGAGTTAATTTTATCTTTAAAAATAAATATTTAATTTAACACAAAATTTATTTCGAAATAAAGAGTGGATTTTACACAAAATTTATTTCAAATTACCTCGAGATTTGTATTCATTTCAAATTAAAATATTAATATAATAATATTATTAATGTAATAATAATATTTATAAATCACCGTTTGACAGATCGCTATTATATTAAGTTAACGCAAAAATTTCTGTCGATCGTTTGGAACACGTAATGTCTAAATTTAACTAAATCAAATTTTTCAACTGTGTACATCTCTCTCTACTGATATCGATAGAGAAGAAAAATATAACCAGAGAGAAAGAAGTCTAGAGAAAAGAATTTTTAGATACAATCTTCCTACAAATTTCCCTTATCCTAATTTAATCTCCATACATTGCGGACAGAATAACCACAAGAGATACATCTTGAATTACACTCATCTCTCCTGAAATGTCTTCGCCTCTAATCGAATTTGCGTATATATTTATATATATATATATATATGTACATGTCGCGGAGAGAAGAACTGCGAGAGCTACTTCAGCCTTTCCATTTTTTTCGCCCCCCCCCCCCGCCCCCCTAATTAGATTTCAGGTCGTTGGCGGAGCATCTTTGGCTGGTCGCGAGAGGAGAGAGACCAAGTAGCGTGAATGAGGGACCTCGTCCGAGCCGATGCATCATCGGCACACCCCGTAGATGGGGCCGGGGACCGCCGCCATTGTAGTACCGCGACGCAGAATAAATAACGCCGCCGCGGTAAGAATGCCGCGGGAGATATTATATACGGTGAGCGCGGCGTGGCGCGCAGCAGAAGTAGGCCACCATTACAATATTTTATTACAAGGCACTAACGTACAATCTAACGTGCTCGTATGCATTCGTAATGAACGTATATGAGTCGTGTCGAACGCGCTCTCTCCCTCCCGCGCGCTCCCTCCCTCTCTCTCTCTCTCTCTCTCTCTCTCTCTCTCTCTCTCTCTCTCTCTCTCTCTCTCTCCTCTCTTGCTCTTACCACACAGCGTCTCTACACACAGCGAGGGTTTTATTGAAATTTATAGCCGCTTGCGTTTGCACATATATACCGGGTATGCGCGGAGTATGCGTGCAGAAAGTCGCGTGCATGTGTGCGCTGTCCGGAGTGAAACAGACTTTGACTTGGAGCCAGCTGTTCGTTCGCGAAACGGCATACGGATCGCGTCGAGTCGTATTATCAATCGGCACGCAATTGTATAACTTAATACGCGCGGTCGCCAATTGTCTCGAAGATTCTCGTCGTGCGTCGCGCTGTCTCGCGCCGGCCAACACCGAGATCAAACGCGGCGAGGGGGGGGGGGGGGAGAGGGGGCTTACGAGACGTCAGTCGAGAGGCGTGTCAAGCGCCAAGTTATGTGTCGTATGCTCTCCGAGAGAGAGAGACAGAAGAGAGAGAGAGGGAGGACGGGGGGGGGGGGGAGAGAGAGAGAGTAATGTAGAGATAACTTGACTATTCACCAAGGCAATAAGTAGGCAATTTTCCTGCCTGTCCTTTTCAATATAAAGTTAATGAGAGAGCAATTTAGCTTTATATACGAAATGTGACGAGAGAGGCGAGTCAATTAGCGAGATCCGCATTTACGTTTTATGACATGGTAATGGTATCTCGACTCCACGCGAAGTCATTTTAGTGGCCGGTCAAGTAACAAGTTAATCGCTCTACGCAGGGGGAAGGGAGGGGGAGGGGTAAAGTCTCTGGGGATGGGAGGAAGGAGGAGAGGGGGGAGGGGGCGCGCTTCAATTTTTTTTTTAAACGAAAAGTAATAAATGCAAATAAGCGAGTAAGAGCGTCACCCACTGCCTCGACTTGCTTCTTCCTCCTCCCCCTCCCCCCCCCCCTTCCCGCCACCCCCGGCATCAAATATTCCTGAGGCACATAAGAATGATTACACATAAAGCAACACAGCTGCAGCACACGATAGCTCTGTACGCACTACTTGTATATTCATTCGATAAAATGTTCGACTTTTGACGCGAGGCCGTGATCGTGGAAAAGCGGAAATTCGGCAACAAATTGCAATCGGGATCATCGACGAAAAATAATGAGGCCGTCGCGTCGCAATAATCGCTTTTCGTCTCGTGTCGGCGGGCAGGCCTCGTCTAAAACACACGCCGATCGACGGTCAATGACTTGAGAGACGGGGGTGGCTTGAGCAGAGAGGGAAGGTGGCGGGGGAGGGGAGTCCATTTGGTAGGAGCGAAAGCGACTCGAAACCATCGTGCATATCCGGCCGTGTACGATAGGAATCGCGCAAATTCATCTCGCCGACTGGTCGTATAAATAAAAGTTTATTTAAAGACGTACACTCGTGTATATAAGCGCGCGATCTCGAAAGGGGAGGGGGAGGGGGAGGGGGCAGGAGGGGGGGGGCAGACGAGGAGTTGGAGGACGCGCGGAAAGGGGAGACGAGAAGGTGGGGGAGGGGGCATAAGCGCGTAGATAGTTAGACCAGTGGGTAAGTATAGTATACGAGAGAGACAGAGGCGAAGGGAGGGGGGGGGAGAGAGAGAGAGAGAGAGAGAGACGAAGAAGTGCAGATTGAAGGATAAAAGAGCGGAGGGATCGAGAGGGGGGAGGGAGAGGAAGGAGAAACGTAACGACGCGGTGTTCACGGTGAGCTTATAGTTCGGTATAAATTATTATTATCGTATTTCATAGGAAGAATGAGATTTATTAAAACACCAGTGGAGATTATCGTCTCCTCCGTGCCGGACACGGTGTATA
The DNA here is from genome assembly GCA_038406275.1 of Cataglyphis albicans. NCBI lineage: Eukaryota > Metazoa > Arthropoda > Insecta > Hymenoptera > Formicidae > Cataglyphis > Cataglyphis albicans. The sequence goes on along the minus strand of JBCAUJ010000075.1, from coordinate 11,594,759 downwards.
TCGCGCACACGCACACGCGTATATATATATATGTAAGCGGCGCTGGATTCAGGCCCCCGATATTTTCCGATATTTTATATGTTTTATTATCGATAATTTTCTGATATCGGGATGTGTTATCGGGAAGAGGGCGAAAACTGAGACGTCCCCCGTTTTCAAACCTCGCTTCGTATAATATAAGTACGCGGAATTATTTTTCTTTTTTTCCCTCTAGTTTAAAAAAAAAAAAATTTCTTCCAATCCGTGGATATTCGCTCATTGCGAATCAGAGGCAGGTGAATCACGGAGATTATTTTAATATTATTAACCGGGTGTCCCTTTGACAGCAGAAATTGCCGTTAACTGTCAAATGACAGCGTTGATGATGATACCCTTGGATTGCATCAAGAGTGACGCAGAGTGAAAGAGAGAGAAAGAGAGAGAGAGAGAGAGAGAGAAAGAGAGAACGTTAAACTTGAAAAAAAAAAAAAAAAAAAAAAGTTTCTATCGCATTTATAACACACGTCGTAATCAAAGTGTCAAGTGCGCGCGCTTGGAAGGAAAACGACTTTACGATTCTCTCTCTTTCTCTCTCTCTCTCTCTCTCTCTCGATAACCGTCGTCATCGCCGATGCATCGCGTGGAATCGGAATGCTTTCCCGGATATACCGAGAAAAATGAATGTGCGCGCTCGCGCGCGTGCTGGAACCAGTCTCCCTTCTCGGAGAACCTTACGATTGAAATACGGGGATCTCGTTTCGACGAGTTTCTCTCGACGCGGTAGCACCGGTCGCCCGGTTACTGGGTCGTCCACACACGTTGTATCTCATTATCCCTGCGCCACGTCGATCATCCGTCTGTCTCTCGCGAGAGAACGAGACAGGGAGAAAGAGAAAGAGAGAGAGAGAGAGAGAGAGATGGATATAGGGCCGCCCTAGAGCCGAAAATAATTTCCCCTTTGATGAAATATTATACAATCAGTAGCTTTATCTATTTCTTTCGATCCTCTAGTCAGAAAATTCTCTACCCACACAAGGATATTCACAAGAAAATTGTAGAAAATAAAATATTTGTTCTATGAAAATAAATTTAAAATAACTTGGCTAGGAAGCCTTAAGATTTCATACGAGGTGCTGAATGCAACGCCTCTTAAAATGTCAAAAAAATCAACTGCCCTTATAGTAAAATTTTTTGTAATACAAAAAAGAGAGAGAGAGAGAGTTATTCTTCTGATCTGGAAAGTGACGAAAAATTTAATAGATTAAAATTAAGACTAACGCGTTATGTAAGATTAAATGTGTGACTTTTTTCGTATGAATTTATCTGTCGAATGCTGATGATTTCTCTCTTTTCCAGATGATCCATTCGTTTAGAATTATATCAAGGTATTTTACGATAAGAACAGATCACATAGTTGTTTGTTCACTAAGTGTTATCTAAGGAATGTGCTGAAACGACGAAATCTCAGGGCTTCTGCACATTCTCAGAAGGGACTTGCTCTTAACCGGACGCTCGTAGGGTTTTTTATATATTCGCGCATGTGTGTTTTCTTCATCGACTCTAATTCTAATTCCGATTAACATATATCGAGGACGCGCCGCGCTACCGAGAGATATCCTTCGGGGGAGGGGGAGGGGGGGCGGGGCGGGACGGGGGGAGATTACGAGAAGGAGAAGAGCGTTGTTCGACAGTTATCCGAATTTATTAGCAATGGGATTAGAATTGCCGGGATCCCGTAACCGCCATAAACCAAAAAAGCGACCATAGGATAGGAGCGTAGGAAATGGGAGAGAGAGAGAGAGAGAGAGACGGAGAAAAAGCCTCAATTAACGCAACGAAAATCTCTTTTCGGCGCCGCGAGGGAGATTCGAAGATTCTCTCTCTCTCTCTCTCTCTCGTTCCCGGTGTACACACAAGGAGCCCATTATAATGTGTGTACACTCGTGCGCGCGCTCACACGGCCATGAGCACATGCACAATTCCGGCGCAACAAACGCGAGCTCTCTCACGTAGAAGAGAGAAACATCAAAAAACGCGCCGAGCACAAAGCCGCGAAGACGAGGGAGGAACAGAGGGAGAGAAGAGAAAGAGGAGGAGAAGAAAAAGAAGAAGGAGAGAGAGAGACCCCGAGGACCAAAGGAGAAAGCACGATCGAAAGACAGAAGGAGAGAGGGAGAGAGAGAGAGAGAGAGAGAGAGAGAGAGAGAGAGAGAGAGAGAGAGAGAGAGAGTCCCTGCCCCGGCATAAAAGGAGAGGCTGACAAAGGAAGGGGGAGGGGGGGAGGGGAGGAAGGGAAGAGAAACGGATAGAGAAAAAGACGAGGATGGGCGCGCGCGTTAATGCAGTAGAGGGAATGAGGGAGGACAGAACGAGGGAGAGTGCGGGGCGATGGGATAGAGAGAAAGAGAGAGAGAGAGAGAGAGAGAGAGAGAAAAGAGGGAGAAGAGAAGAGGGGAGGGGAGGGGGAGGGGGAGGGGGGGAAGCAGGCGACGTATGTACATTAAAATATTATTCTCAGATGAAATACCGGGCGGGGCCCGCCGGCACACACAGCGCGCGCGTATATTTTTAGACCTTATATAAATACACGAATCATAATGAACGCGCGCTCTCTCCCTCTCCCTCTATATCACTCTCTCTCTCTCTCTCTCTCTCTCTCTCTCTCTCTCTCTTTCTCTCTTTCTCTCTTTCGCCCTGTGTGTATACAGTATAGCTCGCTCATTCGTACACTCGGGAGAGTCAGGGAGAGAGGAGGAGGGGGGGGGGGGAGAGGCCTCTGGACGCGAGTCTCTTCTTTGTACGTGCTCTTTTCTTCCCTCGGAGGCTCTCACGCGCTCTCTGGGCTCTCTGTATGCCCCACGCGTTGTTTCTCCCTCCTTCTGTCAAGAAGACAGCGCGTTGTCGCGGTCGTCGTCGTCTGACACGTCGGGGCTATCGCCGACGAGAGAGCGACGACGCGAACGGTATCGCGGCAGACTGACGCCTGTCGTCGCATCTTCCCGCCCGCGTTCCTCCCGCGCGATTAACGCCGCGCACTTTCGCGCCGATCCCGCGATATAAAAAGATTCGCGTATCTACGGCGATCTCCAGTCATAAGACGGGGATATAATTAATCAACCTAGAGTATGAATACTTTTTATTTATATCTGTTCATCGTTGTCTTCAACATTGATTACATAACGCTCGTCATTCCTTGTAGATACGGAATCGATAAAAACGATATTTGATTTTTCATTTCAATCAAAGGAATCTATTTTTCATCTCCGTAATGTTATTTTTTTTTTTTTTTTTTCAAATATTATTTATTAATAAATACGCGATGTATTATTAAACATCAGCTACATCGACTGTATTTTCAGCACTTTGCGTCATTCGCCGAAAAGATCGTGATGTATCGTTAAACGACAACGCTCAGACGAATTTATGCAAATACACGGCGTGACGCTATTATTGTACATTTGTCTATTTCCGAGAGCACCGACCAAATCTGGCTTGCGCGGATTTTATTATATCTTGGAAGCTTAAATCGCGAAGAGATGTGTGCGAAGTGTCGTTGCTTTTTGCCGTCGATCGATCGATCGATCGATCGATCGATCGATCATTAGTCGTGGTGACGATTTAAAACGTCGATCCGCGCGATATTTCGCTGAATAAAATTAAATAAAAAAAAAAACCTCGATGTACACGTCGTGTTCCTTCATCCGTGAAGCAGCTCGGGCTGCGCCAGTCGTTTTATTCGGTTTGTTAGTCATTACATAAGTCGTACAATTATATGTCTGTTTGATACATAATGCATATAATGCCTTGACTGTTTTTCGACTCGCATTTCTCGGTACAGAAACATTACATTGGAGAATAAAACATTGCATTCGAATAAAACATTTCCTCCGAGAAAAATATTATATTGAAAACGGGAAAAGTTCCGACAACAGACACAGGCTTTTCCTCAGAAAGTTCATGTAAAATATATTGCACACTATATACATATATATACACACACACACACATATATATATATATATATATTTATAAATTTATTTATAAAAGATTTTATTATTTCATAAATATATGAATTATTTTATAAGTACATATTTTTATAATAAATGTTATAATAAATTTATAAATATTAATTTTTAATATTTATACATATAAAATTTAATATATATATATATATATATATATATATATATATATATACACAATATGTATCAAATTGATTTATAAAATGAAAAAACTCTTCTTATATATTATACACATGACCTAATATTACTTTAATGATAGAGCATCTTGCGAATATATACCCTAATTTTTTTGTTACATAATTCCTGACCGATATAACTCTCCATATCTTACGAGCATTCTCTCACGAGAGGAATATAACATCCGTCTACGTTCTCGATGCGCTCCCCCCCCTCTCTCTCTCTCTCTCTCTTACGTCGCATATCGCAGACTCGTCTCGCCGTTAGGGGAGCTTTAAGTTGTCGCAATAGCCAACTCGCCGTCCCGCGCGTGAAAGAGGAGCCCGAGGTGAGAGCTTACGCGTCAGCTTACAGGCAGGCAAAGGTCGCTGCTCCTCCGGTGCGTCTACCGCTTCCGTTGCAACTCGTGCAGTTCGGTAGCGCGAATCGCGACAGCGAGAGAGAGAGAGAGGGGGGGGGGGGAGGCAAAGAGGGAAAGGAGGAGGGGAAGAGGGAGAGAAGGGAAATGGATCGACAGCACGATATGGATTTTACCATTTAATACACAGCCGCTCGAGCGTTTCATTACCGCGCGCGAGAGCCGCTCGCGCCCGCTAAAAACTTTAATCGTAAAATTATGTCGCATTTAATTGCCCGAACTTGATTTACGGCGGATTGACGACCCGATTTCTAAATTGCGCGCGGCGCGGCCACGGGGCTCCCCCGCCCAACACGCACGCAGCCCCCCGCGTCTATCGCCCTCTCTCTCTCTCTCTCTCGCGCGCGCGCGCGGGGAATCGCGCACGCGACGGCAAATCCGATCGCGCGATTTTGATGATGCATGCACGACAACATCGTCGACCATTTATGGACAATGAATAGGTAGTAAATTTATTTGAAATAAAAAAATATGTAAGGTAAGAATGTTCAATAAATATATTAAGTATAAGATTAAAAAAATGAGAGGAAAAATTATTCGCAGATTTTAATATTACAAAAATGTGTTTAGATAGTAAATTTATTTGAAATAAGAAGAACGCAGAGAGAGAGAGAGAGAGAGAGAGAGAGAGAGAGAGAGAGAGAGAGAGAGAGAGAAAGTGATGTCCAATAAATATATTACATATTAAATATAAGATGACAGAAATGGGAGGAAAAATTTTAATTTATTACGAATCCGCGTCCTGTCTTCCTCCGACGAACCTGGCCGCGGATTTTTTTTTTCCACGGCTAAAATTCTCTCTTGGGGGGGGGGGGAGGGAGAGTTTCGGCGGTGGGGCGGGGGAAAGGAGGAGAAGGGGCAGGATACTTTATAATTCTCAATTCGTGCGCATTCTGATGACTCGTTTGCAATTAAAGCGCGCGACGGGAGAAAATGGATTTACCGTCGAAAGTGAGGAATCGTAGAATGCGCGGCTGCGGAAACGAATTATTATTACCCAGCCTCGCCCACGACCTCTCCCCCTCCTCCCTCCCCCCCCCCCTCCCCCTCCTTTTCGTGGCGTAATTTTATAATATCTCGTCTCGCAAAGGCTCGTCCGGCTAATTACGCCGAAACGTCGCGTCGCGCCTGGCCTGTCGAAAGAAGCGAGACGGAAACGATTCGGGGACGACGGGCCCGGAATGCGCGGGAACGAAGTCGAATTTCTCCCGCGCGTTAAGTGGCCGCGGCGTTAATTATAATTAATCACGGACACATGTGGCGCGCGCGACCATCGTGGCGCGTGGAGAAACTAGCAAAGTGATTTAGGTGCAATCTGTGCATTGATACGGCTCGAGAAGTTCAAAGGTAACGTAAACCAGCGCAATGCGTGTCCACGTATCCAGCTTTAGAAACTCAAACCCGATTGTATATTTATGTATAACTTGGACTCTCTCTGGGCCTTTGTATCCTCAAATCAATGCGAATTCATCCTGACTTATGACAGTATGACAGTTTAATGTCAATCTATGATAACGCGGAGCCAGCGCTGTGCAGAGATAATATTGAAATTATCTAGATAAAAATAAGATATATAAAAATTTATCTTACGTAAATATGATTTACATAAAGTTTATCTAGATAATAGATTAAAAATTATCATCTAGATAAAATTGAGCATTTTATCTAGATGATATTAAGATAACATTGAACTGGAAAAATAATTAGGGAGAAACATAACAATTAAAATAATATACGTTTCCTATAGAAAGATGAGATAATAGATAACTGTAGATAACAGCGAACGCTGCGCAGAGACACGAGATCCGTCCCTATTTTCGGAAAAGTGTTCCCTGGAATATGGCGATAAACTCGAGTACGATAAAGCGCACGGGATCGCGGCGTATCGAATTCTACGTACGCGTGAGAATAATTGTCCGAGCGTTCGCATGACGTTTCGCGGAAAATAACGGGAAAATGCGAGGCGCGTAAGAAATTAGAATAACGGTGCACACAAACGCAACGCAACGCGACATGCGCGTTTGTTTTCCTTCCCTCTCTCCTTTCTTCTTTCCTTTTTTTTTTTTGTTTTTCTCGCTCATGTGACACGGTACGCGCGTATCTCATTCACTCGACTCTGTCGGTGGTTGGCTTAATTTATTCCACATACGTCGCGCGCTCGGCTTCGATTCGATAATTGTCGGCCGATTCATTGACTGGCGCGCTTTTGCGTGCGGCCGATCGACGATCCTTTTCAAGCTACGCGAGAGATCCGCGGCTCATTTTCATCCCGAAAAATGCGCCGCGCGCATTTAAACGAACGAGGACGCGGCAATATTTACAGAATGATGCGCCAGCAAATTGTTAATTGTCGCGTATAAAATAAATATGACGGAGCACAGCTGGCGAATTGCATTTCGCGGCGAATGGAAATTCCGCGTCTCGCGACGCGGAAAATTCAACCTGTAGGCGATGATAAGTGTAAATAAGCGTAGAATCATTTCTCGTTATCGCGCTTGAATTGAGGTGTGTCGTGTCGCGAATGAAATTTCTCCGCATCGCCAGACTTATTCAGAAAAATAACTATTATTCGATATTTGTAGAATAAAAATCTTACGTCGAAATAAATCTACTTTCCCTCGTAGCAGGAAATATATATATATATATATATATATAATATAAATATATATTAATATAAATATAATATATATAATATAAA
>JBCAUJ010000075.1:11576488-11587365 GCA_038406275.1 Cataglyphis albicans | reverse complement strand
TATAAATATATAATATATATAATATAAATATATATATATATATATATATATACATATATATATATATATATTTCGTCCGAGTCTGAAAAGTTTAATTGCCAAAGATATCGGATATGTCAAAGGTCCGAATGATAAGATAGATGGCGGCAAATTATTCAGGAATATACAATTTCGCGTGTTCATTGAAGATTACATTCCCGCCAAAAATTTCCTTCCAAGCGACAGATGCGAAATGAATTACCGATCTCGCGCACGTGCCAGCGAGATCATAATTGTCTCGGAGACTTAAGGACCGATTTCCGCAAAAAAAAAAAAAAAAAAAAAAAGATGAGGAAAGGGCGAGATGGAATAAGAAAAAAAAAAAAAAAACTGGGAAAGAGGGGGAGATGCAGTTTCCTGGCGGACGATAAACCACGCCGATTATCGCACTGACTGAGATCCGTTGCGCAACGACACGGCATATTATCTAAATAACAATAACAATAATAACGCTCGTTATTACGCGCCGGCGGATCATGTTGTCGATGTCTGTCGGTTTGTCCGCGGTCGATGTCGCCGTCGTCATCGTGCAGGGAGCTTACATAAGTTTGGCAAACCAGTTTTCTACACACAAAAGCGAACGATAAACGCTATCATTCCCCGCCTATACAATCTCTCTCTCTCTCTCTCTCTTTCTCTCTCTATATATATATATATATATATAGGCGCGCGTATATATATATTTAATATACGCGCGCCTCGCACCATTTATCGCTGTCTAAACCATGTCATTGTTTGAGCTGCAACGCAATTATCATACACTTACTTATATTTTATCTTTGTTTACTTCGCCTCCTATTTTTTTTTTCTTTTTCCTCTCTTCGCCAGTCACATTTTTATCGCGCGCTACGCGCTTATCTCACACTCGTTTCGCGTGCGAACGTAAAAAAATACGCGCAAGAAAGGAAACGGGGGGAGGGGTGCGGTGCGGGGGCGAGGGAGAGGGGGTAGGGGGGGGGGAAGAGAGGAGAAAGGGGGAGGACTTCATTTATAACGAAAGCGAAAGCGGCGTCTCGGACGGAATTAACAGAAGTTATCGGCATAACTCTGGATCAAGTTATATTTTTAGAAGCAATCGCGAGAGAGAAGAAGCGAGAAAGAAAAATTCGACGAGATAGTGTGTGTGTGTGTGTGTGTGAGATGGAGAGAGGGGGGGGAGGGAGGAGGGAGGCCTCGATCGTAAATTTACTCGTGCATGTCGAAGGCTATACATCTAAACTCGTTTCGGGTGAGAATCTAGTGTGTAACGTCCTAGAATATGAGATATAAATTTCCCTCCATCCTACTTTCCGAAAGTACGCAATACGCATCTGCTCGCGCCGTGTCTACTACTTCGAGTCTCGTGCGTATATAACGGGAGATAAATTATCGCGCGCGCGTTCCTCCTAGGACAGGCGGGCCGATCGTGTTATTAATTCGCGGCTCTTATGATAACTCGACACCGGTTTATTAGGCAGGAAACATTCGCATCATGACGGTCGTAGTCGGAGTCCGCAGCCGCTGGTCCCCTTGTTAACGAGCGCATTGAGCATTAATTAGACAGCATCGATTCCGGGATTTATGTAGATTCGCAAAAATGTACAATAATATATAAATCAACATATCCAAGGTGAACCGGGGGGATAGCTCGGGCGATTAAGCGAATGCTTACACGAGATTCTACATCGCGAGATTTCTACTCGCGCTTCTACGAAGTCTCCTCCAGCCGAAAGAATGATAATACTTATCGCATCGTAAAAATAATTTACGGCGAAATAATGCGAATATTGACCTATTTATATACATAATAAGCCGACTAAATTCTAATACGTTAGCTGGAAATGATTAGCACGCATACTTGGTTCCTTTTTTTCTTATCAAAGTCAATAAACGCGTCCAAGCGTACTTTCTAATCTATTTCCACTTCACTCTCTCGTATTTTCTACAATTTTATATATTCCTATTGTTCTTAGAGGAATTTACATGCCAGAATAGGGAATAAATTCCTTTCGCTCTCGCTGCCTCCTCTCTCTCTCTCTCTCTCTCTCTCTCTCTCTCTCTTTGTTCCACACTCGTGTGTTTCCCGCAACGCGCACTGCAACCGCGTTCACGGAAAAACACGCACACGCGAGGGATAATTACCCGTTAATAGCTCTTAATTTATGAAATAATTTATTATATAACACGGGCCAGGATATGGGAGGAAGGGGGGCAATGGCGGCGGTAAATGCGATATGCGAGAGCCGGCGTGGCCTGAGCGAGAACAACACGGGGGAGAAGAAAATTGACGCGGGGCTGGCGGGAAAGAGAGGAAACGACGAGAGAGAGAGGCTGCATTGTTGAAAATTGCGAGCGCGCAAAGGAGGAGGAGGGAGAAAGTTTTCTCTCTCTCTCTCTCTCGCTCTCTCTCTTCCTCCCTCTCGCGAAAAATCGCGAGATAATCGTCGGTAAATATCGACGATAAGAGACCTCTGAGGACCGCGCCGCACGCGTGCTTTTATTTTAATCCAGCAATTGCTTTACTTCCGATGGGAAAAAAAAAAAAAATAATAGAGAGGAGATGCGGCGTTGCATCGAGGAGATTATATCGCGAATTCGGAGAGAAATAAACCTTCAGGAGAAATAATTTTTTTTTTTTTTTTTTTTTCCCGAGACTCGGCAAATGTGAGCTATCTGCATCGAATAACAATAATCGAATCTAATTCCGCGAGAACAGTTTGCCTTATTATTAGACACCTAGCGCGATTTGATCTGGATCAATTTCCCTCCAATTCTCTCAGAAAAAAAAAAAAAGTAGAAAGAGAGGATATATATACACAGGTTTATATATTTATTTATTTAAAGGAAATGACGGCGACTGGACGCTCTTACCTGCTCCGAAAAGGTGCTCGAGCCGATCGCCTCGCGCGCACTTATCTTAATTGATTGGCAGTAAAGGGTATTGCATCATGGCGCAGTAAATTATTGATAAGCGACATTATATTGTCGGTCCAAGGATAGTTTTATTCCTGCGGGCGTGCACACGCGCGAGACATTGTTTTATAGTTTAGTCCGCGATGGAGAGAATATTTTTATCCGCGTCACAAACGCGCTCGAACGTCGAGAGTGCCCTTCTCTCTCTTTCTACCTCTCTCTCTCTCTCTCTCTTCTCCGTTCTCGTTGCACTCCCCCCCGCGCCACCCGCCGCCGCCGCCGCCGCCGCCATCCCCGACAACGACTCCCCGCCGACAGAAATAAATTGTACATTGTGCATAATAAAATTGGTACTGTTACGAATGATATGTGCATTATGCGAGCCGAGTTTTACGAACGTATACCGTCGTCGCGCAACGTTATGAAGGTTACCGTATTATTGCAGCCTTCGCAATCTGCATTGTTGGCTCTCCGCTTTTAATACACTTTATTGTCTCTTTTATAACCGGAATGACGCGTTTCTTTCAGCGCCGGATAAATTACACGCAGCATTGTGCCCCCTAATTTTTATTGGGGGAGGGGGGAGGGGGGGGCGGGAGGAAAAAACCGGCGCTCGCGTGGACCGCGCGCGCGCTCGTCGGGCAGCGCGAATAAAAATCGTATCGAATCGAATACTTTTATTATCCGCGACCGATAAAACGTTCTCTCTCTCTCTCTCTCTCTCCTCCTTCTCGCGCTCCTTATCGCCCGTCTCACGCGACTTCCGCGCGTCTTCTCTTCACGTTCTGGGAGCGGAGACCTCACAGATCCTCGATCCTCTCCAGAGACACTTTTCGCGGAGTATTTTCCCTTAAGAATATATCCTGAGATTATCCGAAAAGAGTATGAATATTTTTTTTTAGATTTTTTTAAAAATACTCGCTCCGCGAGAGAGAGAGAGAGAGAGAGAGAAGGGTGGGGGATAGTATCTCCTCGCATCGCTGAGGGGGAGGCTGCGAGGGGAGATGCAAATACTTTTCGACGGGATCCAGATCGCGATCGAACCCACACGCTTCGTCGCACCTCGACGAGCTACGATCGATCCTCGCTCGAAGCGCGGAGGAGGAGGAGGAGGAGGGGGAGAAAGAGGCTTACGTAAGGCTCGCGAAGACGCGCATGGTTATACGCTCCTCTCCCGTGTGATATAATATTGCGCAAAAATATAAGCGTATTCAGCGTAAGCGCTAAGTGGCGTTAAGTGGGACGGATTTACTTACTCTCCGCTCCTTATTATTTCTACTTTATATTCCAGCGCGCGGCTCTGACTCGCCATGTGCGAATCGCGCCGACGACGGACGGTAGGATGTGGCTTATTGGCGCAAATCTGGGTTATATTATTCGCATCGGTAGGAAGTGCCGCGATGCGCGCACACATACACACATATATATATATATATATATATATATATATATATATATATACAAACTCGAGCGCGTTCGTGTATACGTCGGAGACTCTCGTCGTCTCTTTCCACGGTCACGGACGCTACGTAGGAATCTTTGATAAAAGACGCGGAGGAGGACTGGAGAGGACGTCCTTGAAACTTCAAAATTGCGCGAAACACGCAGATTCTAATTTTAAAGGCAAATTTAAAATTCAAACATGAGTAGAGCGCGGCTAAGGTCCGCGCGCGATTTGTAATCAAAAATTAATTTAATATCGAGGATATAAAGTTTTCGCGATGCCGATCGTGAAATCGTCCTCCGTATTAATAAAGATAGAGAATATAATTTTTTTTTTTTTTTTTTATTCAGCTTCAAGCGTGAGACTCAGTATTCGAAATTATGCAAGTCGCTGCGGCTATGAGCATTAAATCACTTTTATGACGAAATAACATGTAACATAATAAAAAAGAAAAAAAAAACTTCTTAGAATTATATTTCATTCTTCGGAATTTCCCAGCGATATACATACGTTTAACCTGTCACGTAATAATATCGCACATAATGATATTCCTCTCTTACAGTGCAAAAAAAAAGAAAAAAAAAAAAAAAATATATAGTATATATTGTATATATAGTATAAATTGTTGAATCTAAACAATCTTGACGCAACGGAGCGGATATTTTCTATCGCTGTCATCTGCCTATAATAGAGCTACAAACGTCTTTATCAGCGGCTATAGGCATTTTTTTTTTACACGCGATCGAGTCCGTACGTGCGGCTTCATAGAACTGCATCTCCTCAACGAGGCGATTTGTATAACGAAATGCGCAATCGTCGGGATGAGAAACCGTCGTACGGCTGTATATTTAGCGTTGCGTTTGCATCTCTCGCTCAGTGCGTAATAACTTATCTACGCATAAAGCGCGCGCGCGCGCACTAGCGAGCGTACGCGAAATCTGCATATAATATTGATGTAATTCGCCATTAGAATGGCGACGGCACGATCTAGGATGTGGGCTCTATTCTGCATACGGTCGGCTGAATGGGCCGGTTCAATTAGAGAATCATCAACTTGCTCTGATGGGGCCATCCTGGCAGGCATTACCTTACGTAGTACGGCCCTGGAGCCGAATGCGTGTATATATCGTTTTTATTATTGTCATCGACGTCGTTATCATCGTCGTCGTCGGGGATAATCGATTCATCCGCCTGTTTACGCTCCGACGCAATTTTCATTAATTAAGGCACTATGTAAATACGCGCCGTCTTAAAATTACGTAACGCATGCGCGCGTCGTCTTCCTCAGGGAAGCATCGCTAGATGAATCAAAGAAATTGATAAATTATTATACTTGCCTAATATTTTTATTCATTTTTATTAATTTTAATATTTATTAATTTTTATTGATTTTATTATTTTATTAATTTTTATTAACCAATATTTATTAATTTTAATTTTTTAATATTTATTAATAAATATAATTGTCTCATATTTATTAATTTTAAGTTATAATTATTCATTAATAAATATTATACTTGTTTAATATTTATTAATTTTTGCAAAAATTTTGAAAAATTTGCATATTAATTAATATTGAAAATTATTATTATTATTATTATTATTATTATCATTATTATTATATTTTCACAGAGAATCTCGTGGAAAGAAATAGGGAAAGCATTTTCGTTCCAGTTATTTAAGAAAAATATGAAAATGTCAGAATTCTCGGACAAGAGATTACAATGGGTTTCTACTTTATCGCGCTCTCAAGCTAAATGGAACGTATTTCACGGCATTATTATGCTCGTTTATTTAGCCGAGATAAGAATTCGAGATTTTTTTTTTCCGGGACGGCGATCGAACACTTTGCTCGATTAATGGCTAATTGCGGCCGTCCTTAACAGCGCGCTCACGCGATCCTACCATAATGAATCGATATACGCGTGCTATCCATAAATGCATTTGCAAATTGAAACGTCAATCAATCCTTTTGGAAACGCTCGTGCTCCGCGGAATTGGCGCGGAGTTTTCATCGTTTCCCATTTCGCCTGCTGCGCGTCACGAAAACCCGGATATAGGTGCGAACTCTCTCACATAAGGGATAATGTTTATTGCCCATCTCCGGGAGCAAATCAATCCCCCCTTCTTTGTCTATTTTAAAGAATAAAATAAAAAAAAAAAAAAAGGAACAAAAGTTAATTAGGTGAAGAAGATAGTAGTGATAAATGTACACTAGTTCCATTTTCACACATATAATTAAGGATTAATTATGCTCACCTCCTACCGTCCTTCGTGTTACCATAACGTAACGGGTGTTGCAACAACTCTTTGAGAACATCAACTCTGCTCGCAATTGTACTTACTTCAACGATTCACTTTTATAAGAAACAAAGGCAACGATTCTAACCTCAATATTCAGCGTCCTATCTATCCTCCGAACGTAATCAGGTGGTTGCGCGCAGACGCATGCGCATCGTAACCAGATTTATAACCGCGTCGGCAAGAGAGACGGCGCGAGAGTTTGTGCAACGCTTATATCAGACGACCCACGTCTCGTGTCACGACGACTCGTATTATGCAGCATTATATGCGTGTTACGATAATAATAACGACGACGACGACGACGACGACGACGACGACGACGACGACGATGACGACGTCGACGACGATGACGACGACGACCACTACGGTAATGGATTTCATTATCGCCTACTCTCCTGTTCGTACCATCGCTTTCTACCCCCCCCCCCTCCTCCTTCCTTCCCCCTTCCTCCCCCTCCTCTTCTCCTCTCACCCTCTTCTATCTATTTGACTTTTCTTGTCCTATCCACAGCCTCCCAACGGGGTCATCGAGGAGCCGACGACGATGATGATGATGACGACGACGACGACGACGACGATGACATGGTGGACGACGTGGCGCCAGCTCGAGAATCTAACGACAGTCAGATGCTCCGCCCGCGCCACGTACGGCTCTAATTACTATCGTTATCGCATTTGCAGCTTTAACCTATTTAATAAGTCGCAATCACGCTCGAATACTGCCGGCAGCTGCGCGCGGATCGCGATCGTTTTTCTCTACCGGGTGTCTTGCACGACTGCCGTTTCGCGTGACATTAGTCGTACTTGTAACGTTCGTGATAATAACAGGAACAGGGTGCAACGCAGAGCTTCGTTAATTTAGAGAAAATTTGTAATTAAAAATTACAAATAAGCTTTATGCAATTTTTGACAAAATTATGTAAGAGCGTTTTATTCAAATTTTATAAAAAAATTCCTTAGAAATTCTCTGTTCTTCGAGATATTTTTGTTCAAGGAATTTCAGGTAAACAAAATTTTTTAAAGATATTTTAAAGCCGTAATTTCCTGAAATAAATTCTTTTATTTACACGTTTTCTAATGTTTTTTTATTCGAAAGAAAAATACAAAGCCACTTTAGTTTCAAGATTAATTAGATTTATAAATGTATTAAAAAAAAAAAAAAAAAAAAAAACTAGTTTTCGTTAAAATAAAAATTTTTAATTTGTATAATTTGTATAACATTTTCACTTTTCATCTCTGAAAAAATATACACATTCAATATTTTATTAAAACATTGAATATACAAATAGCAAAGATATATATCTCTAATATATTTCAAAGAGAGAATTCTTTTTAAAATTCCCTGATAAAATTCCATAAGAATTCCCTGCTTTCTCCAGATACGAAAAAAAAAAAAAAAATTCCTGAAAATTCTAGGTTTTCCACATTTTCTCAGAAAATACACTCTATATAAATACTCCGATATACTAATTAATAATGTAAGTAACATCCGAGTTTCCTTATCATTTCCTTATCGAGCGTTACAAGTCTTGTCAATTCTATCAAAAATCCACAGGACATAACATCATCGTAAATGAAATATTACGTATACATAACTGTCGTTTAGCTTTCGATAGCGAGATTAATACTTGACGTCAAGAGCGAATCGAAATTAATTCGGCCTCAAGAACGCCGCAAAAAGACGCGCGACGACCGATCGATGATCCGTCACGGCATTCAATTTACATTCATTCATTCATACGGTCGCAGCTGTTTTACGACCGGCCGGCGCTCATTCATTCATCACAAATATCCGAGAGTGGCGCAAAAAAAAAAAAAAAAAATCTCATTTTGCAACTCGCACAATGCCGATCCTAGTCGCGCAAAAACCAGCGTCCATCGGGCATTCCGCGTACACGCGGGCGGGGGGGGGGGAGTTCCGGTTGTCACTTATACGCCACGTAACAGTTTAATGATAGCGTAGCCGGCGTAGTGATTCACGCACGTCGTACAACGATAAGTCGTGAATGAAGTTGAATACACTCTTGATACGAACGAAAGCCGAAGAAACTCGAATGACGAGCCATGCAAATTATCCAGTCAGTCGGTGGATCGTTGAAAGAGACATCGCCGCGATGATAACAACGCTTACCGAGAGGGAAGGGGATCGACACGAGTGGCGTCGGATCGCGATCCGATTGATCTATCGAGATGCTCCTTCGCTGATTTCAGATAAGAATCTTGATCGGATTGATAATGACATGAGCGATTGTTCGCGATTAGCATCGGCCGTTCGTCTCTTATTCGAGTCGTAGAATAAAATAAAAAACGTATATTTTTGTTTTCAAATTTCCCAAATTTCAATTGCTAATTTTATCAAAATTTTTTTCCGCCCAAAAATTTATCGGCACTGTTTACAACCGCTCAGTACGCCGCTCGCTAATTAAATTTCCCGTTCGGGCAAATGTACAAGGCGCCTCTTGTCACCTGGGAGAAATTCAAGGTTTTACTATCCTAAGCGGAAAAAAAAAAAAAAAAAAAAAAAAAAAAGAACGAAAGTTTCGTCTGTTTGAGGAAAATTGACCGTTTGGAGAAGGTTAATCCTCAGAGAGCGAAGATCGTGTCGCGTTTTAAAACGGAGGAGAGAGAAAAAAAAAAGATATCGATCGCCTCTCGCGCGCGCGTACGAATTAATGGCGCGAAAAATAGATCCCGTTCGAAGAGATAATTTTCGCGATCACGAATTAGAATGTGACAAAATTTTCGAACGCGTTGTCACGTCAGAGAGGCGGAGAAGGGCAAGGGGAAGGGAGCGCGATAAGACGGGGACGAAGGTAGTCGGGGGGGGGGGGGGGGTAGAGGAGGAGGAAACAGCCGCGAATTCTCGCGGCTGTCACATTACGCGTTACTGCATTATAGATAACGAGTGGAGGTTAAAAAAAAATAGCTCGGCTAATTGATATTTTGATCCGTCGCAAAATCATCCGTAGCCCCGACGGTCAAATTCAATCTCTCCTAATCGAATGTATTTTTGAGTAACGAATAAATGTCTGGACGGGCCGTTAAATACATGATGCGCCGGGTGCTCGGCCGCCGAATATTTCTTTCTCTCTCTCTCTCTCTCTCTCTCTATCGCCTCGTGATAAAATATTATTTTTTCTCTCCGTCGCGCCTGATACGATACATTTCGTGTGTGTGTGTGTGTGTGTGTATTTCTGCGTCACCACGTGGACAGAAGCAAAGTGCGCTGCGTGCGCGCATATAATGAAATCGGCGCGAGCATGTATTTGCGCTGTCATTCGCGCCGGCATTATATTTATCCGCGGACACACGGCTGTCGTATCGTATATTAAGACTCGCTTATTTCGTTTATAATCTATCATAACGTCCGTTGCCGATATTGCGCATTCACCGCACTTCCGAATTATACGTGTATCTCGGCTACTAAATTCTATTTAAAAACGCCTAAGCCCCTGCCAGAGAAGCCAGATTCTTGGGGAACGCCTTACAATTCACATTTAATTCCGGAATACCGCTATAAGGTGTCTCGCGAGACTTACGCGCATCGTACTCGAGGATTTATTATTATATTATTAAAAAAAAAATTAAGATACTAGAGTTGCTGTAATGAAAGTAAAATAATTTTTCTTACTTAAAAGCATTAAATTAGAAGAGATTATTAATTCATTAGCTTTAAGAGTATTAAGAGAGAATATTAAATTAAATTAAATGTACTAAATAAATATTATTGCATGTAAATATGTGTGTATATATATATATATATATATATATATATATATATATATATACAGGGTGGGCCCAAACATTTCGACAGACTTTGAGATTTTATAGGAAATTTAATTTTGAACAAAAAAATTCCTATAAATGATCGAAAAATGCTTCCCTCAAAAGTTAACGCCCAAAAATCTCTGAAATCATAATTACTTTATATATATCATATTTTACAAATATCAGAGATGTATATGTTTTTTAACAAAAAATGCCGAAGCAAAAATTGTAGAAAATTTAATTATTTTTCAAAATTAATTTCCTACAAAATCTCAGTCTGGCCAAAACGTTTGGCCCACCCTGTACATATATTTGCGAATATAGTTTCTAATATAATTTCTAATCGAACAATCGCTTTTGAAAAAAAAAAAAAAAAAAAAAAAAAAAAAAAAAAAAAAAAAAAAAAAAAAAAAAAAAAAAAAAAAAAAAA
>JBCAUJ010000075.1:11544514-11561379 GCA_038406275.1 Cataglyphis albicans | reverse complement strand
GACACATATATGGCAACATTGTTGACAGACCCACGTGATTTCTAAAAAAAAATTTGTTTTTCTTAGTTAGATCGGAGGCTTATTGAGTGATGTGTTATATATATATATATATAAATCAATTATAATTATAAGTAAATTTTGTTTAGACTAATAATAATTTCTTTTCCGCCCTTCCGATGTGACGTACGTTTCTGGAAATGAGTCGCGCTCTGGTTTGAAGACAAGCTATTTACCTTTCCCTCGTTTTTTCACGTTTACGCGACACAATGGTGAGAAAATTTCTTCTGGAAGTAGCGCCGCTCCTGCTCGCGAGCGAGACTTCTGCCTCTTTTCGCGAGAAGCGAAAAAGGATTCAGTAGGCGAGGTGTGAAATGCGAGCGGGTGTGAGTGAGACACTCACGTTCGTCGATCGACACGCGCTCGCTCGCGCCACCACCTCCTTCGAAATGCAATCTCGCCGGCACAATAGAGTATAGAATTTTTAATACGCCGCCGGGTAATGCGAAACGAGGCGCGAGACAATGGCTCTTTCTCGGCACTGATTCGCGCTCCTTTATCTTGACCTGGCGTTTCCTATGCGAACCGATATACGGGTTGTCGCGAGGCTCGGATGCGAAATTCGCGTACGTTAAACGTCAAAAGTCATCGTCACGTGTCAATTTTATCGGGCGCGTGTCCATATGTTTCGGCTAAAGCGAATTTTTTAAACGTCACCGAGCGAATCGGCTCAACTTTCCACGTGTACGAGGAATAAAGTGTCTTTTAAATCTCAGCTCCGTATCTATAACAATCTTTCGCATTTATGACGTGCTGCGGAAAGTCGCGAGATCCAAGATAGAGATATACGAGAGAAAAGAAATTGTGTATAAAATGTATACGGTTTATATGCGCATTTTATATATTACGATCGTTTCATATTTAAATAATACGAATATTTCGCATTCCCAGTGGAAATCTTCGGAATCAGGCCGAATGAATCAGAATTGCCTCAGAAATTTCCGCGACATGAGTCATCGACGTAAACGAAATTATATTTCTGCCGTCTAATGGCAACCCGCTTATGTGTATTAACATTCATTCGCCAAGCTGGCGAACAAATTCGTGCGCGCGCGTGACTCAGCCCCGCTAGCTTAGATACAGGAGCCGCTAGAATATATAAATACATAAAGCATTCGCGTCGTGTACCGACGCGTCGATTAATCTTCGTGATATCTCGATCGATCCGCGCGAGATGACGGACGCAATCGCGCCCGCCATCTTCCGTCCCGATATGAGGATATAAGGTTTTTCCGATTATCAGATCTCCCCCGGGGATATAAAGCGGCGCATTTTCCGATTATCCCCGATATTATTTTGGGATAGAATGCGCGACCTTGTCCAATTCTCGACGCGAATTTTACGAGATGCTTTCCGTAAAGTTTCCGAAACGGCAACTTCGTAGGAAATAATTTCGTCGTCGATGATGATGGACGCAGCTTTTCCCCGAAAATGGCGGGAATTTAGAGAAATTTTAATTAGTATTAAAAAAAAAAAAAAAAATTAATATAATAAAATCTTAATCACTCTTCCAGCAATCTCGAGTGAAGCCGTATTGCATCTTAGATATTGAATATAAAAAAATAAGAAAAAATGCAACACGATAATGCAATTCTGTCACTCTATGATCTTCCCGAGAAAAAAGGGAATTGTCAACGGCATATTTATACTGCTGCTCGAAAACTAGGCAACTTCAAATACGTCAAGGCGCATGAATATTTTCGCGAAAATCCGCAAAGGACAACAGAAAGCGTGTAAACGCGGAGTCTCGCCCTTGATATCCCATTAGGCGAAATTATAAGCTGAACGACTCGCGGGAATAAAAAAGGTCAGAGAGCGCGGAACAGAAGAATGGGGGGGAGGGAGGGGAAGAGGGGGAAGGAACAGAGACGCGCGCAAATTTCTATACGGCGATTACGGGGGCGGGGCATTATTGCATCTATTATTTCCGCAGGTTGCACGCGCCCATTATTCCTGGGGAGGCTGTCTCTCTCTCTCTCTCTCTCTCTTTCTCTTTCTCCCTTTTTTTTGTATTTTTTTTCGGCTCGATGTCAGCGCCGGGGCGAAAGCACCCGGATGTGTAGCAACGAACGACGAGGGTTTCATCGACGCGAGGACGCGCAGAGGACGGTAGGGGGCGAAGGGGGAGAAGGGGGGACACGCGGGGGCGGAGGTGGGGCCTGCTGCTGGGCTGCTGCCTGGGTACCGTAATCGAATATCCTAGAATTTAATTTCTATCGGTTCGTCCCGCGCGTCCGACTTTCATATCGCGCTTTTTTGCGACAGTCATTAAATCTAATTTATCGTGACGCTCGCGTTTTTCAGGCATGTGCGCGACGGCCTGCCCCCTCCTCCCCCCCCAACACCCTTCAATCCACCCCCCGCCTCGCCTCTCCCATCCCGCCGCCCTCGGCAGCGGCGTAACGCGGCCTGAAAAAAAAAAAAAAAAAAAAAAAGGAACGGGCCCCTTGGCCGAGTTACCCTCTCCCCCTGCTAACCCCCCGCCCTCCCACGGTTCCTTCCCTCCCCAGAATGTACTGTCGCGGTGCAACGATCGCGCGACTCATCTCTTCCTCCCGTATATATATGCATATGTACGTGTAATTCTTCCCTTTGTAATTGAATACTATAAATTAATCCTTTGATTTATCCTCTTGATGCAGCCGTTTCGTATTTCACGCGCCCACTACCGAAGCGATCAACAGTCGCTACCTTGGTACGATGGACGGGTTGATAAGCGCGTACGGAGAAAGAAATTCTACGCTGTCGCTTAATCGAATGAAGTGCCCAATTTTATATCGTCCAAGCTCCAATTATATATATATATATATATATATATATATATATATATCATCTCCCTTATATAATACGAAACGCGAGAGAGAGAGAGAGAGAGAGAGAAAGTATCGGACCGATTACGATCGAATTAAAATCGCACGAATTATTTGTAATGAAGGAAATCCTTCGCTCGATGATAATAAATCGTACCACCTGAGAAAGCGCACGACATATCCTACGAAGGCGGGAAAAAGCCTTCCCTCCAGCTCCTCGTTCGATATTCCTCTTTCGTCCTCTCGATGCATGTAGAGAGATAGTCGCGGGCGGATTTGAAGGAGAGAGAGTTAGCGTAAAAGGTACATCGCGCTCCCGAAAGCGATCGGGAGGAAAAAATTACGAACGCGTCGCGCTATCATCTAGCGCGCGGAGCGGGTTAGTCTTTTTTCTCTCCCCCTCCCCCTCGCGCACTGGCAGAGGTCCAAAGGACGACGCGCGGCCGTTGATCGATCGCTGATCGAGCGGAACGAGGAGTAGAGATAGGTAGGTAGGTAGATAGAGATGGACAGAGACGCAGCATCACGCTCAGCTGTCTCTCTTTCTCTCTCTCACTCTCTCTTTCTCTCTGTCTGTCTCTCTCTCTCGCCGGCCTGGTCGCTCGCTCGCTCGCTCATTCGCGCGCGCGCGCGCAGATAACGACGAGAGGTTATAAATCTCCTTCCGGTCGGAATCGGGAGCGAAGCAATCTGCGGAATGGTCCGGTCATCCGTCCATCAAGTCGCGCGCACCGCGACGTGCAGTCCACGTATTAATATATATCTGCGGGGGCGGCTGTGCGCGTGCATAGAGCGTGAGGCGTGTGTGAGTCTCTGTACTGGGTGTCCGAGAACGAGTATCGTGTGCATCGTAACTACTAGGGAACCCGGCCGGCGGGTGCGAAGAAAAACGCGAGGAGTGTAAACGACTGTCAAGTAACTGTCAAATAACCAGCAAATCAGCTGTCAATTGTTAAAATTCATATATCGTTATATTAAAAGGTATATGTATTGAGATAAAAACGAGAAGATGATCTTTTCGTAGAGCATTGGCATTAATTATTAAGAATCTGAGGTTTTAAGTTTTCTAAAAATAGTTTTTTTTTTTTTTTTAAATCTTTAAACTCAATTCTTCCTCCCCTCGATCGCATTATAAAAGTCTTCGATTTCAACATAAAACATTCTCCCAGCTGAATTAATTAGAACGCAGATCCGTATCAAAACTTCAAAATTCTCTTCCCTCCAGTCTCTAATTGTTCGCAGCCAAAGATACCCTTGCGATACCAGAATGTCGAGACCAAGATTCTCCTATTGTCCCTTCATCAAGCCGCGTATGGTACTCTCGGCACACACTGTATACACGACCGCGTGTATACGTATACACGCGTGTCATCCTGTACACGCGGCAGCAGCGGATGCATCGTGCATGCCGCCGCGACTGCAAGGACCGCTCTCTCTCTCTCTCTCGCTCTCCCCCATCGGCCCCCCTCCCCCTCACCGCCGTCTCTCTGTCACTCGTTCTAGTCCGGTATTTATGCGCGTTTCGATGGGAAAAGGCAGCGCAACTCGGACGCGACGCAAGATAATTTCTGATTTACCGCGAGCTCGCCGGAGCTGTCGCCCGCCGTACATCGCGCGGAGATCCCGTGTCGCATTTTCGAAATGGAAACCCACCACCACCACCACCACCTCCTCCCCTCTCATCCCGAACCCACCGTCGCGATAGCGTTCCAGCAACGTTCGTTCGACGGAACTCGAAAAGGAAAAAAAAGAGAGAGAGAGGACGTCGCGTATGCTCGGAAATCGGATGTGATCGTGAAAGTTAGATCGGCTGGCAAATTTGGCCGTTTCAAAAGCCGAAGCTGCAAAAATGGGTTATGTAAATAAGGAATGAGAGATGAAGAGCTTTTAACTCTTTCGGGACGGAAGGTTGTAAACTTCCATTTCGTTATTAAAATTCTCGGGTCGGTCGGTTTTGTTAGAGATAAGCGAGATGTATTAAGCTTTTCTTTCTCGATTTCCGAGACTCTCTCTCTCTCTCTCTGATTTTACTGCATTACGTTTTCACGCGTGTATATATATATATATATATATATATATATATATGTCTAAACATCGAACGCACGTCCAAGTCGAAGTTCTCGCAACGGAAATAATGCAACGTAGCGTGGATTCTTGGGAGGGAGGTGAGGGGAGAAATCTAAGCTGAACTCCCCTTACAAGATCAGCATTTTTCCGGAACAGCGACTGTGCGTGATGATGAACGATAAAGAGGTTCGCTTCCCTTTGCTTTCCACGCCGCCGCCGCCGCCGCCGCCGTCGCCGCCGCCGTCGTCGTCGTCATCGTCGTTGTTGTGCATCGGGAATAAACGCGATGCGCCTCTACGTGCTGCATTTCTCATCGAAGCCGGTGCACGCAACGCCGGCGGTTCCGCGGAATTTCAGAGCGCGGAGAAATCGGTGGGAAGGCGCGGGGGAGGAGGGGGGGATTAAACGATCTCGGATAAATGCGCGGGCCCCGGCCCCTTTCTTAACGGCGGCGATTCGCTTCGAGATTAACTCGTAACTGATCGGACGTCGAGAGCGTGCGATGCGTCCGTCAAGGTTCGTTTCCCCCCCCCCCTTCCCCCCACCCCGTAAACCGAGATTTCGTATATCGCGTGGAGAGTCTCTCATCTCCCCTTCGATCGTGCAGGATGAAAATTAAAATAATCGCATTTTATTATCAATTCACTTGTAACGTCAGATATTAACGTTAAATGTCATCCGCGGCACGTTTTATCCCTTCAGTTCTCGTTCAATTGTCGCCCTGTTTTCCCCCCCCCTCCCCCTCGATGTCGATGCGTGAATGAAATACTTGTTCCGGCGAAGAAATTCCAAGGTGCAGACGCGCGGTTCCCCTTAGTCGCGAAAATCGCGACTGGGGAATTGGACGATAAAGAGCGAGGCGACGCGCGCGGGTCCCTGTCCCCCCACGGAACGCGTGCGTTCACCGCGATCGTTACATTATTACGGTGCGGTCGTTGCGGGAATTTCAAGTCGGCGGTAGTCGTCTTTCGAGCCGTCTGAATGTTTCACGAATAGTTCCGCGGACGTTACGGGTGGACGCGCATGCAACTTTTATCAACGAGCGGATCTTCCGCCTCTCTTTTTGACCGCCTGACTATCTCTCTTTCTCTCTCTCTCTCTCCCGTTCCAGCTCGTCGGGGTTTTTTTTCCCTCGAAACGCTTATCATCGTCTTCGTCGAGGGGAAGAAAATACCGGGGAAAACGTTAAGCGGTCGCGTTTTCCCGGCGTATTACTTAAGCGATCCGACATCGATTCCCGCTCCGTGGGCATTTCCATGCCCGCGAAATAATGCATTCGACGAGCGAGCGCGAAGGTCGCCGCCTCCCGCGGGACCGAGCCAGACGCGGATTTCAGGATAACTTTCTTGCGCGAGAGCACTCGAGAGCCTCGGCACTCGGGACGAATTCCTGTGCAATTTTCAACGCCAACTACAACGTAACCAGTGCTCCGGAAAAATGATGTCCGTCGATGCGCGCTCTCTCCTTCTCTTCGTCGGAGATAACGGGAAGGGAAGAGGGAGAGGGGAGCGATTTATCAAATTTTCTAAAGTGTCTGGGAAAGAGAGTAAAATGCTCTACTTAGGCCAAGGTGACACTGACAGTTACTTCTCATCGATACAAATTAATCCACGATTTTCTTTTTTTTTTTTTTTTTTTAATCATGCCTCTCGTAATTAAGATATTTATTATGTCAATTTTGAATGCTTTAGAAATATTGTCAGATGGAATTATTACATGTCTTAAAAATAAAAATAAAATGTAGCGCAAGTAAAGAAGATATATTTTATTTATAAAAACTTATAAAAGTTTATTTATAAAATCTTATAAAAATATTATAAAATCTTATTTTATTTCTCTCTCTAAGACTTCAACAAAATTAAAAAAAAATCATCTCCCACAAATAATTCCCTCCAATCGTGAACACAAATATTTAAAACGAAGAATTACAAAGTGACGAGAAAAAAAAAAATCGTAAGGAGCAGAACGAGGAGATGAGAAATCTGAGACACTTTGTCTACCTATGCATTATCCCGTGGCTATCGCTCGACGGCTAACGATTCCGTGCAGATAAATCCCATCTGGAATATATCCAGTCCGGTTAATCTATCGCGAGATTTCCAAAGAAAAGAAGGAAAGCGGCGCAAGAAACATTTGCGCTCTCCTAGCGCGTTTACGTCGAAGAAGAAAGAGAGAGAGAGAGAGAGAGAGAGAGAGAGAGAGAAATGGGATCGTTTAGAGAAAAGATATAAAAAGAGGAAGGGGTAGGGAAAAGAGAGGCTTCTCTCGCGGTGCCAAGAGAAGGAGGGTAGGGGGTGAGGAGGAAGAGGGGGGAGGGGGAGGAAGGGGAGGGGCGAGGAAGAGGGCGACGGTACGGCGTGAGGAATCGAGAGAAGTTAAGTGCTCGGGCGCCTATGCGGTCCGGTTACCCCAGGATTATATTCCAAGTATTGCCATTATGCGAGGAGTTTCCTAGGAAGGCAATTTTCGAAATATTTAAAATACATACCATTATATCGCCGCTAAGCCGGCCTTTATTATAAAATAGTCCTCCACCGAAGTAAGGGTGGCTACGTAATACGCACTCGGGACAGACCGATAGGAGAGAGAGAGAGAGAGAGAGAGAAAGAGAGCAGCGGGTTCGGGATCCTCCTACCTACCTACTTTCGAGATCTCGTAAGCGACGGAATAGCATAACCGCTGTGCGCGAGAGTACCCGCCAATTTCTTCCGGCTCGTCGGCTTGCGGACGACGACGCGACCGAGTGCGTGTCTTGGAAAAAAAAAATAGATAAATAAATAAATAAATAAAATCGACCGTACCATCTAGGCCGGTAGGAGGGAAAGGGTGAGGCTCGCGATTATAGGAGATCGTTGTGGGCCCTCCTTGACAGCCGCGCTCAGCTGTGTTGTACGCGCGTGTCTATGAAAAACTAGCTATCGCGTGCGGACATTGCGTGCGCCGATGGGAGCAAAAAAAAAAAAAGCCGGGAACTGGACCGAGCCGGGGAGCATCTTCTACTTTGTATAAATGCGAGGTCGTCCCGTGAGAAACGAAGAGAATGGAGGTGTCCCTGAGAGAGGGACGCACCGAGCGGACCTTAGCCCTAATTAAAATTCGATCTCCTTCAATGTGCAATGCGGAAAGGAGGGAAAATGATTTTCTTTGTCTCTCTTTCAATACAGTTAATTAGTAAACTTATCAAAATGGCAAAAAATATGAATGATCAATTTTAATAATTGTAAGAAGTTTCACTGTCAAACAATAACCAGCTGTCAAAACTCAAATCTTATTTTTTATTTCGAAAACAATTTTTGTCATAATATAGATCTTTTTTACAAAAAAAAAAAAAAAAAAAATCTAAAATTACGACTAAAACCTATATTAACTCATATAATAACAGAGCCTGAAAGATCGAACTCGATCATCTTATCAAATTGGGAGGCGCTCTTTCCGCGAGATCTCCCGGAACAAAGCTGCATAAAATAGGATCGCGTCGGAGAGAGTCGAAATCTCCGGAGCAGCGTCGATACGCGTCAAAAAGCGCGAGGGGGCTCTCTCGATCACTTCTGACAGCACGGTAATCGACTTTTGAGCGCGACGCGAGCGATAGGAGCGCGACGGCTCCCGCGCGCTCGTATCGCGATCGTTTTCTGGACCGAAGGGCCAGAAAGGAGAGTGGATCGGTGGTGGTCCGGAGAGACGATCGGGGGATGGACGGTCGCGCGCATTTTAATACATCGGGGGGCGGGCTTTTCAATTTTGAATCCCATCGGGACGGCGATCCTCTCGCTCTCCTGATGTATCGCTTACGCTACCCGTTTGATCAACGCCACCGATCGACGTGCGCGCGTTACGATCGTCGGATACGTACGCGGTGGTACACATATGCGCGTATACACGCGACGAAGACAACGGGACGCGCGATTGTGTGCCGATACGCGGAATACGCACGTGACACACACACACACACACATACACACGCGAGCGTGCGAAAACACAATCAAGGCCGCGCCGGGCAAAAACACTAATTTAAACGGAACGAAGGAAATATGTAGTCACATCCGGTGTATCAGGATGAATGGCGCTCGGTTACTACAATTCACGATTTACTGTTTCGCGACTTTTTTCTCTGCCGACGCGTCGGGGATCCGT
This sequence comes from Cataglyphis albicans, assembly GCA_038406275.1. Classification (NCBI taxonomy): domain Eukaryota; kingdom Metazoa; phylum Arthropoda; class Insecta; order Hymenoptera; family Formicidae; genus Cataglyphis; species Cataglyphis albicans. The sequence continues at coordinate 11,552,311 of JBCAUJ010000075.1, read as the reverse complement.
TCTCTCCTGCCGGTTTTCTCCCTTGCCCCTCCCCCCTCATCCCTTTCACGCTCTTTCTCTCTCGAGTCACCGGATACGAGGCAGAAGAAACAAAGAGGAAAGGCGAGAGGGGAAAGAGAGAGAGAGAGAGAGAGAGAGAGAGAAGAGAGAGAGAGAGAGCGAGAATGGGAGGACGGGGTTGGCAGGGCAGAACGATCCGGGAGGTAAAGCCGTTATTGCCAAAAAGGATAATGCGAGGGAAGATTAAATTTTTTTCGACCCGCCCTTTCGAGCTCCACCGACCGCGTGATCACGCTTTGCTGCTTCTCGTGTTGTACACTGTGTACACTTTTCGGGGGATGTTCTCGCTACCCTGCTCTCTCTCTCTCTCTCTCTCTTTCTCTCTCTTACTCATCTCGTCACTCTTTCCGAGCGCCTTTTCCAGCTGATCGAGCAATCATCTCGGATCATTTCGAGATATATTAATCGTGATGTTTCAACGCTTTATAATTCCTGACACTATTCTAATGCTTGGTGTCTTCTTATATTGTTATACAAACATTCAAGAATAACTTTCAATGAATAAACTCTTTTTTATTCATTTATATTTATTTTCAATTATTTTAATTATCATTTTTTCTTCATTATATTTATTTTTCAATTATACTATCTATAGTTTAAAATGTCTCATATTTGAATGTCAAATATTTAGTTCTATTTAAAATTAAAATATATGAAATGATTGAAAACTGAACGACAAGGCGTTTAAAGATACGATTAAGACCATACGATTAAGCGGTCGCGAGAGACGCATCTCGCGCGACAGACGAAGTATAATTTATACTTCATCTTATACTAAATGCCGTGTGTATATGGTGGCTGAGTCCCCGGACCTCTTCGAGGTATAAATAATTGTTGTCTCTGGCTTTCGTTGCTGGAGGCGAGCGACTCATAATTCAAAACGCTCCCTGTTGATTCCCTAATTTCCGACGAAACGCTAATAAGGTCGATCGCTATTGAAGAGAGATTAGGAGAGCACTATTTCGTTGTATTATATTCGTTAATATGCGTCCATGAAGTATCAAAAATTATAGAATGAAATACCATCGTTTTGGTGATCGGTAAATTTCTCATACGTCCTACATTAATAAAGAATGGGATATTATCAGAAGAGATTCAGCTTGTGGTATTCGATGAATTTCTCGTATGATAATTTTGTCTCGGTGTATCCATAATGAGCATTAGACTTTCGGAAGACTGCGGAGATAGGCTATCAAGAAACTGATCTTGGACAGTAAAAAATCTCTGAAGGATATCCAGAAAAAAAAATGTCTTTCTTCTGCTTTGGAAATAACTTTAATTTCAGCTTGGAAATTTTGAAATGAGATTATATCGCGTTAAACAAGGAACATTTATTTGAATGAAGTCATTTTATATAGTTCAACGAAGAAAAATATATTCTTATTGTTTAAGAATAATTTTCTTGAATGGGAAGGCAAAAATGTTGGATAAAAAAATAACATTTTTTTTTTTTTTTTTTTTTTTTCGAATTAAAGATTACAATAATAATTATTAAGATAATTAAATGATATTTTTCAGCTGAGAATTTTAATATTAAAATAAGACTGCAATATTGTTGAAATTTAAGATTATCAAACTTTTATAAAAAGATAATAGATTGTTGCGTACGTACGAAATAATGAACGCTTTAAGTTGAGTATATAAGCTTTGACTTGACATCGCTTCCTTTCTGTCACAAATTCGATTTTAGTTATAGTTTAAGAATTTTGCACTTCGATATTATTATAGAACCTGATCTAGATAAAGAACATAAGATTCTATTTACAAATAAATTTCCAACAAGTACACAGTGTATTATTAATTTCCGCTTTTTCCTGCAAAAAAAAAAAAAAAAAAGAAAAAACCATTTCATCGTTTCTTTCGTGATTTTCAACTTACGCGCGCGTATCTATTTATCCCGAGTAAATCAATCCTAAAACTTTCACGCTAATACATAATTTACTGTTTATATAAATGAAAACATCGCTTTCTCTTCTCACTACAAATTCCACCCTGTCTCTTTTAAAAGAGCGACGCATTCCATCCATTTACTGCAATCTTCATAATTACATTTTATTTCATTTTATCCGCTTCTATAATTATTCCGTCTCTCTCTCTCCCTCTCTCTCTCTCTCTCCGTCTCTCTCCTCGTCATCGTATAAGAAAAATTGTCGACGGATGCTTGGCAGCAGCACTCTCGCACTCGGCTTGGCATTCCGCGATCCGCCATTGGGCTTCGCCCGCATCAATTAGGTATTTTAATCGGAAAGGCACCGCGGAATAGTTGCGATACTACAACGGCGCGCATTTACGATATACGCGCGCGCAAGCAGGCATGCCCGGAGAATTGGAACGTGGTTGCGTTAACATAATGGAATCCCATGGAATGTTATAACCATTATATGTATACATATAGCGGATTACGTCACTTTGGCGGCGGGGACGTCCGCGCGCGCGCGCGAGAGAGAGAGAGAGAGAAATAATAATCGTGCGGCGCTCATCTTAATTTCCCAGATTGTCAAAATATCAGCTGACGCGCTTTCCCTCTCCCGATGTCTATATCTAAGTCCGATTATAAACGCGAAATTTCGGACTCGCGAAAATTCACCGTCTCTTCGCCGAAGAGACTTAATTTCCCAGATTGTCAGAATCAGCTGACGCGCTTTCTCCGATTCTAAACGCGACATTTCGTGTTCGTGAAAATTCATCGTCCTCTCTTTCGGACTCGATATCCAATGTATAATTCTCATATTACGTCACGAAAAAAAAAAGATGGGTCAAATCAAAGTTTATATATTCAAATATATTACTTGACATTCATTGTTTCGTATATACGCAACAATTTATATTCTTACAAGACTTTGAGCAAATCTTAAATTTCAATAATATCGCAGTCTTATTTTAATATTATAACTCATTCAATATTATAATTCAATAATCTAAAGAATATATAATATAAATTAACTTTATAATTATTATAATCTTCGAATTAAAAATATGTTATATTTTTATCCAATATTTTTTTTCCTTTTTCGATAAAATTATTCTTAAATAATAAGAATATATTTTTCATGATTGAATTATATAAAATGGCTTCGTTCAAGCAAATTTTCTTTCATTAACGCAATATAATCTCATTTCAAGATTTCTACGTTGAAACTAAGATATCAAGATTTTCAAAACAAGAATTTTTTTTTTCTATTAATAATTGTCACATTACATTAAAAAAATTGTACTAATTCTACTTATCGAATCGCGTAAGCAATATAAAAACATAATCGATGTAAATTATAATATTTAAATATATATTACATGTCTCTTTGGATAAAAGAAAAACTTTGAATAAAACATTGAGCGTTTATCTTTCTCATCTCTGATTATATTGCAATTCCGAAGCATAATTTTTACACGCGAAACATACATATGATCGTATCAAGAACTCTCATCAGAACTTTGCAAGATCCATACATCGATCTTATTAACACGAATAAAGATGTGACATAATTACTGGATACCGCGAGAGAAAAGAAGAGGAGGAACATTTGGTTAGACGGAGTTGATTGTCCGGTCCTAAGTCGGCGCAACCAGTCCCCAACGGTCCGACGGTCATCGTGCTAGTTACAAAACGGCTTGTAACTAGCCGCACGCTTAATAACTTGCGCCGGTAGCGGACGATAAATAATGCAGGAGACACCGTCGTCCCGATGTAATTAACGAGAGCAGTCGATATCCCTCGGCACGATGCGTGTGTGTGTGTGTGTGTGTGTGTGCGTAACCGACGAGCAAGCGCGCGGGTGTACTTGTGTGTCACACGTATAGGCGCGCGCGCGAACGCGAACGAGCGCGGTCAATATTTGTCATCCGCTTTAACAAAAAGAACGTTACAAAACGCTCGGCCGGATGCACCCCGGCCAAATATTGACTGCGCTCATTGACGTTCATTGATACTCTCAATTAGCGCATACCGTCGAAGCCAATCGCCGGGTAATTGGGATGGCCCTCCACCTACCCTCCGCGGGAAAATCGCCGCGCGGGCCTCTCTTTCTCTACCCCCATCCCTCCTCTTCGCTCTTCTCCTCTCCCCCTCGTTCTCGATCACGGATCGCGAGAGAGTCAGGTGGCGGATGGTTTCGGCGCGAAAACTCCCCGTCCCGCGATCGCTAATAATTGGCGGCCGCCGTGACTCGAGTCCGTCCGCGAATCAACTTTTCCGCGGCCAATTATCATCGGCGCCGCTGGATACAGAGAGAGCCCGTTGCCTTCGTTCCTCGGAGGATCGTTCGTTTGCCCTGGCGAGGACGAAACGCGATCCCCTAATGACGCGAGGCGCGCGCGGAACGCGAATCACCGCGTTCTCTCTCGTTAACGACCGGCCATTGGCCATCTCGAGAAAACATCTTCATCCGTTACCGGGAAAATTGCACGATTTCGAGTTAACCGACCCGGAGGGTGAAAGTTTTCCGTGGAGGAGCGAAGTTGGAGGCGCCGCGGGAGGTAACGCCGGCGTTTCTTATTTCAATTCACGGCGGCACGTTCTGATATCGGCGGAGGAAACTTTTAATTGACTCCCTCTCTTTCTCTCTGTCTCTCCCTCTTGTTGCCGAATTATTTCTAAATGTTGACCAAATATATTGGAATACTTCTCTCTTCGTTTATATTTGTTTTATCCGATATTGGAATAAATTTAAAATACGTACGCGCGCGCAAACTTTTTTAATGACGATACAGAGGGAAATTTATTTGCTCATTTATTTAACACGTTTTAATGATAAGATTAGATTTGTAATGCGCAGCTTGCTAGCGTGCCGTTATTTAAATTAGAAAATGCATTTTGTAAATTTTCAATTTACATGCGCGCACAAATCATGTACGTAAAGAAAAATAATTATAAAATGCTTTTTATTTATATCCGGCAAAACTAATCGATTTTTTTTTAACTACATTTCTCGGATAAGCCTAACGTTGCTTCTGACGGAAATGCTTTTCTTATCTTATTATCGTTAATGGCAAGTGTACTTCTGACTTTTTTTTTTCTATCACCTTCCTGCATTTTATTTCCACTAATTTATCTTCGGCAAAAAAGAGAAACAATATTCTTCCAGTGTAAAAACAGGAAAACTATATTAAGCGCATCGGAATATATATCTGAGCGGTTCGGCGTTATCACGAACATAAAAATCTCCTAATTACAACACTCCATGTAATTACGGACTTCTTGTTCTACAATTTGCATCAAAAATTACATATCAGCACCGATGCGTGCAAAGACAAATGTTCCTCCGGGGAAAAGATTAATCGCATAAAACAGTATCAGTAGGCTTATAAAAAATCATTCATTCAGCAATGATTCTCAGAGATAGTCTTGTAATAGTATGACCTAATGGCCAACAATAAGTAACTTTTTACGCTTACGAACGAAAATCACCGATGCGTTCAAAATTTTTTTTTTTTTTTTTTTTTCACGTATAATGTAGATTGAACTTAGCATTTTCGCGAATTTATGAGACGAGAACTACCTTAACGACATCAACAATTCGCTCTGCTAATATTAATTATTTCCCTGATGATACTTAAACAGCGTATTGAGAAATTTTCGCTTATAAGAAGAACAATTCACTTACTATTTGCTCTCCTGAGATTTAATATGTCAATATTTTTTAAGTCGTGAATTTCTTTTCACGCATCATAAATCGGAGAATCGTAATAAATAAAAGAGAACTCGACTCACCCTTTCCTCCTCCCGAATCATCTCCGCGATGCCGGGCTTGATCTCGAGATCGTCGGCGCTGATAGTCTGACCGCCGGCGTTCATCGCATGTTGCTGCTGCTGTTGCTGTTGCTGTTGCTGCTGTTGCTGCTGCTGCTGCTGCACGCTGAGTTGCTGGCCGTGGCTGCCCAGGTGGTTGACGGGCGCGTGCGGACCGGAAGTCACGTGGCCGGACACGTGGTGGGTCGACAGGGGGTGCGAACTCTGCTGTCCTTGCGGCGGCGGCGGCGGGGGTGGTGGTAAGGGCAGCGAGACAGGAAGCTCCTGCAGGTTGATCTGCGGCGTGACGGAGATGCTAGGCATACTGGGCGTACTAGGCGAGCCCAGGGACCTAGGCGTCGAGCTGGCGGTTGGCGGCACCATGTTGTGGATTTCGGGCACGACGATGTTGCCGGCGATCACGTCCTGATCGTCAGCGATGCTGCCGGAACCGATGCGTTCCGGACTGTTGCTGGACGGGGAACGTTCACCGGACATTCGGCGGCGCTTCTTCCGCTGCATCGCCGCGGTCGCGACCTCCTCCAAGCTCGGTCTGGACGTTAGTTCCTGTTCGCTATTGACGTCCGCGAGGCCGCGAATCTTGAGGCTTTCCGCGACTTTAAGCAGCGGCCCGATCTGCTCCTGGGAAACGTTGATCTCGCCCTTGTACATAAATTCGACCGCAGCCTTGAGCTCCGGCCATTTGATGTCCTTCATGATGACGATCGGATGTTGGCAGGGATTATCGAAGAAGAGCGCTTGAAAGTACGGACTGCAGGCCGACAGGACCATCTTGTGGGCCTTGACGCTGTGACCGTCGCAGGCTAAGGTCACGTCCACGAAACTTTCGCTTTGCAGAAGCTGATCGAAGACGTTGGTTAGGTTAGTCTGATAGTTGTTCCAGCGCAAACAAAATTGCTGGGGTGACCCAGCACCGCTTTGCTGCGTCATGATCGGGCGTGATGTGGCTTCCGCTTGTCTTGTTCCAGAGAGGGAGAAAGAGAGATAATCTCCTCCTCCTTCTTCTATTTCTCTATTGCACCACACGCTTCCTTCTACGCTTTCTCTCCAATCTGTTCCTCTTCTTCTCTTTGTTTATCTTTCTTCGATCTCCTCGTGATGCGTCTCGCCTCAGATTCTCGTTGTCGATGACGTTCGACCTGATCGGATCAGTAACAAGGCCGCATCTGCAACACACACATGCACAACCACACGTGAATCTCCAGATGTGTCCGCGCAAAGAGACGCGGGGAGTAAGAGCAGCTTTATCCGCGCGCCTCGTGGCAACGTGCGCGGATCTGTCAGACGCGAACCGACGCGGGCGTCATCGTCCCGTTGGGACGTCACGGTCGAGCATCTTTTAGCCTAGCTCCGAAACGTGGCTCCGAATATCGTACTCGAATACTCTCTACTCCACCCTCACTAAAAGAATTAGAGTCCACCTTGCCTCCCCCAACGAAACATTATACGCAATGGAAATTTTCCGAGGGATCAGAGGACAGGGACTCACTTCCCTGCTCCAACGCACCACGCGACACTTTATGTTTATTTTCTGCTTCCTTCTCCTTTTTCCCCAGTTTCTACCTCACCATCTAGTCTCAGTCTCGAAAGGTTTATCGCTCTTTGCTTTTCGTCCGAGAAAAAAGTCAGATTTCACTATCAACCACCCACCACCGATTACCTCGAAACGCGACTACGACGGCAACGATGACGACGACGACGTTGCCGTTTCCGCGACGGAATCCCGTGTTATGAATACAAATACGAATCGCGACAAGCGCCGTGCGACGTAACGGCGCGGGTATCCGCGTGAGAGGCGCGTGCTGCGCGCGACGAAGGGTGTCGGAACGACAAGCGACGTACGATCTGCACCCCGTGACGAGCGCGTCGCGACTGAGAGGACCAGCAACGCGGCGGCGGTTCGCTCGAGCGGCAGTGGTGGCACCATGCGCGGCAGCGGCAACAGCGACGGCGACGCTGGCGGCGGCGGCGGCGGCGGCGGCGGCGGCGGC
>JBCAUJ010000075.1:11524328-11544414 GCA_038406275.1 Cataglyphis albicans | reverse complement strand
GCGGCGGCGGCGGCGGCGGCGGTGGCGGCGGCGGTGACGGCGGCGGCAGCGGCGGTACGGCCGATATCGCGCGCGCTCACTCGCGTGAGGACGCGGTGCGGCGGCGGCGGTCGCAGGAGAGAAAGAGAGAGAGACGACGCGTATCGCTGGCAAGGAGATGGCAATGTTGCGCTGCCGCGCGGGTGGAGGCGCCCGCCGCCGTACCTCACGCGTCCTCACGTAACCCCCTCGCACCGCGGCGATGCCGGCCAATAGCGCGGCTCGCCTTCCGATCAAATGCGCCGCCCCCGGAGACCGCCTCATACCTCCTCTCTCACTCTCGCGGCCTTCCGCGAGACCGCGCGTCTCGCTTTGTCCGCCGTCCGAGAAGAAGAGAATTCTCTCTCTCGCCGCGGCATCGGCCCCGGCGAGGCCCACCGATCGGCCTCCCGAAACGGCGATCCGCTGATGATGATGAGAGGAGGCCGCGCTTTGCTGATGGCGGAGGTGGTGGTGGTGGTTATTCTGTCGTTACTAGTATCACCGAGCGGTGGTGGAGTGAACGGACGGGGGCAGCGACTGCTACGTCGACGACGTCGACGACGACGGCGATGACGACGATGACGGAGACGCTGCTCTCTCTTTCCGCGAATATCGCGTAGAAATCAATGCGTTCTAGGAAAGAATAGAGCGATTTGCCCCTGCAAAGTAGGTTGTACCTACTTTGCGTCAACGGTGAGATTTAAACGAGTGGGTGTAACGCGAAAACAATTTTTCAGAGAGCATTCGATGAACATACTGACGATCCAGGACATTTACGCGTCTATTTGGATCTGAAACTTCTTCAAAGTAGATAATCGTCGACAATCTCTCTGCTTTATTTAAAAATTCCCCCCAAAATATGACGTGCGAGAAAATATATTTCATATCGAGATTGAAGTCGGATGGGAGAATTTCGAGAGAATGAAACAGACTGGAATGGTAGTTGAACTCGCTTTCTTCATAAAGACGCATCAGCGGATGCAATTGAATTCGCAAACGCTAAAAAAAAAAAAAAAAAAAAAAATTATCAAGATTTATTCTTTTATAACGGTTGTAAGTGAGTTCAACGAACGCCACGGCGACGGCAGCGACGTCAAGAGACTTCTACAAACGCGGACGGGTGTTTTTGAATTTCCGAGGAAGCAGCAGCTCGAGCCTCGCGCATTAAGTATAAGGATCTTACCGCACCTGCGCACAATAACGATTGTCCTGATAGCGTGCCGAGATGAACGACTAGAGGTACGTGCGGCGCTCTAACCGTATCTTCCAAATGAGTCTTGTGCCACCGCATTACACAGCCCGATTACTCGCTGCATTCTTCTTGCAAAACTTACGGCAGTAATAAATTAAGTGCCGCGAGATGACGAATGAATGATATTTTATACTGAATCTAGAGCACACTCCTCGCGAAAGCCGCAGAGTTTACGGTCTGCAGCTGTAAACGTATATGTCTCTGCAACGATTTTGAAATTTCTAATTTAATAAGACGGAAATGATAACACAGCAGCAATTGTAAGAGGAAAGATGCGCAAGCAGCCTTTTATACTTAGACACTTTAATAATGGATATATCAAGTGTCAAAATAATTCAAGAGAGAAAATATGTTCTCTGTCTCTAAACTAAAACTACTTTGAAAGTAAGGAGGAATAGGGAACGTTTTCAATGTACAAAGTTCGGGATAGCTCCGGAATAGACGATCATAGTTGCAGAGATAGATGACTGTAATAGAAGCGGCGCTCTAAAATATTTCCTAAAGTAATGCTCTCGAGCAAGAATATAACAGCGATCTTAACCGATTATCACACACCCATGTCTGCCTATTTATTCCAATATATCGCTCTAATAGTATCTACGACTCTGGCCCTAAAAATAAATCGCAAAGAGTGGATGACATCTTCTCCACTACTTATTTCATTGCTCTATTCACGCGACAATAGCCCGGGTTATTGTTCATCGCAATAAACGACAATTTCGCGAGCCTCCACCCCGAAAGAGTCCACCCTTTTCGGCACGTGGCGGAGTAATTGGGGATGCAAAGAGCAGATGATTATTCAGCGTCGACGCGGTTTCACCGTCTCTGCCGGCGAGACCGGCAAGACGATATCGGCGATCGAATTTGGGCAGTCGTGCCTCGATAACGGAGTTACGGAGCGCGACGTCGACCCGGTGCCGGGCCGGGAAAGATGGCGGTCTTAATCGAATTAAGGCTACAAAGAGAAACGAAGCCGCGTCCGATGTCCCTTGCGAGCCGAACTCCCCTAACTGGCTATTAGCTGGAAATTTGGTAATAGCGAGCGTCACGTGGGGTGACGGTCGGGCCGCGGGTCGTCTAAGAATCCGCTCCTAAACGATTTCGGTGGCGAAATTTCTCTCGTTCAAACTTAGATTCTGCGAGATTTAGACTGTAGGGAAGAAAGATGCCGATGGGTAGATGGTAATAATATTCAATCAGAGCCGTATTTTTTTGTAGCATAATTAATATTTCGAAAGTTCACATACAAAGAATGACGTCTAACGAAAATTTTGTTATCAAATAAAAAAATTGATTGAAAAACTTCAGACAAAATGCTTGCAGCTTCTTCGCAGACACATTGTCCCGAACTCTTAGAAAATACTTTGTTGATCAAGACCAATTTTTTGAAATTTCTCCCAAACATCTAGATCCGAAAATTCCAACAAAAAGGCGTCGTGAGTTTTTAAACAAAATTTTTAAGCACACAATTTGACGATTACGTCACTAATAATACTAAAACTAACGAAGCGTAAAACGAACAGCTCTCGCTAGAGGGATATATCTTCGAAAATCGTTTGTTTTTCTTTTCCAATGCGCAGATTTATCGGCGTACTGCGGATATCATAGTAAAGAATGCAGGGAGAGAGAGTAGTCTCTAACACAATTTCGGTGCCCGTTCGAAATCGACTGCCCCCAATAGCCCGGCCTCCGCGTCTCCCTTGCCGCGCGTAAAAGCCGTGTGCGCGATATTAGAAAACATAAAAAACGGGGGTAACGGTGGCGATGGCGAACGGCGAATGAGTCGGATATATGCGGACGAATAACGACGCCCGCGGGCTTTCTGATGAAGGAATATCGCCCGTCCTTTACGGACCGCGCCTCGCCTTTATAAACGCGTTTCGCGGTCCGTTATTTTTCCGCATGTCGGACCGCGATCTATTCCTTCGTCCTCTCGGCGTATCATTGTTGTTACGTCAAAAATGTTGCGTCAATTTTCCGACTACCTTTATTATGCGCATCTCCAAAATTATGTATGAGTATATTAAAATGGTCAAGTTTAAAAAAGATATAAATATTATAATTTAATTATAATATTATATATTTAATTTATTATAACGTTTAATTGTTCGAAAGATCGTAGGTTTTATAAGCGGAAATGAGAACGTGATATCCAAAAATAGAAAAACGCGTGAAATATAATTTATTTGTTAGAAGGAATTTTCGATCACAATTTATCGCATAATAATATCGAATTCTCTATATTAGAGTTTTCTGATACAGAGAGGCAAATGCACAGGAATTGATAGTTGCAAGAATGACGTTATATTCTCTGGAAGAAAAATGCGCATTCTCTGTAAAAGCGCAAATATACGTAATATGACTTACATTTACCGTCGCAAGAACTTTAGTTGCTGTTACTCGAACAGCAAATATGTAATATCAAACTTGATGTTACCGTAACATGGTTTATGTCGGCATAATATTTACAAAATATCGATGCGTTGCCAAGTACAATCTTCTTTTTTCCTTCACGATTTTTCTTCGTTTATAGTTATGCGGAGAAGAAAAGCCTTCTTTCTTATTTCGAGAAATTAACGCAGCGACGGATTCCACGAGTTTTTCCATCGCGAATTCAAATCCATTCTCGGTACTTTGAAAAAAAAAAAAAAAAAAAAAAAAATAAAAATAAAAAAAAAAGAAACAGAACACAGTATCCTAAGCTAAGCCGTGGATCATCGTGGAAACGGGGGTGGCACTGGCCGTAACGCCTGTATTTCTCATATCGTTGATACCTTCACCCTTGCGTAGGGCGAGCGAGCGCATTGTAAGGGCGCGCGAAACCGGAGCCGGTGGTGGGCTATAAATTTTACTGCGTAATATTGTTTAACTGCAAACAGTATACTAACGCCATCCGTCGTGGCGTTGGCGTGGAAAAATTTCGACCCCCGTCGAGGAATCGCGTGAAGGATCTTTGTAAAAGAAAAGAAGAGAAAAGAAAAAAAAAAAAAAAAATCTGAATTTTTTCGCGAACGTTTTTTTCGTGGACGATCGCGATTCGGCGTCAATAATTTCGAGATTTCTCGTTCGCGGTATCGATGGCGATAAGAAGGTACGGTTGCGAAAGCGGCCTCGGACATTACTTTCTCGTTCCGACGATACACTCTCGGAAGCGAGTTATGAAAAAATACGAAATGAAAAGAATGAATACGCGAGCGCGTGGCGCGCGATGGAATAAAAGCGCCAAGTGTCAACGCGCTCGGATTTTCTGTATCTGTCACTATTTCCATCTGTAATAGCGCGCGCGCGCGCGCGCGCGGACTGTCAAAGCGCGACGGGAAATCTCGTCTTCATAAAAGACCGTCCACGATCATCGTAAACGCATTTCGAACGGCTCGCTTTTACCTCTCGATAGTCGCGCGATATCTTTGAAGCGAAGTCTGGATCACGATTGTTGTCAATCTCAAAATTCGCGAAGTTTTATTCTAATTTTATTCAATGAACTTGAAATTATATAATATATAATTAATATGAAAGTACAAGAGAGGACCTTTCTTGTAATGTATGAATAAGTTCATACATAAAAAAAAATAAATAAATAAATGACGTTATATAAAATCCTACAAATATGTGCCAATTTCTCTCTTGAATAGACACCATATTTTTTTATACTTTAAACTTTGCCAAGAGAAAAATTGGTCTTTTTAATCAAGTATCCCCTTCCTCCCCTTAATTAACAAAAATTTATATTTTCGAAAAGAGATAACCTCAAAAATTTTCTTTAATAAATATCGTTCTGTCAAATATATCAATCTTGTATAGATGTCGCTTCATATTATCACGTATTTGTCATCGTGATTCATTGATCTCGAGATGGGTTCCTATAGAGTGTTTAGGAAGTCTGGGATCTGATCGGCTCTTTATTTCGCGACACGGCGAACGATCGATCGATCGAGTCTCGTCTTGCGCCACGCGTGTTTCTCTCTCCCGCGAGAGAGGTGGCTTAAAATTAGCCATTTCCACGGTAATCGCTACCTGCTCCGACGACGCCAGCACTCCCCCCGGCATTACAGAGACGGCAGCGGCCTTGCGTTCGCATTGTACAAGAACAATGAGCAAAGAGAAATATTGATGATGCTGCCGCCGCGTGGCTAAGCGTGCGCGAGCGAGTACGAACGCGTGTACGAACGGCAGATTGTATACAGGGTGTCCCGGAGCGATCTCCTTACATTATTCAAAGTCTATATTTGCTGGAGGAAAGAAGCTGGAGGATAGTTGCTCGTCCTACTTGTTGTGCATTTTTTCGTTAATAATCTTCTCGTTAAATATTTTGACACTTGAGTTTCGATAACCTCTGTCGAAGTTTAATATACTTGGAATTATATCGGAGGAATAAGATTTCGTGAAATTAATAATTTTTATTTATATGATTTGATTTCAGATAGACATTTGATTAATTTGATACACGTAGAATCTATCATGTAAGTTTAATGCTCGAAATTAATTGCACTTTCGTGACAGTTTCCAGATATTTCCCTTATTATCTCCTTGTCGCTCGTGTTTTAGTAATGAACTAAGTGAAGTGCATGTCACTTTATGTTGGTCTTGGAATATTTTCTATATGATCTACATATTGATGCGCGGCTGAAAGACGAACGATAAGAAGTGGAAAGATGGAATGGAAATAACCGACGTGACGTTTGAACACTTCTTCGAAAGTAGCAATTAATTCCAAGCCACTGATGCAAATGATGATAAATAGCATGTAAGAACTAATCTACGACCGTGTCTACAAGATGTATTTGCAAAGTGCATATCTTATTCATACATAAATATAATAACGATGTAGATTAATGCGTAGATTATATGGAGAACGGATTTGTGAATATTTAATACAAGACTTTTTCATCTTTCGTTAGAATATTCTTGATATTTTATTCCCTCAGTATTTAATCCTCAGATAAAAATGTTGACAAAATATTTCTTTTCAATCGTTCCGTTATATATACACGAAATTTAATCCATTAACGTAACTCGCAAATTTTTCGATGCATCCCAAAATGATTGCTGCTCTCTGTCCTTTGATCTCCAGAACGTGTCGTTGTTTCTAGAGCACCCAGTACGCGCGTGCATGCTTGTGCAACCTAAAAGGACCGTGCGTACATCGCGCGGCAGACGCGAGACTGCGAGAGAAAGAGAGAGAATGAGAGAGTGAGAGAGAGAACGGGGATAGCGAGGGGGATAGTGAAGTATCCTACGCTGTGTGAAAGAAAGAGAGGATGCGAAGGAAGCTTTGAGAGGGTGGCGAGGAGAGAGCACGGGATAGCGGCTGCACGGAGAAGAGCGGAAAGGAGAGAGAGAGAGAGAGAGAGAGAGAGAGAGAGAGAGAGACAGACAGAGAGAGACAGAGAGTACGCGCGAGAGGAGAAGAGGTAGAGCGAGAGGGTTATACGCTTAATATTTCAGCATCGCGAAATTCTGCCCCTGAATCATTAATCGCTCGCTCTGGGGTGGCGGTGCCTAGTCGAGTCTCTGCCCTCTCCCTCCTCCTTCTCTCCCAACCCACCCTCCCTCCCCTACGGCCTGCTCTGGCAGCCCCGTCGTTCGCATCCCCTCGTCCATCTAGCGCTTCTGGTCGTGTCTCTCCTCTCGCGTGTTCCTCATCCCCCGTCCTCGCCCCCTCTTCACCCCCCTCCCCTTCCCCTGCCCCTTTCCTCCCTTCCTCCCAACGGCTAACTTGCCTAACGCGACTAGGAAAGCCATCCGCGTGAATATTTCGAGTCCTCGCCGATGCAGGAATAGACTCGTCGACTGAGCCGTAATTAACCCGCTGATTAATTACCGCGGCCGTGTTACACGATGAGCGCGTGAGCGTGATGTGGTATCGCGACGCCTCGCGATACTCGCGTTTCCTCTTCTCGCGCAGCCTCTTGTTTCCAAGGAAGCATTCGGATATCTTCTGAATGCGCGACGGTATTCTCCGTATAATCCCCCTCCGTTCGCAGCGATTAAAGCTATCACCGTGTCGAAACGCTTACGTTGTCTATCGTAGGCCGCGTTCAGTTAACACTTCGTCGCAGAGGAGAATAAATACTCGTCGCTGTTTTAATCGATACAATAAAATCACAAATGCATGTAAGTGACGTAACATCGATCGATGAAGCCTTTAATTGTGTTTCATGAAGAGATAAAGTTTCTCGTGGAACGAGCGAGGTATCCCAGCATCATCAGATAAATTCGACGTCCGTAAAGAGAAATATCAATGGCTTAAAAATTATTCAGCCCTCGAAAAAAAATGTAATCTACAATCATCTTACTAAGTCGGCTATACAACTATTTATATCGACGCGAGAAACTGTTCTAGGACATCTTCTATATAAACTGTACTTCGCAACAGATTCTTAAAAAAGAGAGCGAAAGAGAGAGAGAGAGAGAGAGAGAGAGAGAAAGAGAGAGAGAGAGAGAGAGAAAGTAAAGGGTTAAAAGGGTTGTTGTCCATCAGGTTCACGTGAATGGGTGCAGCGCGATGACAGAACTTCATACCGAGTAGCAGAAATGTTTTCTCCACTTACACGTCGTCGTCGTCCTCGTCATCGTCGTCGTCGTGGGCATTGTGCTCGTGTAACATTTACGCACACCACCGCACACGCACACACACACACACACACACACCTGCTGACAGTAGTTATTAGTCGTAGTCGCTGCAGAACGTGTGCACGTTGTGCACGTGGTTAACGTTGCAGAAGGGGACGCGATGCGGCGAAGAGGCGAGAGACGGGAAGGGGGAGAGGAGGGGAAGGGGAGGAAAGGCGAGTGGATGGGTTGGTTTGTAGCGAACAATGATATCGGGTATTTGATTTGTAACCGACGACAATACCGACTTGCGACCCCGCATTTCATCCCTCCCGCCCGCTCGCCCCCGCGACTCTCTCTCTCTCTCTCTTTCACGTGTTCGGCGCCACCCTATACATACTATATGTATCTGTATACATAGACCCGGTGTACCTATAGAGCCGCAAGACAAGGTTGTCGATAGCGAGTGCCACCTTTATGGCGCCTCCGAAAGGATCCTTTCGTGGACCAAGAAATTAGTTGCCTACACGATGCGATTCTCTACTCGGATCGATCGCGCGAACGCGTTTCGGCATCTCGTTTCTCGAAAGAGATAAAAAAAAATCAAGATCACCACAATCTCGGAAATGCCAGGGTATCGGAAATTACGAGGCAGAAAGATGTGAAAATCCAATCGCGAAGGCGTGATCGATGATTAAAAAGATGATATCGCGCCCAAAATCAGATTTCCATGTGCAAGGAACTTCACTTTTTCGCCAAATGACATTTGATAATTCAAGGCAATCGGGATTCGAAGATTACCTTTTGACAAATCTCACGTCATCCAGCGAGACCGAGAGACACAAGCAAATTTCTACACCTAATTATACCTATCCTCGCCAATAAGACACCACCTGCCACACCTAATACCGGATTATTCCAGTCAGTAAGTCGTGGACTTAATCGCGGTGCCACTTTTCGCTGGATGGCGAGACCCTTTCGTCCCTCGTTCCCCGAGTGAAAAAAAAAGGCATGATACTGTTATCGGACTCGTTGTAAAACGAGTCGAAGCGCGATGAAAACTCCTCCTCGCGTTCATACTCGAGTTTATTCCGCAACCCCTTTTCTACATTATTTATACGAACGCGTGACCGTCGCGCGGGCAATAAAGTAGAATCTTCTGAAAACCGGCTTTGCCGAGGCTCCTCGCCCCTTCGCCATTTCGGGAGAAAGCATCCGTGAAAGAAATTATTCACGGACGATTCTACGGGAACAAATCTCCATAAATATCTGAAGGACGAGAGGAACGAAAATGAAAATTCGATGCAACGTTTTATGGCACATGGTATATAAGCGTCCACTGTCTCCCCCCCCCCCCCTCCCGGTGCTTGCCTTAAGGAAGAGGATCTTCTTACGCCGTTGTTGCATCGTGTATCCGATTGCTGCTGCTGCTGCAACAGCATTTTCCTGAATATTCCCACTGTCTCTCTCCAAAGTACTGGGAATTTAATTGTGATTTCATTTAGCTGCGCAGTAATTCAGTTCGGATCCCCGAATAGGTTTCGGGGCTGGCGATGCATCGAGCGAAGAAGCGAGGTGAGGGCGTCTAGCGAGGAAACAATCGGTCATCAACTTGAGAGGCTTAATAAATCCTTAAACTAAGGTGTCTAAGGTCGCGGTGAACTTAGCGAATAGAATTCTATAAGTAGAGCGCGTAACGAAAACCCCAATTTGTTAATGATGCCAGCGATCTATGTTTGCCACGAAATGCGTTTAATCCGAGTGCGAGCGCAGAATCCGCGGATTATAATTAACTCGGCGGCGATAATTCGGAGTGTATAATCGCCAAATGAGTCGCGGAACGCGCGTCGATATATATACGAACTGTACGAAAATAATTAACCATATCAATATTCGAGCGACTTATGTTGAAGCGACTAGTTGCTATGACGGGTAACGAGTAGGTTCTGTTTTTCGTTTTTTTTTTGTATCCTAAAACTAACTATTCACGAATAATAAATGAAAAAAAAAAGGTGGCTACATTAATATTGCAAAGATAAAATTATATATAATATAAAAGATAAACCCTAAAATTAAATATTCGCGAACAATGAATGAGGAAAAGAATGGAAAAGCAAGGCTAAAAAATAAGCGATACATTAATATGGCGAAGATGGAATTAAGTGTGATGTGAAAGAATATGATTGTATGAGTTTTTTGAACAAAAAGGTACGAATAAACGAATGGCTGACATGAATAAAAAGATCAGGGTGAAAAAAAAAAAGGAACAAGAAATAAAGGTACATATTTATATACTATTCGCAGTGGACTGCTTAAAATCTTCAACCATCTTACAAAGCACAAACATACCATTTGAAAAAGAAAGCATTGACCCAGCATAAAATAACATAATCCGTAGGCAACACGGCTAAAGATTTCATACTAGACGCTTGAAGTAAGAGAGTAAAATAAAATAAAAATGAGATGAATAAAGTAAAGCAAAACGAAGCGAGGAAAGAAAAAAAGGGGGGGAGGGAGGGAGAGAGAGAAGGCGAACGATCGTTTTCCGCGAGAAAGAGAGAGAAAGAGAGAGAGAGATAGACGTTAAGAGGGAATGATAAAAAAAAAAAAAAAAACTTATAAATGAATACAGAGAGACGTTTGTGAAAGAGCGGAAGCGGAAGGCCACCGTCATCTCGCGAATGTACGTACATATTTGGCGGAAGACGGCAGCCAGGTGCAACGGACCTATTGACGTGTTAATTGCGCCTGAATAATTAAAGGGGGCACCTTTCCAGGTAGTCTGTCCTTTTAAAATGTCCCCCGATCTCGTTAAACCCCCTCCCGGGAGGGTGAAGGAGGAAGGGCGGGAAGAGGACCGGAGGGGAGGAACGCAAAGATACAGGGGGTAGAGACAGTCGACGTCACGGGGCGAAATCGAGACTAAAAAGCGATTGGAACCAATACGATTGCTCCAACTATGGCGAAAGACTTGCGAATCTACATGCCGAGTGTTGCTCGAGATTAGTAAATTTATAACGAAAATATAATACTACGGTACAGAAATGCGAAAGATTTTTGGAATTGTTTGTTATTGTCATGGTAAATATCGAGCGCCTTGTTATATAATTTTCGTTACAAAAATATTTTTTTTTTTTTGTTCATTAAAGTTTTTTTTTTTTAACCAACATGCGATGATTTGATTGCAATATAATTTGAATACAAAAAATTTGAAGAATGTTGTATAATAGTAGAAAAAATCTGTCAGAATTAGAAAAATATTTTTTATGTTTACATATTTTTACGTTTTACTGTTCGAAAAATTAAATAAACAAATCGAACTATAAACATTTCTTTCTATAATCGGATTATAAAAAGAATTAAAGTATCAAAAAATCATATGGTTTTTGACGTTTTCATAAAAGAAAATAGTTGCAATTAATATCCTAATCTAATATTCGATTCTATAAATAATAAATAATTATTGGGTTGTTCGGAAAGTCATTTCGTTTTTTTTGGGGAACATGAAAGACAGTTTTCGTATAATGAATAAATATTTTATTAAATTATATCGAATTCGACAAATTTAATCTCTCACCGATCTCTCGTGTGGTTATTCGCCGATTTGCATCAACTAATGCCTTTATCGCATCTTTGTCAGCTTCGAAAAAACGAAATGACTTTCCGAACAACCCAATATATGATGGATTCTTAATTCGATTCTGAACTTCATCTGCTTCGAACATCGCGTCACGATGAATAGAAAAATAGACATAATATCCACACTTATAATCATTAAAAATTGAAAGTTTATAAGATAATATGTCAAGAAATAGATTCGAAAGCCGCAGAAAAAAACGCTAAATCTCATCAAGGATTTATCGTGATATTCAGGCTGCTCGCAGCTGTCAAAATCGCTCCACACACACACACACAGAGGCATTATTGAAAATCTGAAAATCCTTTCGAGCAAAGAGAGGTACCTTCTTAGGGAACTCGAAAACGAAAGCGGTTATCTATGCCGTTAACAATGTCCAGCCGGGACGTTGATACTTCATATACTTGTGTGTGATCGGAAAGGGGGAAAATGCTCAAGCCGTGGCCTGAATAATTGACGATTTAGCCGTGTATCGGCAGAAGGGAAGGGTTCACAGTGATCGTAAGAATATCTAACCTCGACGCGAGTCCCCTGTATTATTCAGCGGCTGTCATCCCCGCGTCTCGGTGGCGGGGTGAGGGAGGGGAGGGCGGGGAAAGGGATGAGAGAGAGAGTGGAGAGGAGGGGGGGGAGGGGAGAAACGCGCCGCCTCCTCCAGAAAGCTCGAAAGCTCGATCGCAAGCGCTTATTCCCCCGATCGTAACCAGCAACGCTTTATTTCCCAATTTCGCCTTATCTTCTTTTTCCTTGATAATCGGACACGCGCCTCCGTACATACGTATGTACACAGATGTAGGCGTACAACACGCTCGCATAACGCGCATGCAATCGCTCACGCACGTAACACACACACACACACATGGCGAAACGCGATGCGTCACGTGCCGCGGCTCTCAACTATAGACCCAATGCAATCTTAATGCGATCAATTATTTACGGCGCTCGTCATCGCCCATTAAATATTCCACGCTCGACGAAAGAGTCCTCGCGCGACCCCCGGAATTATTCCGGGCCCAGTATTCGCGAATAGCGGAAACTCCGAAGCAACTCGCGCCGCTATTTTCGCGAAAGCCCGCTCTAATGGGGCGTTAGGGGGAAGGAAACACGGGGGTGATCCCATGGGAGAGGCACCTGTCGCCGCGAGGAAAGATTCTTCCGCCCGCAATCGATCCGGGAAGATCGATAATCGCGATATACAGGTTGTATGACGTTGAAGGAAGGGAGGGGGACGGGGCGGAGGGAGGGGGGGAGAGAGAGAGATAGCGAGATAAAAGTGAGACGTCGGTATACATATTTTTCGAACGATAAAATTAAGAATTTTACATGACGGATTAATTTAATTAGAGAAGGAAGACGAAAAGCGAAATCCGTCCGCTCGATGAAATGTGACTCGGCGTGTTATTGCCTTCCACACCCCCCTCTCTTTCCCCTCTTCGATTAATCGGGCTTAAGTTCGCGAACTCTTTTATGTATAGCCGCGTTGCCTGTATTTATCGTCGAGAGCGCGTAATTGAACGCGTAATTACACGTCGGTCGACTCTCTCGCGCGCGCGAAACTTCGTTTCTGCAATCTTCTAAATGTACCCCGAATGTATCCACGCGACGGCGATGCTTCCCCTTCCGCCCACCCCCCCTCTTCCCACCCCCTTCCTTCCGATGCTCTGTAGATATAAGTAGTTACTACTCATCGATGTTGCAATAGCCCATTTTTGCAATCTCCTAAATGTATTTAAATGGATCTATGCGCGATAGAGCGACTGCTGATCGCATCGTCCTATAAATACAGGCCCCCGTTACCTGTGTTCCTCTCTCTCTCTCTCTCTCTCTCTCTCTCTCTCTCTCTCTCTCTCTCTCTCTCTCCTCTCTCTCTCTCTCTCTCTCGGCAAACAACGATGCGATCGATCGCGCGTGCAAGTCATGAATCATCCTTAACGAATGAGCGTCATAATGGAATATATTATCGCGGAATATGGCCATCAAAGACGTCGGAGTTTACTTTAACAAAGAGCTCATGAATGATGGAGGCATTCTAAGAAAGGGGCAGGCCTGAAAGTTTGAAAATCTTTTCCATTTTTCCAAAGGAAGCATTATAAAACTATATAAAATATATATAAAGCCCGAAGAGAGAAAGAGAGAGAGAGAGAGTAAACAGTGAAAAACGTGGAATTGTATAAATATTGTATCTTACATTTTCCATGCGCAGTTTTTACGACAAGTTTTTGTGTAACTTTGTAGTACCTTTTTAATAGAACTTTTCCTTATACATGAAATGGTTATTGTGTGTTCTTTTTTTTTTTTTCAATTTTCAATAAACTTTGATAACGAAATTTTATTTTATTTTATTTATTTTTTTTTTTTTTTCAGGTAAGACAAAAACCACGTCGTCACATGTCACATTGCATACTCGAGCGCCCGGAAGGGATACCGATCAAGTTCTCGCGCGATCGATCGTCCAGTCCACGTTGCTGTCTCCCCTCGCGTCGCCAGAGGATGTCGAAATCCCCTCCGGGTTCCCGGAGGGAACCAGGACACCGACCAGGGTTGATATAAACTGTGATTGATATTTAGTCGCGCCACACGGCACTTAAGAGGATTAAGGACCATCCAGGACGAGTATCGGGCCGGGAACAGCCGTGACCCCGAGCACGTGCATCCGGGGACACGCAACGATCTGCCGAAGCGTTGGCCGTTAGGTAGGTAGGTAGGTAGGTAGGTAGGTAGGTAGGTAGATAGGTGGCTACGTAGATAGGTAGGTAGTAGAGAGGTAGGTGGAGACGTTCCAGGTCGATCCAGCAGCAGCAGCAGCGCCAAGGATTCCTCCTCCCCGAGTCCTGTCCCTGACGCGACTGAAACGCGCTTGTACAACGCCGCAACTCTGATTACAGTTAGCTCGGTCCGCTGGCCTAAACCTCCATATAACGCGCATCGCGCGGTCGTCGGGGACTAACCCGACGACGACCACTACACCACGACGCACCGGGCGCGACATCCAGCCCCGACCATGATTATCCGCTCGGCTGTCTTACCGCATCCTAATCTCGAGAATGTTTCATATGCTCAAAGCGTACTACATTTCATCCTCCACAATACATTTTTCATCCTTCTTGCTTTCTCGTAGATGAAGCTTTCTTTTCGTGAATTTTGAAATTTTTTTTTTTTTAATGTCCGTATATATGTATGTATGCGTGTATGTACGAATATATGAACAGCATCCGTAATTTCTTAGATATCGGAACTCAATTTTTTTTTAAATGAATAAAGCATCATTAAAGGATGATTGGTATTGGGTTTGATGAGGATCGTTAAAAGGATTTTTTTATAAAATTTGGAAAATTTTTTTTGAAAAATATCTAATCTCTGAATCGATTTGCAATGAGAAAGAAAGCAAAAATTTTACGACAAGGAAAAAATACTTATAAAATTGTGTTTGGAAATTATTATTCAAAAATATATTCGAAAAGAATTGCATTTTAATTTCGAGAATATGTTTCAAATACTGAAAGGAAACTAAAATTTATTTTCTATAACGTATTTTTCTAATCTTTGCTTTTTATGATCTCTTCTCAATGACAAAAGATTTTTTAAATAATGATAAAAAAAGTAGCAAAGTAAATTAAATTAATGTACAGTACTCACATGCTTTAAGTAATAAACTCATTAATTATTTTTTTATGTATTTTTTAAAAATAAAATTCGCATTAAATACTTTTTTATTAACTTATCTTATTAACTATTTTCATAAATATAATTTTAATATAATTTTTCATAAATATAATTTCTACAATTAAACTAGGCATTAAAATTTTATCCAAGTAAAATAATCTCTAAATTGATCTGCAAATGGATAAAAAATGTGAATATAAAAATGTGAGGAAAAGGAAAAAATATTTATGGAAGCATTTAAAGATTGTTATTTCAAAATATGTTGGAAAACAATCACATTATTCACAATAAAACTTTGATTAAACGATATAGTTTGCAAGTTAGCCACGATATATCTCCGAGCGGGAATATTTTTATTTTTTATCATCGCGCTCTCGAAAGGGAATAATGTTGCAATGTTGGGATTTATATTTTGGTTTCGTATGTGCAAGAAATATGTTCGGCGAGCGGCTAATATCTTCCTCGTTTTGCCAGGGATAGCCTGTCGATCTAAATGATTATAAACGTTTTAAGGCGACTCTAGGTAAAATCACCTCACATCGGCGAATCGTAACGCCATATCGAATTAAAAACGACGGGGAGAGAAAAAAGACCCGGCTTCAAAACGAGTTAGCTATTTTCGAAACGGACATCAGAGACGAGGACGGATTGAATTTTTAACGAAGAGCTATTACTTTGCCAATCTGACAGCCGTGGAAATAGACGGAACGCGTCGTCAGAAATACGAGCCGTATTGATAAATTTCTACGTACGTGTGTCGCATTCATTTTCTCCTCCCTTCGCAACGATCGGCGTTCTTAAAATGTTTCTTTAAAGAAAATTTGAACACCCTATCTCTCTCTCTTTCTCCGCGCTCTCCAACTTTTAGCCGTTAATTATTTCCGCGATTAATCGTCGAATCAAAAACCTCATTACATCAAAGTCCATTTATAGATCGTCTCCGTTTGCCGCGCTTTTTGAACCTCGACTCGCGCAAGAGTCCGTAGATTTTTAATTGTTTGTAATTGAAAGTGTCATGATACCGGCGATGTTTTGTCTCCCCTTTTTTCTCGAAGCGCCTTTCTTCGCCGAGAATGCGGCGCGACCCGACTAACTCGTCTCGGAATCGTATTAGAAGCGGCACGATGCATTAGTGATAACCATTATCTATTCCCGACGTCACCGACGGCCGAGAATAGCGGCAATCGAAGAAGACAGAGAAAGGAAGGAGGAAGCGAGAGGAGGCGAGAGAGTCCGCGCGAGCGGAAGCGAACATATATTGCCCGGAGTCGGCTCGGTAATATCGGGATACGGGGAACGGACGGGGGGGGGGGGGAGGGGAGAGGGGGAGGGGGGAAGAGGACATTCGTCGAGGTGCGAGAAAGGAAGCGTCGTTTCCGCATCCGCGATTCCGCCCCGTCATTGGCTCCGATTCCGCGCTAACGTTAAACGAGAAGGACAGAGAGAGAGAGAGAGAGAGAGAGAGAGAGCGAGAGAGTCCCTCGTCGTGTGGCCAACACACCCCGGAGAGGGATCAGCGAGGGCGAAAGGGAGGATGGAAGGGAGGAGGAGGGGGAGGAGAGTGGGTTTTAGGGATGGCCGACTGCCGTCCTCCTATCCTCCCTTCCTCTCACCCTTGTCGATAATATACGATCGTGCATGATTCTGCTTCGTGTATCACAATGGCCCTCCGGGCAAGCCCGTTCCACCGCTATCTACGTACCTGGCGCGCCGAACTACCGGCGCCCGGAGTCCGCGATGGATAATGAGTGATTAGGTAATTAGTTGTCCAATATTCGCCCCATCCGCCCGTTCCTTCCCGCTACCCCCTTCCCCCCGTCCAGCCGCCTCGCCTCGCCTCGCCTCGCCTCGCCTGTCGTTGTCTCTTCCCCTCGCTCACTCGCTTCGTCTATCCGCGTGATCTTCCCAACATTCGACCAACGCCGCGGCGTGATCTCCTGCTACCGCTTGACCGGACGCGTTGACCGGACAGCGCGGACGTATTACGGACGGTGCTCTACGATTCACGCCGCGGAGATATGTATGACAAGGTATGGACAATTGCGACTGCTACAATATCCTGATGCCGAAGATGACGTGACAGATATAAATTTTATAAACGTTTCATCGAGTATCTTTTTTATCTCGTGTCACGTATGGTCACGTTTGACTGGAAGGCACGATATAAGAATCACGTCAATTTTCAAGAATGGTAAAGACGTAGAAAAATTGGATTGAGCGTGAAAATATTTTTTTAAAAAATTTCTGTTAATAATATAAAAATTTAAAAATATTTCTTTCAAAGATGTATTTTGTTGAAACTGAAAAAATTTGCTGAAAAAAAAAATATATATATATATATATAATTAAATATTCCTTACATCATCTTTTTTTTAAATAAAAATATTTTAAAAGATATAAAAAAATATAGGGCAATTAAAATATTGCTCTCACTCTTCCTCGAGACTCATTCTATCTAGACATATCGAAGCCTCCAACTTTTTCTTATGAAAATTATTTTTCATAAGAGACAAAAAAAAAATATAAAGGAATTAAAGTATCCTAAAAATTGCATTCGCCCTTCCTCAAGACTCATTTCAATTGCGCGAGAAGTCCGTCGGATATCGATTCGCAAGAGGGAGAAAGAGGTGAAGGACGTAAAGAGGGGCACGTATCTGTGTGTCCAAAAAAACAAGCGGGTTCCGCGGCCGAGGAACCGTCATATGCGAGATCAGCCATTATAAATATAACAATTAAAAAGAGGGCTGGAGTACCGGAACGTCCTGTTCCGTGGGTAGGCGGGTGGGGGGTAGGGGGAGGGGGGGGGAGGGGGACGGGGAAACCCGCGGGCACTCTCCGCAGGACGCAAAACAGAAGGGCGCAGTTGAACGGCTCGCTGCGGGCCTCTTTGCTTCAGTAGGGCGCCGAGAGATAATGGAAAAATAATGAATCGAATTTCTGATCGCTCTTAAAATTCCGCCGCTTTTTACCATCAAAACACGCACACACACCCGGGGATGGGGGGTGGGGGGAGGGGGAGGGCGCGCTACGAGAGGACTCGTAGAATTCCGCGCATCCTACGTAGAATAATAATAAATCTTGATTTATTAATGAAATTGAGCACGCAAATTATACATAGAGCAATTTCCATAGATATCGGTTTAGTTTAACTGAGATTTAGCTAATTCTACGTTTCTCTCCCCCCCCCCTCCTCCGTTCTAATCCCGTTCGTTCGCCGCTAATCGGTTAAACTCAAATTAAATTTAACTAATATTTATACCTGCCAATAATTTTAACGTCATTTACACTCCGATCTTATTTAACCTGTCGTCGTATTATCATGATTATTGCAACGGCAATGCAGCCGAATTACATTCTACTCATCGCGAAGTCGTCGATATATATATATTAAAAATGTTTCTCGTAACATCGTACAACGGCCGTATCGGCTTTGACGAACAAGCGAAAGGGATATCGGATCGGAGGAAAAAGAAAGAGAGAGAGAGAGAAATGACGATCGGTGAGTGGCGCGTGGGCGACGAGGGAGTTAATTCACGAAAGCGCCGAGGCGAATTCAATTCGCGCGAGTTAGCGCGTGACGAAATCGCCGCTCGTCGCCTCGTTGCCGACGACCTAGGTCATAACTATTTAAATACCCGTGGCTGGATAAATTGTTGTATTAGTCACGCCAAGCTTATATTAATACACGGCGTACCCGCCCCCTCCCCCTCCCCTGCCACCCCTTCCCGCCACCCGCCCGTCCCGACAATCGCGAGCCCCGTTATTTCCTGTTCCTATCTAAAGAACGTACTTATCCTCGCGAAATAGGGAGCGTTTTATATACATGGGCGTCCGCAAAGTAAGGGGGGAGGGAGGGGGACATGTCCTCTTGGAAAATAAAAAAAAAAAAAAAAATCATAATCATAATACTATTATATATTAATACTAAAAGATATATAAATATCAAAGCATATATATTTTAATCAATTCGAGTGACATTTTAATGTCATGCTTCCCCCCCCCCTCCTTCCTGAAAAAAAATCCTGCGAACGCCCTTGTTTATATACGAAGATATTTGCTTTGATATCGTTGATTATAAATGTCTGCAAGATTAGAAATGGTAACGGCGATGAATTCGTCTCCTAAAATCTTCTAGATGTCGTTCAATTATATAGAAGGCCGTGGATAGATAATTTAATTGACAAGTGTCACGTGTCTCGTGCATGACGTAATAACGAGATTAATTCAATAAATGATTCATCGAAAAATCTCTCGCATTTATAAAAGCATTTAAGGAAGAAATGAAGGATCGAGTATATAAATATATGTGTAAGGAGGATATTTTCTATCAAACTTATACGATCTCGGCTCTGGAGGAGAGCTTACGTAAATTGCATCGCGGAGAAGTCTTGAATCTTTTTTTTTTTCGCGCTCGCGTTACTCCTGATTTAGATCGCGGCAAATATTGTCGCCTCGTACCGCGACAAATTCGAATGGACAATCCCCTCTCCCTCGATACGGTACACGCAATCGTATCAATTGGGACACAGCGGTGCATCCTCTCTCTCTCTCTCTCTCTCTCTCTCTCTCTCTCTCTCTCTTTCTCTCTCTTTCTCTCGTAGATCGAGATGCGTTCTCGCGAAAGACAGCAAAAGAGAGAGAGAGAGAGAGAGAGAGAGAGAGAGAGAAAGAGAGAGAGAGAGATGGACGAGATGAAAGAGCGACAGAATGACTATTTGGACGATTACGCGCGCGTTTGATCGCATCGTGTCGTCGCGACAAATCGACATTGTGTCACCGCGCCTCTCTCCTCTCGCTCTTGCAGCAATAACGCATATACATATAATATACGCGCGAGCGCGGCATTACAGGCCGCTGATGTAATACTTTTATGATCGGCCGCCGCAATTTCTCGGTGACAACACTCGCTATTTCTGTCGCCGAGTTTGTGCACATGACTGCCGCGACGAGCAATATATATA
>JBCAUJ010000075.1:11500463-11522413 GCA_038406275.1 Cataglyphis albicans | reverse complement strand
ATAAATATATATAAATAATATAAAATATATAAAAATATATATCTATTTATAAAATATTTATAAAATACATTTATAAAACACGATACAGGATATATTTATAAAATATTAGAAATATTTAAAAATATTTATAAAATATATTAATTTCATTTGCTTTCTTATAAAATTTTCAGCTAGATGCACATGTACACGTGCTTATAGTTAAAAGACTAAAGATCGAAATAGGCTTCTGCGTACGAATACAAGGAACCCTTCATCCTCCCTCGGACACGTTAATCCACAGAAATACGTAACTGGCGATGATTGCACGAACGGCGAAGTAAGAGAATGATTTATTGGCCGACTGACTTTTTCTACTCGTGTAAAGAGCAGGGTAATCTTACGTATCGCGACATGTGTTCCTTGCTCCCACGCATCGAACGACATTACTGATAGTTACTACCTCGTTGATGTATGCGTGAGTCTATCATCATATCCTTTATATTATAATTATATTTGTATACACTTTTATATATATATATATATAACTCTTCTAAAATCCATACGTATGAGAGAGAGAGAGAGAGAGAGAGAGAGAAAGAGAGCGAGAGAGAGAGAGAGAATGGGACGTAAGGATTTGAAGAACGACGAGTCGCGCAACAGCTGACAGCCCGTTTCGCGAGGCAATGTGTTTGACATGT
This sequence comes from Cataglyphis albicans, assembly GCA_038406275.1. Classification (NCBI taxonomy): domain Eukaryota; kingdom Metazoa; phylum Arthropoda; class Insecta; order Hymenoptera; family Formicidae; genus Cataglyphis; species Cataglyphis albicans. Next base: position 11,521,736 of record JBCAUJ010000075.1, on the reverse strand, counting down.
CTGGCCGAAAAGGAAGAAAGAAAGGGGAGGAAGGGGAAAAGGGTACGAGTGGCGAGTGGCGAGCAACGGTTACAGCAGAATAAACCCCTCAATAATGAGTTCCGCGAGTGAATTCCCTCAGTGCGGAGAGAGGCTCGAGATAATAAAACGGAGCGAGGGACGTAGTCGGCGGTAGTCGAAGAGAGACAAAGGGGCGAAGGGGGAGGGGGGGGAGAGGGAGGAGAGGAGAGGAGGTCGACCGGGCGACGAGTGGGTGGGCAGAGGGACGAGGGTACGAGGGCGAAGAACGACGAGGGGGTGGTAGAAGGGAGAAAGAGGGGAGGGGGAGGGTAGAGAGGGAGGCTTCCGCACCGGCAAGAGTAATAGTAAGAGGCAATAAAATATAATGAAATAACATCCAATCCAGGAGAGATATTGTGAAAATATTATTACTAACTTATTACTCGTTGGGCACGGCGTACCACGCTCTCGACCTTTTTCTCCATTTTTCCCTACCTTCCCTCCCCCTCCCCCCCCCCCTCCTTCCCCTCATCCTTCTCTTTTCTCTAGTCTTCGTCCCTCGCCTCCTCCCGTTCTCGACGAATGTATACAGGGTGCGTCTCGGAAAGGTGGGACTCGATAATATTACTTGCGAAGAATTTTTCCTTGGCGAAAATTTCACGGAGGAGTGAAGTTCCTCGAATTCTGATAACGTATCTCGAAAATTAATGATACGCTAAGCCTTTCTCACGGATAAAAATTATATATTCAATGGAAATTGACTGTAAAACATGCGATCTTTCGCCTATTTATCTTCCTCCATTCGAGAAAAAATTACAAGTTCCGATTTGAATGATTTAACGTGCGAATAATGTATGTAATTGTATTATTACCGTATTAATATGTTAACTATATTATAATACGTTCAAATATTAAGGAATATTAATCAAATTAAATTAATCAATAATATTAATTAGGGGATATTAATTAAATGTTAAGCTGATAATTAAGGAGAGCTAATAAGAAGAAACTAATAATATTTATATAAAATAGAAGATGACATATGTCACATAAAGAACAGCTGTTCGTGGTTCCCTTGTAAAAATGTCATGCAGCTAACAAGAATATCTCTCGACAGTCTTTTCTGTTTTGTCTGAAAACCAGCTCTGCGTCAGTCACATAGTTTTACAAATGCGATCGATTCATTTTCAATAAAAAAATTTTCTTCTCTCTTTAAGCGCACCCTGCATAATCCCCGTCTTTCCCTCCCTTCGTCCGTCTCGTACTCGCCGGGGACGCGATATAAAATTTCTCTCTCGCTTCCCTTATCGAGCACCAATAAAAATCGTTTACCTTGAACAGATGGCGAGAGACTCCGGTCCACTTCGAGAGGGACACGCGCGTAGGTTTTGTCCTCGTGAAAAATGCGAACGTCCGTCCGCCGTCGGAGTCCGTCGTCGACGACGGCGCGCAGATTTTCCGCGGCTCGTTATTTTAAATTAGCGAGCGAGCACCGCACTTTAAATTATACCAGGGCTGGATCTAGAAAAGTCTCGCCGAAAAGAGCCAGCCCCGCCGATGCTGAAGATTAAATATCCAAGGTAAGCGAGTTCCGTAATAATAAATTTAGTGCAACAATCGTTTGCATTTTCTCACGGAGGAAGAGGAAATATCGTCTGTATTCGGGAGATGAAAAGCGTAAAAAAAAGAAAAAAAAAAAAAAAGAAAAGAAAAAACAGAATTGTCTCTCAGTCTCATTAGCAAATTAATTAACTGTAAAATCACGACCCTCGTCTTTCGATTCAACGACGCTCGTTGCAATACAAAGTGCATCGCGTTGCACCTACTAGCCTAATCGGCCGGTTGAAATTATTCCCTTTTAGCGTTGTTAGTCGGTACCGCTCGCGATTCGCGATCGATCCTCCGGTCCGTCCGGCTCTCTCGCATTTGAAATGCAAAGTGCGCGGCCGAGCATTATCTTCCAGGAAAGATCGGCGGACAAGAACGGCGAGAAAAAAAAAAAAGGAAAGAAACGCAGGGAAAAAGAAGCAGAAAGAAAAGATTATCGCGGGAGCGGGAGATATCTGGGGAGGGAGATCACCGCGTTCGCGGTGACGAAAGATGGTTATATAAAACGCGGCGGGGGGAGAATAGGGAGGGGGAGGGGGGGGGGAAGAGGGGCGGAGGGGGAAAGTGACGGCGCGCAACAATCCTATCTGACCGTGTAAATCTCCGGGCGTCGTAACGAAGCGGCAAATCGAAACTAAACGGTAGCCCATGAATGGGAAATTAGAAAATAACGTTACGCCGGCGCGAGGCCGCGCGCGCTTCCGGCCGGGACACCCTATATGTATACGGACGAACGCGACGGCGAGAGGCGAGCGAAGCGTTCGCGTTTACACGCGCGCTTATGCATGCCATGTATGAGTCCGTGTATGAGTTGCGTGCATACGTGCGTGCGAGTCGTCTCACGCATCCGAGAGCTGCCGTAATGCGCATTATTATCTCGTAAGCGAAATCTGGTTACGAAGTCCTTTTATTAAGGATTTAATTGATCGACGACGCTTAAAACCCGCTCGCCGTCCGCGAGCGTTTCGCGGAATGCTTTCCATCCTCCTTCCTCCCCCACTATATCCTTCTTCTTTCTTGTTCTCGCTAAAAACAAACTTCTCTCTCCCTCTTCCCCTCTCCCTCTCTCTTTCTTTCTCTTTTTCTCACGCTCTCATTGTCTCTCTCTCTCTCTCTCTCTTTCTCTGTCCATGTGTGTCCTCCTGCTTCCTATAATAAAATTCACCACTTTATTTTTTATATACGCGATCGTTACTTGCGCTCATTTGTTTCCCGCATCTTAATTGCATCGTCGCCAAATTGGATTCGGTTCTTCTTTCTAGATTTGCATTTCTCCGTTATTTTCGAATTTTCTGGCCCCGTCATTTTACACCACTTACGTGTATATCCCCGGGTATATTGTTCTCGTGGGTTCCCACCCGGAACATAATAAACCGCCGCGTCGGGCTCTATCTGTCTATCTATCTACCTAGCTATCCGTCTCTCTTCCGTTCGCTCTCTCTCTCTCTCTCTCTCTCTCTCTCTCTCTCCCCCTCTCTCCCTCCCTGCCGAGTTTTTTATCCGTGTGCTTTAAAAGAGTTTAGCAATATATCGGAATATTTTTACATCTATCCTTTCCTTGTATATTACGGCGAGTCGCGTGTTTCGGCTAAATTTTATTTCCGACACTCTGTAGATATTTTACGAAAATGGCAGATCTAGTGATGCGAGCGACGGATTGTACGCGAGAAAGGTAGAATGAATAAGAAATACTTTGAAGAGCAACGTCGCGTTGACACGAGGATATTTTTAAATGTCTTGTGCGAAATTAAATCGCTAATTTTATTATCCATCGCATACACACACACATATTTATCTGTGTTTTTTTTTTTTCCGCACTTGACGTTTCTTACGTTGTCATTCTACCTACGTTTGTTTATTTGTTTCAATCCTCTATCCGAACGCAAATACACTATTTATGATTGCGGAGTCTCTCTCTAATTCGAGCGGATACCGGAGTTACATTGAAATCCGCATCATGAATTTGCTGAAAATACCATGCGAAATTTCGCCGCGAGTTGCGTTCCTGAGCGCTGGATAGCTATTACTTACGCCCGTCTATATTCCGAGTAATTTGCGAGAGTAGAACGATTTGTCGAGACAACGTCGCTTATATAAATAATATGTCGTTATGCGAAACACACGGAGCGGAGGGGCTCCCTCGTCCGTGTCCGCCGCGCGCGTTTACGTGTCTTTGCTCTGTACACGCGTTACATAAACGCATCTTGCCCGCACGGCAGTGCGTGCATATTGCGTGCTTGGTGCGCGTACGCGCATCCGCGCTCGGAATGCATATACGCGGCAGGAATAAGCAGCCGTGCACGACCGAATGCAATCGTAAGTAATGCAAGTAGCGTATAAGAATAATGTGTTTATTCCTCGGATTAAAGATCCCTTTTCTATTATATATATGCGCTCGTTTTGCGATTGGAGTATTCTTTTTTTTTTTTTTTTTAATTTTTCCTTAAACGCAAACGTATTCAAATTCGCGCACGTGATATGCAATCCTCGATCTTTGAAAAATTTGACAATTATTAAATTTGACATATATCATATGTCAACACTTTCTTTTTTGCGTTAATTAAAAATAATATGGATATTTTAAATGGACGTTAATACTATATGAATATTTCAAAATAAATGCAAAGTTCATAGTAATTTGAAATCAATTTTGTGTAAAATCGGTATATTTTTAATGCGAAAATTAGCTTGGGAAAATGTTATTGACAGTCCGTAGTCAATCTCACTCCTTGTAGGATAAAATCAACATTCTTCTTCTTTTAACTTTTATATTAAACTCGTAAATTCTAAATTTCAACAGATAAAATCCTGTCACTAATAATACGGAACATATCTATTGTGCGAAATTAAAAAAAAAAATATGTGCCCATTACTTTTATAATCTTTCTTTTCTGCGTTAATTAAATTAACACACGAATATATATATATATATATATATATAACACATCACTCAATAAGTCCCCGGTCCAACTAAGAAAAACAATTTTTTTTTTAGAAATCACGTGGATCTGTCAACAATGTTGCCATATAAATGTCAGACCGGGGACTTATTGAGTGATGTGTTATATATATCTTTTTTTCTTACAAATATTAGACGATGACGCGTACCGGCTATTCAATAATGCACACGCACGTACGCGTGACGTATAAATATCCGTAAACGCGGAGCGGACAGCTGGCCAGGGCGTCGCGCGCGGCGTATGAATAAAATACGGCTCCGGGCCCCAAGATTTCGCCGAGTCGAGACCCGGTATATAACTCGTCTCTGTCGCATTTGCATCCGCATTACGCGAGCGTATACCGCCGGCTTGCGTAATATTATAATCAGCCGCGGGAAAATAAATAACTATGGCGTCTACCTGGCCACCTCTCTCGCGCTGTCTCCCTTTCTCTCTCTCCCTCTCTCTCCCTCTTTCGTTGTTCTCCATTTGTTTTTCCTCTCTTTTTCTCTATCTCGCCGACCCTCTCGCCATCAGATAACTATCTTTCCGTTTCCTGCTGGCGGGCCGCAGTAAATACACATAAGTCGTAGCAACCTACTTGCTATAGCTGAAGAAAGAACGAGGGAATGAGTGGCGGCGCGGTCGCAGGAGGGGGAGGAGGACAAAGACGGCGATAACACGTAACTACAACGATTTCCACTTGAATTAAGAGCGCCTCGTAAAACGGAATTTATTATTCGCGCTCGGGGGGGAGGGGGAGAGGAGAAATTTTTGCGGAGCGACCGCTCGGGAAAAAGCTCTTCCCTGGGAGAGCGGAGGAGGAAGAAAAAAAAAGAAAAAAAAAAAAAAAAAAGAAAAAGAAAAGTGAAAGAGAGAGGGAACAGACGGAGGGAAAGAACGGAGCGGCAGAAAGATCGCGCGCTGCGGCGTCCGCCTGATTAAATATCATGAGAAACTTGGAGCGAAGATTGCAACGGCCGGGAAATAATGCCCCTCGTTGTTAAAGTCCGGGAATGTATAGCGCGAAACTAGTGCCAATTCGTGTGAATTTTAGAGTTTCGCTCGTACGAAAAGTGTCCGAGAGTTTTTGATTGCGACGAGCGATAGGCGCGCGTGTGTGTGTGAGCTCACATTTTTTTTTTTTTTTTTTTTTCTTTTTTATATGACTTTATTTCAGCGCTGGTTATAACTTTTACCCGCGCACACAATGAGCCGTATTTACTTTACGTTTCATAAGAGGCGCGTATATGTTTTTAAATGCACTTGACTGCGGGCACTTGACTAGGGGTTAACGTACGCGAGAGGCGTCTTCTCAGGAGCATCGAATGACAGGCCTTGGACGATAAAGGAAGTGTCACTCATATATACCCGCGACGATATACCCGCGATGCATAAAAATCACGCTAGCAATCGAGAATGTGTATCCCAATTAGCTAATTAGCTTGAATAACACATTACTAACAATTGTGAACGAGACGATTCGAAGGATCCAATTACCAACCGAATGCAACTCTATTTGAAAAGAATTTTTATCTTTCATTCATATACAAAAAAAAAAAAAAAAAAAAAAAAAAAAAAAAAAAAAAAAAAAAAAAAAAAAAAAAAAGCGTCAGTAGCGGTGCAATTACGTCGATGATATATCCCGAATTACTTATTAGATGCGCATAATCGAGAGAACGAAATTATATATTCCCTGCATCGTCGATATTTTTTACAAACTCGTCAATATCCGCGGGACACGCTTGACGTTTGAATTTTCCGTTCGAAGCGAACATTTTCGAAACGCGTAATCCCTTCATTCGGGCTTTGCCCGAGATGTCCGCGCGTTGCCTTACTGATGCCGAATCCCTATCGAATTGTCGACTCCGCGTCGGGCTTTAAAAAAATTTCCACCGGCTCGCGTCGACGGCCGGCTTTTTCCTACTAAATGATGATTAAATCATTAAACCGATGGAGCCCCAGTCCAGCGCTCCTTCGTTTCGTCGCTCGTCCTACTTCGTAGACTTTTCATTAGCGAGGGATTCGACTCGGGAATATCACCGGGGCAAAGCTCTCGCATCCTGTCCCTATCTCTCTCCCTCTCTCTCTCTCTCTCTCTCTCTCTCCTCGTTCCTTTCTCATTCTCGCCATCCCTATCATCCACGTCCCTTCATCATCATCATCCTTCTCTCTCTTTCTCTCTGACCCTCTCCCTCGTCGCCATATCTATTCCGTGCACTTGCACGCGCTCGCATGCATACGCTCGGCCGCCACGTACGAACGCACAAACGACAAAACACGTATTACGTGTAACTGGAGTCCGCGCTAGAGATCAATACACATAATAGAGGGTATCTATAGCGAGCGCAACCCGTGCTCATTTACTTAATTGTGTTCTATACGGCATAACCGAGGCGTGGTGGTGCGGCTCGTGTAGGTACGCCGCCGCCTCCCTACGCCCCATCATCGCCTCCCCCTCCCCCCCTTCCTTCCACCCTTCCGCGTATCTCTCGCATTGCCCCCCTTGCCTGCCTCTCGAGCCGAGAGGAGCGGAAGGAGGTGGGAGAGGGGGAGAGGAGAAGCGGGGGCCGAGTGTGCGTAATATTCAGACGTATAACGCGCCGAGGCCGCGTAGGTACATTGGCATCAATTTATGGCGGGAGGGGGGGGGGGTGGGAGAGCAGCCCCCCCCTCACCGTGGCTGTATACACGCACCGATAGGGTTGAATATCTCGCGCTTTTGTGCGCGCTCTCGTCCGCATCTCCGCGCGCGCCGCGCTTCCGCCCCCTCTGTCTTTTCCTCCATCCATCCATCCACCCCTCCCCTCCGCTCCTCCGTCTCGCCCCTTCACGACGCCTCTCACCACATTGCTCCTTTCCGCGTTTCGCGCGCGTTTTCGTCTCACGCGTTGCGCCCAAAGTTGCGCCTTGATACGCGAGCGCCGTCAAGTTTCAAGGGAACGCGAACTATTATTCCTCTCCCGAGATAAGCTCGTTAAAGGTACACGGACGCACGACTTTCGAAAGGAGTACCGAGTTGATGAATATATATATTTCTCAATAGTGTTGATTGAAAGCCTTTATGACATTTTTTTATATATATATATTAATCCAAAATATATAAAACTCGTATGGGAATTAACTTTTTGACGAATTTGGGTTGAGAAAAAAAAAAAAAAAAAAAAAAAAAAAAAAAAAAATTCTGGAGAAAAAATTACCCCCATGCACATTGCAGTCGTTTTTTAAATGTTCGATTTCAAATACCTCGGCGAATAGATTAAATAGTCGCGCTAGCTGCGAGTAGCAGCTGACCAAATCGACGGATGGCGAAATCGCGCGGATTCGAGCCGCAAAAATAACGGTCGCGACCGCTTTTGTCGGGGCCCGGCGGAGGAAAAGCGCGCGCGACATCGCAAGAATTCGCGGCGCGAAAAGGGCGGAAAGCGATCCGCTTTCGGGCGGCGGGCCGGCGGTCGACAACTGCGACAAACAACAAAATGTCGACCGCAATTATGCTGTAATTAACTTGGAAGCGTGCGCGCGTATATGAGGTGCGCGCATACACGTACGTGTATAGACATGAGCGGCGCCGGGCGGCTTCACAGGTGGTTGGAGATTTTTGTATTTAGCGGTTGGCACCGTCCGGCGTTTACACGTTTACACGCACCGCCTGGCTGCGTTATATGCATGTTTGCGGTGACGGAAGAGAATTTAAACCAACCGTCCCCACTCCTCCCCCCCCTCCCCTCCACCCGCCCCCATCCCTCTTTTGCAACGCGCTTCGCGTCCCCTCGTCAGCTTCGAATTCTGACAAACTGAAACCGAAAATTAGTCATCCAAGCGCGTATCTTATTCCTCTTCATTCCCCGATAGATGTTAACGATTGTACGTGGGGCGAATGAAAGGTGGATCATTTTAAGCCTTTCACCTGAAACGTCAAAGCTATGTTTTATAATTGTCAGCTGATTATAGTTTTCTTATTTTATATATTGAATGGTGGATAAAGAAAATTCTCTTTCACTTATCTTGAGTGACATAGGCAAGATTAGGATTTTTGAATTGAATTGAATTTAATAAAAAATTGAATTGAATTTAATAAAAAAAAAAAAAAAAAAAAAAATTGTTATAATCCAAATATGCGCGATGAGAATTATTTAATTACAAGTTAATTGAATGTTACATCGAAACGTTAAATAATGAAATACCCTTCCTCATTTTTATTCTTCTCATCCCTTCTTATTCTTACACTTGACGAGACAGGAAGACGAGGACTGACATGTTCTCTCTTGGAAAGTAAACAAAGTGCAGTGGTTTACATGTTAAACCGCAGAAAATGGAACGGAGAGAATTTCTCCGACAAATAGCATGAATTTGCTGAGCCATTGGCGTGTATTCCGCGGCAAATAAAGACGATAGAGAAATTCGTAATAGGTGGCTCATTTGGAAAGTATGATTTCACGGTCGTACGTCATTGCTTCGTGTATTTTCCGTGCTGTCAGTGCGTTAAGTATCTACATAAATATCACTGTGACATCCGTTACATCGTGACATTCGCTGCTCTACTATAATATGTGAAAATGCATAGGAGGATGTAAGGAAATTATAAAAATTATACAAAAATAAAGAGAATAATTTATATAAAAAATATAATAAATTTTTCTCTTGTTAAGCACGTAATATTTGGAGATTGCAAGAAATCGAATGCTACTTCCGAACAAAAGTTCTTTTAAATGACACAAACAAATATTAAAATACATTTCTCTTTACAAGAAACGCGACGAAATGTTAATATTTCAATCGAGAGTGGAGAGCGAGGATGATTAGCGGGTTCAACGCTTCCGAGAGCGGCCATGAGCGTGCGTCGCTTCCGGTCGAAATTACGGTTTAAATTATGGTTACGACTTGGGTGTTACAATATAATCATATCGCGATTGTATACGTGATGTTTATTACGTTATTAAATATACATAGCGTTATCATTAGCTATTAAATATATCATTAATACGCCCATTAATGCTAGATAGTGGGTCGCAATGCTTTACTCTCTATGCGTTTCTCTAATATAACTAATATAATTAATGTAATTGCAAAGAGAAACAATGGAAATTACAAGTATCGAAAGCTTCACTTATTCGAGATTCTAGAGGCAAATATAGAACAAGTTGTATGTATGTATCTGTGTGTGTGTGTGTGTGTGTGTGTGAGAAAATGTATAGGTTTTATGTGTAATTTTTCGAGAATTTTGTGAACAAAAGATAAGATAAATCATTTAAAGATCATCTATATAAAAATATACTTTTATTAAATGTGATTTGTTAAATTTGAGTGTCTTGTAGAGATGAAATGGAGAGAAAGTTTTATATCAATTTTATATAAATTTGCATCACTAATTTTCCTTCATTTCTTTCTAAATAAATGATGGAATAATAATTAAAATTGTGTTGTTGGTGTAAAATGATTTAAGTAAAGAATGAGAAAAGAAATGCAGATATATTAAATTAATTAAACCAAAAAAAAAATTATTAATCATATGCACTAATTATTCTACTTTTATTAATTTTTACAATTTCTCCTCTTCGCTTTAAAAAAAAAAAATTCAATTTATAAATAATTCCTTTTCTGTAAATTATTTATATTTTAAAATAAATAAATTCCCCTAAAATTATTTATTTTTTCATTAATGTATATTTAAAAATTATTAATTATATTCATATTCTCATAAACACCACACGTCGTACATTCTGCGAATTTAGAATCTAATTTTGTTTATAAAAAACATCGAGAAATGATAACGCCATTGTCATCGAGAATTATAGCGAGAAGGGGAGAAGCGAAAAGCATTCGGATATCGAAGCTGCATCGCGAGGGGTCACGCTGCGACCCGAATTGTTCTTGCCGTCGAAAAATCTCGTCGTGACGAAAGTGTCGAGCGATCACGTCGACCGATTGGACACACGCCCGTGATCGTCATCCTCCCCCTCCCCCTCCCCCTCCCCCCCGGTCTCGTGCAAAACGCGCATATATACGCGCTGTCTCGCTCGCGCACGAGCAGCTCTAGGTTACGCGGATGAACGTCAAATCAAAATGCACAATCCCGGCAAATCATTTCGAATATTTCATAATGGGCGCGAAATATCATTACTCGCCCGCCCGTGCAATCCAACCCCTATGTACAGAGCCGCCACTAGCTCGCTCCATCCCTCGTCGGTGACCGTGCGTTACGAGGCGCGGGAGGAGATAGAGACACGAGAGCACAACAGGACGACGAAAGATGAGGGATAGAGAGAGAGAGAGAGAGAGAGAGAGAGAGAGAGAGAGAGAGAGAGAGAGAGAGAAAGAGAAAGAGAGAGAGAGAGAAGAGGAAGCGTCTATCGCGCGGAAAGAGGACGGAAGAGGAACGCGGGGGGAGGAAGCGAAGGATTCGGTAGGACGAGGGCGCGTGGGAGGAAGAGAGAAATGTACGTAGAAACGCGAGTGGCGGACGCGATCTGACGCGAGTATCCGCGAGAGGACGGCGAGGCACGCGGGGCACGCGTGCACGTACACACACGGACGGGAGCGAGAAGGGCGAGGGGTTGGCGGGGAAGGGGGGGCGGATGGGGGAGGGGTGAGGCACACACGCGGGTGAGCGGGCTCGTACCCGGAGCGGAGAGAGCGCGCGCGATACGGGGTATGCGACCGGGACTAAATTACGTTCCCCGTAACGCGTTTAGCCGCGAATCGCATTGCGAACGATCCGTATAACCCGAATATCGGCCGCACGCCAGAGATAGGACCGAGAGGGACTCCCTACTCGTCCCTCCGGAACGAACGAGAGTATTACATCGCTCCGCTCCGCATCCAATCCTCCATTTTGCCGCGGATTCTTCCGGAAATCGTCCTGCCATCCGAAATTGTTACTTAGGCACAATTGCATCGGCTGCCGGGATTAACTGAGCCGGATTAGCGACATGCTGCTTTCTCTCTCTCTCTTTCTCTTTTTTTTTATAATCTTATCTATAAAAGATGGACAAAGAATCAATTGAGTTAAGAATAATAAATTCATCATCTTTTTTCTTTAAATTAGTTTTGATTAAAATTAAATAAATGCACTCATTTAAAGTACAATATACACATAAATCAACATTAATGAAAACAATTAATAGACAAATTACAATTATTGGATAGAGAGAGAGAGAGAGAGAGAGAAGATTGAATTAACCTGGATATTTGGAGCTAACACGATATCACTGCAATTAGGTCTAGTTATAAGACATGAGAAGGAGAGACGTATAGAAGGCTAGGAAGCTGAATGTAGGATGTACCCAGCAACACCCGAGGACATCCCGACGTCGAGATTCCATTTCTCCGACACTTGGCCGGGGGTCAGAACGTCGCACATTAAATCAGGCCGGCCACGATTTCATGAATCGACAGTCGAAGTTGCTTGGCCGTTAATACCCTCGTGGACCTAGCCTCGCTCGTGGATGCAACAACGGTAAGGGTCGGTCTCGTCGAATCAATGCATACGCGTTGAGGGAACAACCGAGGGACCGAGGCTACCTACATACCAGCCGCAGTCTCGACCTACGTACAACCATCTCGTCTCTCGGCTAGCGAAACAGCCAGCGGTGGCTGCTGGCAGCAGCAGCAGCAGCAGCAGCAGCAGCAGCAGCAGCAGCACCAGCACCAGCAGCAGGCAGGCAGGCAGGCAGGCAGCTAGCAACACCGGCTACCTCCTCCACCTCCACCTACTCCATCTCCTCTTGCTGGTTCTCTCCATTTGCCTTCTCCCCCGTGCTACACACGACCTGTCTTCCCCCGTCCTCCCTCTCCCACTCTTTCCCTCCCCCTGTGCGCGCGCGCGCGCGCGCTCCCGTCGACCTCCTCCATATCGTCGTCGTTGAAATCACCACCACCATCCAGGACTACCTACCTACCTACCTACCTACCTACCTACCATACCGCTACCATCACGGCACGATACACACGGTACACTCTGGTACTATTCCGGAATCGCATCGCGGCCACTCCAGTTGCATTGCGGACAACGCCGATCCCCCCCGCGTGCACACGCGCATATACACATATATATACACCGTGTACACACGCGTACACGTACACCGGCCGTACACACGAAATCCGGAGCCGCGGACGCTCGCACACGCTTACGTACTCATACGGTACGGTATATACACTCGTACCGAGCGATGCATACGTGCATACGCGTGCGTACACAAGAGCACAACGGCCTAGCGTTGCCCTCTGCCTCCGGCCAGAGATATCGTTAGCATGCCTTGCTAATCACGGACTCGATAATAATACCGTGATTGATAGGACGAACCCCGTTCCTCCACCACCTTCCTCCTCTTCTTCCACATCCACCTCCTCCACCTCCTCCTCCGCGACCACCACCGCCTCGTTCAACCTACCGCCTCCTCGAAACGAGTAACGTTCCACCCCTCGGAAGAGATGGAGAGAGAGAGAGAGAGAGAGAGGAGAGAACAGAGGAAGAGAGATGAAGGAAGAAAGAGATAGAGACCAACCCATTCCGCACCCTTCTGACTTTTTCCCGTCCGTTCTCTTGGCTGATACCCTCCGTCTCCCTTCAGCTTCACCCCGCTGCGATGACCTATTGGTCTTTCTCGCTCTCTCTCTCTCTCTTTCTCTTTTTCATTTCGCGATTTTTTATTTCCTTCTCGTCGGCGAGAGGCTACGCGTGTCGTGTTCTTACCGGGGACGACCCCGGTTCGCCTCGCTCACGGACCCGGGTTCGCTCGCCAGACGCTGCATTTTTTTATGTAATTAGAACCGATATGCGCGAGAGGAAAGGGTGAGAGGGCAGGCATGGAGAAATCGTTGATCCGCACTCGAAGATCTCGCGGCTGGCGCATTTCGTTACGTTCCCGATCGTTTAATAATCCGCTGTCAGCGAAAGCCGCCTCTTTTCCCTCTCCCTTTCCCTTTCGCAAAACAAATCTCGCATCGTTCGTGAATACTATTCCCTCAATTTTTCAACCCCTACGCGCAAAAGCCTCCAACTCACTCACGCGCTGATTTGATCTTTACCTAAATGCGGCGGGTAATATAATTTAGAATGATAAAATCATATCTCTTCGTATATATATATATATATATATATATTAAGTTTGAACAATGTAATTTGTCGAGCGTAGAGTGGAAGATAAAAGATCTCGACGAGTTTCTAAATATCTGCGAGTCTTAAAGGAAGAGTTTGCGGTTCCGCGATAGCGGGATGCATGACAAAGGGTCCATCAAGGATCAAGCTATATTAAGCGCGCGTTAATCTCAAAGGAGTATCGGGAAAAGTTAAGCTTTGAGTGATTTCACTTCTAAAAATTTCAAATCAAACGCATTTACGAATACACGTCGAGCTTGAACTTGGGCCCTCATTAAAATAAGATCCATTTAAAATTAATTAATAAGACCTCCTCCTTCCTTCCTCTCGTGTCTCCGTATCTGCGTCGCCGATTTTTCACGAATTCATTCGTAAAAAAAATCCCGACGTTAAATAGTTTCCTGATTATAACACGTCTTGGATTTCGCTCGCGGGAGAGGAAAGTCCGATTATATTTCGCCGGAGTCGAGAAAGAGAGAAAGAGAGAGAGAGAGAGAGAGAGCGAGAGAACACGCGCTCGTCGTCTTACGAAACACCTAGTATTGTTCGAGACGGAGTTTTTTTTTTTTTTTTCCAGGCATGCCCCCGATGTCGGCCATTCCTCGCTCGCGATAACGAGAGACTTACATACGGCGGATGGGATATATAAGTGGAATACATTTCCTCGCAGTATTACTGCATTCTAACTGTTCATCCATTGGATCTCCGAGCTGCGCTATACCTGGCTGCGTGTGCGCGAGCGAATCAAGGATCAAGATAGACGCTCGACAAGCGTGTATGTGTGTGTGTGGAGTGTAATGCGCGTACGTTTGTACGTGTGTGCGTAGGTTTTATACACGGTAGCTGTCTCTACGAACAACGCGCGCGCGCGCGCGCACGCACGAGCACACACGAGAGAGAGTACGAGCCAGCTATGCTGGCTATGATACCATTAGCATCAGTGATTAATGTATGCTGCGGCCTGTTCCATGGCGATGTGCGCGAGTTTCGTGTATACCCAGTGATTGACTCGTAGTCGCGAGCGAGAGAGAGAGAGAGAGAGAGAGAGAGAGAGAGAGAGAGAGAGAACGGAATGGAGATGAGAGGATATACGCGATGAGAAAAGAGACGCAGGCTTCGAAGCTTGCTTCGAACTGTCTCGATAGATCGGCAGGTAATTAATGGCGAAATACCGCGCGCGCGTCATCCGGAAAAAAATCCACAGGAAGGGAAAAAAATTCCCCCTCCTCCGCGAGCACCCGAACGAATGCCCGGTTCGCGCATGAAATTAATTTAAAAATTCAAATATACTTTCGTGGCAGAGAATAAAAGAATGTTACGTACAACGGTCAACTATCATTCTTCCAGATCATGTACAGAAATTTTTGGCGAGTGAAGGAAGTTTCCCCCGTTTATTACCTCGAGAAAAAAAATTAATTAAGCAATTATATAATATATAAAGAGAAGGAGAAAATTATATAAAGCTCTAAGGCTCTTCTCTCTTGTATCAATTATTGTATTTTAATTTGAAACAATTTTTCGAACTAATAGATAAATATATATTTCAAAATCTTATGATATTCATGATCAAAACACATCTGAAATATTAGAGAAGCCAAAGTTCAGCTCTAAATAATTTACGCATCGGTATATAATTTAACCAATTAATGGTACTAATATACCATTTGGGTTAGCAAACATCGTGTTAACATAATATTCTCGTATATATCAACTCGCGTTAACTCTCCGCGTTGCGATATTTATTGTTACAATATGCGGCTTAGATTATCATTGCCGACGTTTCTCGTACAGCCAGGAGGAATCGGGCACGAGAGCGATCGCTATCGGCGCACCACCCGGTAGACGAGCCAGGGAGTATCTACGCGATGGATTACACGCACGGTGCGTGCGAGCGTGTTCCGTATTTTAGGCTAACAGGGGCCGCGGAATCTCTTCGGGATGGATCGATGTCCAGGTAGTTTTGATCTACGATGATCCGCGCGGAGAGATCTTGCGCGCGCGCGCGCGCGCGCGGAACGTGTCCTCAAATAGATATTCCGGCCGCCCGAGGAGGAGCGGGAATTAATTACCGAGAAACATGCGTTTCCATTAACATGCTCCGCGCATACGAAGAAATTAATAACGCTCCTTTCACGCCGGGAAAAAGTCAGGCCGCTGGTAGATGGATAGGCTTTACTACGGTGTTGTCGATGCCTGTATTAACGCGAACGCACACAGAGCGCGAGGAGCGTACCAGGCGCGTCGGCACGTACGTCATTCCACCAATCGCGAATTACGTCCTGCGAGAAAGAAACAAAAAAAAGAAATGCCTAACAATAGCCGGAGACCTACATAGGATTCGAGAACGCACATCGCAGGCCACTTCCGCGATGAACTCGCAAACATAATTTACAGCCAAGTGCCGTTATAACAATATATAGAGTGTCTTATATTAGCTATTTCTCTCCTCTCTCTCTCTCTCTCTCTTTCTTGTTTCTCCTTGGTACAGGGTGAGGCTTTTTAATCTTAACAGGCAAATGTTCGACATGGACAAAAAACTAAAAAAGCATTTTGTAGCTTTTTTGGAGTTTCAGCTTTAACGCGCTATCGATAGTTTTTAAATTTTTTTATTTTTCTGTTCTGTGTTTGAAGAAAGAATACATTGCTTTGTTCCTTAAAATTATGTATTTTTGACACTTTATATATAAAAATTATTGAAATACCAAAGATGTTTATTTGAATTCGATCAATCTGAAAATGTAATAGAAAATATGGATTTCCACTTGAGAAAATTAAATTGACCTTCATCTGACCTTTAAAAAGACATTTTAGCAGCAAACCAAGGTCATACAATTTTTATATAAAGTTTTTTTTTTTTTGTAAAATCGTATACTTTCGAAATATTTGCTGTTAAGATTAAAAAGATCCATCCTGTATATCGTAAATCTTTAAACAAAAAAAAAAAAAAAAAAATCCAAAAAGAGAAAGAGAAATCGACTCTCTCTCTTATCGTTAATAAAACAATTTTATTAGTACGCAGCTCTTTTACAATATAACATTTTAATGTTTAACTTGGAATTTCCCTGCAAGTAGGATCAAAATTAAAACAAGCTGCAGTTGAAATTAAAGAATAAGATAAATATTTAAATATCAATTTAATTAAATTTAATCCGTGTTATATAAAATTTAAGAGGTTGAAAAAAAACTTTCCTACGACAAGGGAAGGGATTTACGTTATGAGGATTCTCGCTGCGAGCTTGGGCGGATGCTTCGCGATCGTAATATTTTCTACAACTCTACTCTGACGGTTATGACAATCAGTTTGCCGGCGCGCTTTTCCCCCTCAATAAAAAGAGACGCGGCCTCATTTACACTCGGGTAAAACCGCGGCCGCGTTAGCAACGCGCGATTAATACAGAACCCAATTACGAGGCAGGAATGAAGACGCCAAATGACGTCATAAATAATACTTACGCGAACGCCGGCCTCACCTTAACACCGAATAAATATTCGACGTGCCTTCGTGCATCTTTGAGGACGAGAATAACAACGAAGATGACATTTATATGTCGTTTTTAACATCGAGGTTTATATATCTCGCTAATTTATACATCTATAAATATTAATTGGATATCGCCGCGATATCGACTCCGTTTTCGTTACAACAGAAATTCGGGAGTGCCTTTCCCGGAACGAACGAGGTGCCTTTACCTCGACCTGCCACGTCTATAAATCATTCCTTCGACATGTTTAAAATTGTCTAAATTGTACGTATTTTTAGCCAGCGAGGTGTTCGATCGATCTCACATGACACGCTTATAATTTCTCAAATCTCTGAATTTCTTTTACTACAGAGTGTCTGTTCTCTGGAAAAAACGTGGATCTCAAATTTTCAGGAAAACTTTTTGTACTTGAGAAATTAAAAAAAAAAAAAAAAAAAAAAAAATTCTCTCTTTAATAATTTTGTTTTTAAACAGTCTATAATCTGCCGATAAATCGTTGTGAATTATTTATGATATTTAAATATAGATAATTAAATATGTATTTCTGTTTGTATATTTAACGTGTTTAAAAAATATTGAATATGCAGTAACATTCTTTAATTTAATTTTTAGTAATAAATAATAATGTTACGTTAAATTTAAAAATTTTTATCCTAACAAAAGCTACTTTAAAAAAATTTTTATCTTAACAAAGCTAAAAGCATGAGTAAAAAGCATTAGAACGGACTAGGAAGAACTTATTTTAGAAAGTTGCGTCAAAAAATCTTTAAAACGTTCTCTCTTTACCCGGAATTTTGACTAAAAATATCTGAAGGATCAGAGAATCTTCGGGAAATTTTCTACAAGATTTGAGAAAATAGATTTCGTATTAATTCCGATACACATCTAAAATAATCTACAAGATTTATTGCACTGCAATTTTCGGGAGATATTTTTTTTTTTTTTTTTTTCAAAATGCGAACAATCGCGATCTCAAAGAATAATATAAATAAAAAAAATAATAAAGGGTCGATATTAATAAATACATAAATTAAATATAAATACATATGTATCTTGTCCAAGGGAAGAGAGGTTCCGAGCGCGGCTGCGATCCATAAAAATGTCGGAGCTTTCGAGTGACGGCCGGAAGCTGAGAGACGGACAGGGCCAATTGTTTATATTACTCGCGGTGCAACAACAATGGGATTTGTTCACGGTGGTATTGCAATGCATACCTCTGGTATGTCGGTAGTGCTCCATGCATACGCCACGGTGCTTGCATTCCTTTTCCGGCAGTTCGACCGTGCGTCGCTTGACGCGATAATGCCGACTAATGTCCCTCTTGCCCCGTCGCCGTTCACGCTCGCCTGATTCTTATCGAGTCCACCTACGCCACGGGATCGGGTGCGTATCGAGATTTTACCTTCTCGCCACGTGAGACGGCTCGCGGGCGAGTCAAGCTCGAGTGGCTTCCACACGGCAATTGACTTACTTTGTTCCGAACCCTTTCCCTTCGAGTATCTTGCCGAATTTTTGTCGTTATTTTTTAGAAAATCTAGCGGCGGCCAGAATATCGATAAATTTTACCTAACATCCATGTGTCAATTTTTCAAGATCCTTAATAGCGTTGATTGCTCGATATATAACATACGTTACCTAGGGTCTTTGATGCGAAGAGCGAAATTCTGAAGCCCAACTTGGCATTAGCATACCGATCACGCCGGCATAATAATCGCGAAACATCGAATGAAATTACCGTTTTTTATTGCTACATTTATCGTAATCTTTCTACGGATCGTTTACCGGAATAAAGACAGGCGGCGGTGCAATTCTTCGAGGAATGAACGCAGGACAGGCACGGCCAAAATTTCATTCGTGAAATTTTCACGAGATCGAAAGATCTCCGGGTGAGAAACGAGAGAGGATAGAGACGGGGGGGGGGGGAGGAGTGGGGAGGCAAGGGGGAGAGGGAGGGGGGAGGGTAGCCAGAGGGAGAGACAGAGAGAGCGAGAGAGGGGTTCCTACCTTTACGGTAAAGTAAAATCTACAGAGCGCCGGGCGGGCTACAAAGCATGGCTGGCCATTACGTATTTATTAACTTTAGAAATTTATAGATGCCTCCTGGGCGCGCGGCCCCTCCCTCCCCCTCCCCCTCGCTCTCTCGTCGGCCCCCCGCGACTAGCTACGCTCCTGTCTCTCCTCGCTCACCCCCGCGCCTTCCGTCAACCCCCCCGCGCGCCTACGCCCGTCTCCCTTGCCGCCGTCTCCACGGCGGTCTCCGGGGGATGGGGGGGGAGGTCGGAGGGGCGGCCGCCAGCCAGTATTAAAATGAATTATTTAATATTAAACTTGGTAATTTTTAACCGTATTATGTCAGAAATTATTTACGCGCCGGCTTCAGCGCGCGGCTATTTCCCGCTCCTCTTATCCCACCGGCTCCCCCTCCCCTCCCCTCCTCTGCCTCCCCCCTCCCCGGCTTTCCTCTCCTTGTATCCGCGTACTCTCTCCCCCCCTCCCCTCCCCTCCCCCCCGCATCGAGATTCGCCGACGGTTTTTCAGTAAATCATCTACCCCTACCGATTTTTTCGTTCCGGATTATTGCTGCGAGTGCGAGCCTACTGATGACAGCTGATTCTCCGCGAAATGTCACTTCGTCGTTTGTTCGAAGCTCAAAGTCTTCAAAAGTTTGTGGTTATATGTGAATAGTTATTTATTTATTTTTCAACACTTTGATAATAATGATGTTATCTTTACGCATATCTTCAGATATAGAAATATTATAAATCTTTGAAAAATCATTATAGATGATCGTTGATTTGATTTGTTTAATACGATCGATGCTAACGAGGGGAATGTTATTCAATCGTCGATAATAAGGCAATTTCATTTTTATCAAACGCAAATGTGATGAATAGAAAATCACTAGCAACTTATTATATGAAAATCATGGAGTGTACGCCACGAAAGAGTCGTGTGAATGCCGAATAAGGGATAAACTCGAAATTTATCGGCGAATCGGAAGATTTCCGTTGCAGTTTCTGGCAAATGGTAAATGCCCTATCCACTAAATGATACAACAATTGTAATTGAGATCGCTTGCAGTTCTCAATACTTCAATTGATTACTCTTTAACGCGTGCGAAAATGCGAATATCTCGATAATACGGCGGATAATGTTATCACGCGTTCGACGACGGAATTATTCTGACAAATAACGACAAATAAACGAACGGTTTGTCCACGCTTAACCATTCTAGCCAATTTCAATCCGCCGCATCTCTTGCCGCGGCATACCGTATGGATAAATCGAAATATATAATTTTTAGGGTAAAGGAAATCGGCTGAGGAAAACGTTCTCCGCTCTTAAGCTTCTGCAAAAATTCGAAGGAAAGAAAAGAGATTAAAAGAATTTTTATCAACGAGATTGTAGAATTCGAAGACGAACGAGAAAGATTACGATGGTTAACGTTACCTCTGCCAATATTAATTAAAATCCTCCATAATATCAAAACTGTATCTAAACAAATGGGCGAGCACTTGCAGGTCTTGCAGGTCGTATGATTAGCGCTCGGCAAATATTGGCGCGCTCACATACAGGACGTACACGTACGTATATACAGGACGTTTGGAAAATTAGCATTTACGAAGCGTGCAACAACACGCACGCACGCACGCACGCACGCACGCACGGCCGCATGCTTGGTCGCCCTCGGTCCACGTGCGCGAGCGCGCCGCGAGTCCGCGATATTAATTGTTACGACGGGAAAGGTAAATAATTATTATAATTGTCCGGTATAATAATAGGATTTCGCGTTGGAGTACCGCTTACATATCGTTCGTCGTAATAAAGCGCCCATGGATTTCGAGCTCTCGTCCATCGATATCAATATATATCGGAGGGAGGAGGGGGGGGGGGGAGGGGTGACGGGGGTTGGTTAACGCGGAGAGAAGGAAAGAGAGAGAGAGAGAGAGAGAGAGAGCCCTTTCGATGTGCGAGGGCATGCGTATGAGCGTTTATGTGTGCTCGTATAATTATACACGTACATGAATACAGGGAGGCAAGGCACTAACTCGTACTCGCGCGCACGCCCGTGTATAATGCATATCGAGCGGTTATATTATATGCGCGCGCGCGCGCGCGCGCGCCCCAAAAAAAAAACCCCAAA
>JBCAUJ010000075.1:11485916-11500453 GCA_038406275.1 Cataglyphis albicans | reverse complement strand
GAATATCGGGCGGTTGGGTGATGTGTGTACGCGTGCGCGCGCGCGCCTAAACGAAAAGCCTAAATATACCGGGCGGCGTGTGGGGATCACGCCTATAGGCGGCTATTTGAGCGATAAACAAGCGCGCTCGCGAGCGCCGCGCGCTTGTGTGTAGGTAGGTTGGTTACGGGTACACCCGATACGTGTCACACGCGGCGAATGGTAAAATGTATACACACGCATATGTATATATATATATATATATACATACCGGGTGGTACGCCTCTCCATTGTGCGCAGCACCCGCCCCGTCGGTGTATCAATTGTGATTAGGGACAAAGATCCGACGAATTATTCCCGTTCCCGGTCTCTAATCTGATAGCCGTGGCGCTCGTGCGCGCACACGTCATTGCATCGATTGTTTCTGCATGTGGGAAATCATAAAGGGCAATGCGTTCCAAGTGTCTTCATTGTGCGATAATAATGAAACGCTAATCAAGTGTATCTGGGAGCCAGCGAGAGCTGGCGTCCCACCTCCCCCCCCCTCTCTCTCTCTCTCCACCCCCTCCCCGCCCCGCGGATTAATTACCGGCTTTGCGATGCTTAAATTATTTTCCTCCCAATCGAAACAAACTCACCTATCGCGAGGCCGAGTAACTCTATCTGCGCGGCTAAGGGGATCGCCCGGGAGATCGGCCCCATAAATCGAGAGCCATTCCATTATACGAAACGAAACGAAATATGTACGTACGTACTTTCGGCCTCTTGCGAGCGAGAGATCGAACGATCTCGCGATCAGCATTTTGCGCTGAAAAACGCGGCTGCGTTTCTCTTTTTTCCTTATCGGTCCGCGCCATCGTCAATCTTGGATGGATCGCCGAAGGTAATTGAACGGTGGATATCGCCCCGGCAGCGCAGCTTTTTTTCTAGCTCGACCCCCTTAGATCTCAAATTGGCTGTTGCGATATTCCGATGAATGACACGTGCAATTAGGTAAGCTCGATGGGATTGTCTTATCGCGCTCCTGAATTATGATAAACCGATCATGGAATTACAATTTCGTGGAGGCTAATATTTTATCGTGCCTCCTTCCTTTTTTATTTATTTGAAAATCTTGTCAAACTTTTTGTATTATTAAAATTGCAAATGTAAAATTACGTAATATATTTTCAAAATTAAAATCATACACAAGGTATAGTAAAAAAAAAAAATACATACGCAAAATTATATGAATAATAAAGAATAAAATTATAATTAATAAATAATAAAAATGTAAAAAAAAATTTCCATTGTTTATCGTGTAATTTTATATATATTTATTATTCATGTAATTCCGTAATATTTTTTTTTAATGTAATTTATAGAAAAAATGTATAATTAAATTTAATTATATGTATATTATTAAGATTTAATTTCATATGATTATTGAAATTTTTCAAAGCAGAATTTTTTTTTAACACACTTTATCTATTTTGCCGAATCTGAAGGAAAGATTATCGCTTGTGAATGACACGAGACTCGCTTGCAAATGTCTCATAAAGATTCTTGGACAACCCACGGTGGTATTTTTATGGCTTCATCGAACCGCTTCCACGGCTGACACCGTAATAGTATAAGAGAAAGAGAGAGAGAAAGAGAGAGAGAGAGAGAGGCGCGCCCCAAGGGTCGAGGGATGAAAAACCGAGGGATAGACGAACGAATCAATCGCAAACACGGGAGGGTTTCGGCGTTTCCAGTGGTGGGTCACGACACTGGGTTACCGGGTGTATGCACCCCTCACTCGAAGCTGCTATTTCGCTCTTCACCCATCGAAATTTAGTTCGCGAGAATTCAATGTCTCGTTCACGAGGACGATTGTTCACGTTCGCAATGAACCGTGAATCGAATGGTTTTTTTTTTTTTTTTTTTTTTTTACCGGATGTCCCATTTCTGTTGTGTCATTTTCATTATTCGCCGAATTCTCTTATCAATTTGCGAGCTTTTTAACTTTTCCTCCACCAAAATGTTGAAATCTATATCGGTCTAATAAATAGCTAATAAAATTTGAAATAATACTAAGGAATAATCAACTATATTTTAAGAGACAAGATAAATGAAATCAGATATTTCGATTAATATTAAACGAATTTTATTCTAATTAAATTTCATTTTGCAGCTTATAATTGCAATATTCAAAGGGGAAAATTAGAAAATAATAATACCCTTAATCAATCATAAAATAAAAAAATAGAAACAGCTGGCTTATATAATGTCAAAACGTTAAGAACTCTTCATTTGGAAAAAAATAAAGTTGTAGCATTTTATATGCAACATATAATAAATTTTACATACATATACCCTCACACACGTATCAACATAAATAATTACAATAAAATGCTCTCCAGAAGTGAATTAATATCTGAAAAATAAACTAATAAATAAAAATAAATTATAATAATTTTCATTACGTGGACTCTCGCGTGATTTTTCTTACGAAATATTTCATTTTCATTCCCGCCATGCGGGATCGCTATCAATCGAATCGATGGCACAAAACCAATACGACTCGCTGTCGAAAATCGACGTCACGTAGCGGTTTTCCATTGACGCGAATTCGTAATTCTCCTATCGCGGATTATAAAACCCGATGATTCTATCCCGCGGGATATTGTTTGTCGTGTAAATATTACCAAAACACTTCGCGGCCAGGCGACGCTGGCTGGCTGGCCGGCCGCTGCATTTATACAAGCCCCGTGCATGGAGGCTTCCGATACCGAGCCGCGAACTTTTGGGTTTCCATTTGGCGGCGCGTCCCGATTGGACGAATCGACATTGTCGGAGGGTCACCTCGCGCCCCCCCCCTCCCCCTCCTCCCCGCCGGCACCCCTCCCGGACACGTCACGCACATTCGCGCGGACTTATGGAGGCATAATTCGACGGTATTATTTGCGAGGGGGAAAATCGCACGAGCGCTAACCCCAGCCAGTGTGTGTCGTGTTTTAATCCACAACTACGCGTGTGTGGGTTTACCGGTGCCTCTTCTACCCTTTGTCGCATCCCTTGCTCCTCGGCGAAGCCCCTCGAGACTCGATCGAACCGGGGATTCATCAGTGACCTCGATTCGCCAAGGGCGCGGATGCGCGACAAGCTCCCGCCAAAAGTGATTAAAATTTACAGGCAAATTAATGTGTGATTTAAATATAAATTAATGTAGATTTAAGTGAACAGGGTGTCCTATCCAAAGCTTGTGAAAAGATTCTCTGATCTTTTTCAGATTATTTGTCCAAAATTCCAGGTGAAAGATGGAACTTTATTAAATAATTTTTTTTTTTTTTTTGCGTTCTCTAATGCTTTTCACTCAACAACAGAAAAATAAGCTACTTAAATTTGAAAATGTATTAAAAAGAACTGAATGACTCTTGTAAGCATTTCTCATTTTCTATCATTAATTGTAAAAATTACAATAAAAATATGTACTCGGTATTGTGCATTTAATATTTTTTGCTCTGACAATAAACATATAATAAAAAAAAGAATATTAAAAATATAATTGAAATTATAATTATAACATATTTGAAACATATAATTCACAATCAGTCGCCAATCAAATTGCCGATGCTTGCAATATGAAAACAAAATAATCCAAAAAAGAAATTTTGAAAGAATTCCCTTTTTGGAGAAGTTCGAATAAAAATTCCATGAGAATTCTCTGATATTTCAAGAAACTGCCAAGAATTTTAGATTTTCTAGACCTTTTCAGGAAGTATAGGTGCCCTAAATAAAAATCAAGTATATAGTGAAAACTAGATTGTTCCGTAACCAATTTTTTTATTTTCATTGACATTTCCAAAACATTTATATTATTTTTTTTTCTAGTTTTTCTAGTTTGTCGGAATATCAGCGAGGATAACACTTCGTTGAAGCGGTAAAAATTAAAAAAAAAGTACAGACAATACTTTCTGAATTTTCTGATACTGTCAGTAAGTATATAACACTGTGTAGTAGGGAAAAGCTTTCACTCGTCGCATTTAACAGTCGCTTTGAAGCGACAGTAAGACGTTAGAATTTCTATTCCTTTTTCAGACAGTCCACGAGCAGACACGAAAACACTCGGCAATTACAAGCATGCGATGCCAGGGAGGGAAGCGACGAGAACGATAGAGAGACGGAGAGAGAGAGAAAGAGAGAGAGAAAGAGAGAGAGAGAGAGAACTATGGTACTTGCAGAAGAAGTGCACAGCCGCCAATCACGAGGTGTCAGCGACGGCAGGCTGTCATTAGGCGATTAAATTCCCGTAGCAGCCGATCTGTCTTCGTTCGCGTAAATCTTCATCAAGTTTCGATTTTCCGCTTGTATTTGGGAGCGAGGCGACGACGGACGGCGGCGTCTCCGCGTCGAAGGGCAAAAAGCACCGTCACCCCCGCGGCGCTGATCAATAATACATCAAAGAATAACGGTGAGAATATCGGGTACGTCGCGGTGGCTAAAGATAAACTCCATCGGGACGCGTGTCTCACTGGCGCTGAAAAATATTTCAACGCGGCAATCCATCCCCGCGAAATGCACTCGGGTGAAAATAATACGCTTGTTATTATCGTTTCGTGTCCTCGATGTTACACGTCCCGCTAATTAATTCCGGCTGATTCAAGTAGAATCGACGATTGAAATCCTCCGGTAAACAGGTATTCGTTACGCTTTACCTTTTGACAATTGTGCGTATTAATGGTTTTAAATTAAGAGCGTCCTAATACGTCACTCTACGTGTTCTTTTGTAAATAAAAGAAAAATAATGTACACGATTTTTTTAAACGTCAAAGAACGATATTGCTCGTTTCGGGAGAATATAAACGGACGCGTAATCGAAGGAAGTGTAGTCTAAATTCATCGGAGATAGCGCTAATTGAAATATTTTGCTATCGCAACTTGCTATCAGATTGTGCATAATTAATGAAAGAAATTACTCGGCGCTATTTACCTCAGATAATCGCGTAAGCAATGTTTTATGTTTTACGCACGGCGGGTCACGACCTGTTTTAATAATAAATCGTCATATGTGCGCATTTAATGATTTATATCGAATCGACGGAATGAAATTTATACATTGAGACAATATGTTTTGTGTGACGGCACTTATAAATATTCAATTATTTCCAAGGCCGGACAACGCATTTACTTTATTGTCGTGCAATACATTAACCATATTATTGCATTTTTTATTTATGATAAAGCATCTATTTTTATTGCATTGATCTTTGACTGTTTTAGTCTTGTGCTAGAATTCTGATTGACGTATAAAATTTATATATTGTTTATGTGTAAATTTAAATAAATAAATATATATATATAGATATATATAACACATCGCTCAATAAGTCCCCGGTCTGACACATTATGGCAACATTGTTGACAGACTCACGTAATTTCTAAAAAAAAAATTTGTTTCTCTTAGTTAAACCAGAGACTTATTGAGTGATGTGTTATATATAAAATAAAATATATATAAAAAATAGATATATAAAATAAAAAAATGTATATATGCAATAAAAAATATAATATTTATACGTCAATTAAAAATCTGGAATTTGAATACTCATATACACAGTGTATATATATATATATATATATATGCTTTTCTTGATCGCTATAAACTAACGTTGTTTCAGATTTAATTGCAAACTATAAATCACAATTTTTTCCAATAAATATCCCAATAAATAATCTTAAAATGAATTTGCGCGCACAGTTCTGTCAAAGATTCTTAATAAATAAAATTATTTACCGGCTCGAGAATTTCAGCAATAGTGAAATAGCCGAATCTTATTAATCATCTCTTTCTTCCTCTTTAATTCCGAAATTATCAGCATCTCTCTATTGTCCGTGAGTAAAAGTGCCGCGAGAAAGTCCCTCCCCCCCCCCTCCTCCCTGTTGTGGCCTCCCGCGATAATTTACGAGATCTCCCTCATTTCTATCGATCGATCGATCGATCGATCGCGATCCCAGGATAAGTGTAAACGTGAAACGCACGAGCGTGTTTGCGTAGCGGCTGCTTAAAAAGGCGTGTCCTCGGCCGCCGCACGGCAATCACCGCGAAAATTGCGCGCTTTCCAATTGCGCGTATTGAAAACGGCCAACAAACCGTGGATGTCCTCTACCCCCCCCCCACTCCCCCTCCCTCCTCTTCTCCCCCCCCCCTCTCGCTCTTACCGCGCAGACCGGGATTCTATAATATTAAAGGTAAATATCCTTGAACGCTCGGTCATTAGAGCGAGCGATGCGTCCCCGGGCCCGGCCCCGCAATGATACGGTACGGCGTGCGTCTTATGTAAATTTCAAGGCACGCACTTCGCCGGGGAGGAGAAAAATTCATGCCTGTCCATGGCGGCCAAGGTCCCGCTTCCTCTTCCTGCGCGCGAGGCAGGATCCGCGTCGACGACGGGCCGGGAAAATCGCGAGGGGGAAGGGAATGAACACCGGAGAAAGATTTCACGAACGGGAGGGGGGGGGAGGGGAGGGAAAGGGGGACATTAGGGAGCTCCTGTCGCTGTTCATTAAAACGTCATGTTTTTTTCTACTGATAACGGGCTGTTCCGCTTCAGGACGATTGTTTTTCCTTTTTTTTTTTTTCTTTTTCATTTTTTCTTTTTTTTTTTTTTTTGCTAATGTCTTCATAATTTCACGCGTGGCTATTTTACCGTGGCCGCTCGCTAAAGTCGAGCGAAGAAAAATAGAAATGCGTTTGCTCTCTGAAAGCTTTGGCAATTGAAAATCTTCATTCATTGCAATCTATATTATAATTAATTAATTATATTCTAATTAAATGAGTTCCCGTCGTTGCGCGGCGAAGTAATGGGAGGGGCGAGCGTCCGGATAAGACCGGGAAAGGAGAAAAGAGAGAGACGGAAGAACGAGGGCGGTCGAGAAGGAATCAGAAGTGGACCACACGCACAACACGATTTGCGCGGCGCGCAGAGACACACAAAATATACATACACACACACACGCACACACATACGCAGGCGACGGCCAAGCGACGAACGTGATCGAGGCGGACCGAGTTGATATTGTAATGCGGAGGTATCTATCTATCCCGATGCATTATCGTACAGTCCGCGACAGCAGCAGCCGCGCACTGCACTCCGCTGCGCTTCCGCGAGCGTGCTCCCCGGCACGGAACGGATCGGTATATACACGATCGTGACACGAACAGCAGGATTCTCCCTTCCCTCCCTCCCTCCCTCCCCCCCCCCTCTCGCCGACACAGAGAAACCGAGATGTATACAATGAATCCTCGCATAGAGCGCGAGACTTTTATAAAGCGATAAAAAGTTCGCGACAAGCCTCGTATAACGCGACCGCAATCACTCCCGTAGATATGTTTCAAAGTTTTTTTTAATTTCTTTATCTAAATTCTCTTATATATTTTAATTACATATTCGTCGAGCGAATATTGCATGATGAGGAAAGTTTGATAACTGTTTTTTTTTTTTTTTTTTTTTTTTTTATTTAAATAAAATAACAAGAATATATGTTTAAGAAAAAGTTTATATATATATATATATATATATATATATATTTGTTTATCTATTTATTTATTGTCCAGCAATCGCGAGCTCTTGCTCGTCACGTATATGTACGAGAGATGAATCTCGCGGAACGACCCCCTTAGAGCTAAAGATCGCGAACGTGGAAGGGGGGAATGGGGATGGGGTGAAGTAAGGGAGGGGGGGAGAGAGAGGTCAGGATGGATCTTTGGGGGTATTCGAAATATGAAGTCGTAACCTGTCTGTGGCCAGATGGGTGGTCGCATGAGCGGGTTTGCATGCACCGTCGCCGGGGAAATGCAAAATCGTCCGTACGTGCTCGAGTCCGTCCGTCCGTCCATACGAGCGCGAAAGTGCACTCGTGTGTGCATACGCCGTGATACGGACGGATACGGACGACGATTAGAAAACCGGAAATGAGCGTGCGGATCGAGCCAGTCCGCTCGATTGTCTCTGTCGTTTTTTTTCTCTCTCTATCATCGTGGGATCTCTTATGGAGATCTGAGGGGGAGGGAAAGGGGGAGGGGGACGAAGAATGGTAATCAGTCCGGCCGCGACTGTACCGAGATAAACGAATCACGTATTATTATAATGGCCAGTTGCTAAATGGTTTTTTTCAATCCGTCCATCTCCGTCCGTCTGCGTCGGTCGTTCGTTTCCCTCCCCTCCCCCGCGTGTCTCCCTGTTCCTACATAGAGTCTCCTCCGGACTCTCGTCCGTCCGCCTCGCCATTAATACTTCATTATAACCGTAATGAAAATAATAAGAAAGATCATTTATCCGAGCCCGTGTAGTTCGCTATTTCTTCTTTCTTTCTTTCTTTCTTTCGTCCTTCATCGAGTCCGCTTCTCTCTCTCTCTCTCTCTTTCTCTTTCTTTCTCTCCCAGTCGTCTCGCCTTATTACTTTATACATATATTGAATAGAAATCATATTCCCGTCCCTGATGAACGACTTGCCCCGTGCCTGATGGAAATCGCAAAATGTTCATTAGACGCAACGATCGCCCGGATAGTAATAACTTACCAATACTGATAATATTAATAACTTCGTATATTTCCGAACGCGATGTTTGCCAATTGCGTGTTTCGCTACTTTCCATTCTCGTTGCTGGAAATTCGAGCCATCTCGCGTTTCTCGCACACACACACACACACACACACACACACTTACTAATAAATCTCAGAAAATTTTTTAACAAATTTTGATAACGCAACGCGATAATTTAATGCCCCACGGTGCCCGTAACCGTGAGAACCCCTTTCTGTTTTTGACCCCAACACCATTTCATATTTAATTTCGTTAATCCACCTTTCATAAATATCCTTTTTATTTCTCCGGCATATAGAGGAACGCATTATCTCGTGCCTCGCCGTTCGTTTGCGTGCGATTCCTTCTTGAAGTATTAAACGCACGTTCGGTTTTACACTATCATCATGCATCGTACAACGCATTCGGCTTTGCCGCGTTCATTTCGCTTCTCCGGTACATTATGATACATTCAATTTTACAAGCCGCGGTCTCGCGGCCCCGAAGCGTGTCCTTTATTCCAATAATGACGGCGACGACAACGAAAAAAATCACCGGCCGATCCTCGACGATTCTGTCCTGACATTTAGCCCGGCGGAGAGAGAGAGAGAGAGAGAGAGAGAGAGAGAGAGAGAGAGAGAAAGAAGGAGGGCGGAACGAGGCATTTTCATTAGCATAAGGTTCTTTTTAGTAATCTCACATAATGCCTCTCTCTCTCTCTCTCTCTCTCTCTCTCTCTCTCTCTCTTTCTCTTCTCTCTCCGCCGCCCTCCCCACTCAGCCGGAAAGCGGGAGCGGGCATGCCAGAGCCTATCATTATAGAGAAGGAATCATTGGATGATCTTAATCATGCGAACTGCTCTCCGTGCCTTCGTGCCGGCCAATCGCGTCGGCCGATTTCGAATAATGGTTTCCAGCGGCGTTGAAACTAAACTCGGAAATGCATGAATAGTGATGCGCGATTCGAAGGGGAACGATGTTTCCCTTCGATGATTAGAAAGAGATACTTTCAGACATGGATAATAAATTATTAGCGATAGTCCCAAGTAAAGTCCTCCGCACCTATCATATAACTAATTAAATATGTATCGAGGAGATTTTTGAAATTATCTAGTGAATAGATGAAACAAGAAAATATATCATGATATCACACGATAAGATTACATGCACGAGGAGAAAGGAGATAATATACATAAATAATATCTACAATTCCTCTTTTTTTTTTCTAATTAATCATACAACTTGATAAAAAAGGAAACGGACGCGAGCAGATCCGGTACTACCCCTTTAAAATCGGTCGCGGGTCGCTTCTCTCTTTTCTCGCTCCTTTCCCTTCTATCTCTCTCTCTCTCTCTCTCTCGCTCTCTCTTTCTCCGTTCTTCCCGCAGCCCCTAATCGCGAGAGGTCGGGAGCCTTGACCGTGGCAGCTCGACCTATCTCAATCCGTAACGCAGGCGAAGGGACGGGGAGACCGCCGCCGTAAGGGCTTCCACCCTTAAATTCCGGACAGGAGCTTTGTGGCCGTTAAGGGGCGGTGTGGGTACGTTGCGTGGCGCGGTAGGGGGTGGGGCAGGGGGAAGGGGGAGGGGGGGAGGTGGGGAGACAGAGGGTGGCGGCGGTGATGCCGGCGGTTTCGTTGCCGTGGAAGTGGAAGTGGCGTGGGACTCCACCGCACCGGCTCGACCACCGCGCGCGTTTCATCCCCGGGAAAACCCGTGAAAACCGCCACTTGTTGCATTACCTGCTCTCTCAGTGTGCCTGCGATTGAACGAATATATATATATATATATATATATATATATATATATATATATATGTATATGTGTGTGTGTGTAAATATAAATATATATATATATTTTTTTTTTTTTCATCGAAGCGTATATTTATATATTCTTCAATCCTCCCTCCCTCCTCCTCCTTTCGCCGATTGATTCTGTTTCGTCAAAAATCGCGCGCTTGTATTATATACGCCGGTAGGTCAATGACATTTGGAATATCGCGGAAAAAGTCATGTTACGTCAGTGAGATTAGTTTAGTGAATTCTTTCTTAATTCTTTCGACAAGATACGTGGCTCGATAAAATAAATCGATTTGATGAAGATCATTGAAGAGATGGAGCAGAATATTATTTCTTGAAATTATTATTATACTCTTATACGATGACAGGTCGTGTTCGCGAGAAGGTCGCGTTCGGGAAATCCTATTTTCGACTGCCCAGGATCGACCTTGAAGCTCGGAAGATTCCGAAAAAGCGAATCAAGCGTTGAATGAAAGGAGAGGCGGACGGGGAAGGGGGAGGGAGGAGGATCTGGTGCTTCGGTAAAAGGGGCCGACGATAGGAAATGGGAGGCGGGGGGGAAACGGTAAGCTTGGATTTGCATTCGAAACGTGCAATTTCCGATGTTTTTGCGCCCGATTTCTGCGCGATTTCAAACTTGTCGGCCCCGATTTCTCGATATAGGTAGCTCGATTCTATCCCCCTGCGCGCCGCACACCGCTCGCCCCCTCCCCCACCCTCCTCTCACCGTCGACGTATAAAGAGTCCACACCCTGCACTTACTACCGGCTAGACGCAAAAAATGTCGACTTCGACATCGACGTTTTCGGGAATAAAATGTTCCCTCTCTCTCTCTCTCTCTCGCTCGCCACGCCGTGATTTTCGACGTAGGCGCTGATCACGGGATGGAGAGGGGGGTGGGGGATAGGTAGATAGGTAGGTAGGTAATATCAGTGCCCCGAGGCCGCCACCGTCCAAACAGCGCGCATAAGGGCTACGCCGATCATGCTACCGGGTACCGAAGCCGCCGAATATCGAAATTACCTTCTCCTCCCCCTCCCCTAACACCCCCCCTCCCCCTCCCCCTCCCCGCCGCGCTGGATTCGCCCGCCCGTGGAACTAAGACCTCGATCGATATAATCATCGGTCTCTCACCTGCGGCCACGAATCGATACGCGCGCCCCCATACGTGCGTCCCATCGTGGAAAAGGTGGCCCGAACCCCCTGTCGTGAGCCTAGCCGAAGCAGGAGTTGAGAGATCGAGGGAGACTGCGGATGACAGAGAGGGAGGGGGTGGGCGGGGGGAGAGAGAGAGAGAGGTAGTAGAACTTGCCGAGGGGGAAAACCACTGCCGCGAATCTGAAATCGCATTCAGAGAGGCGAGTTCCGAATTCCGAGAGAATTCGGCGAGACTTAGTCTCCCACGTCAGCCTCCAAAAGTCTTCCTCAACATTTCAAGGCCTGACTTTATCAACCCCTTCGTCCGATATACATGTATATCGGAAGATTTATTATACGTGCATATAATTCTTTTATATGCACACTATATTTATTATTATATTTAATTCCCTTTTCATTTATATATATATAACTTCTCGTGGTATATATTTGTTGCATGTAAACTAGTGCAAATATAAAAAAAATATTAGAGGCTTACATTTATAGTCTTGGTTTTGTAAATAATTAAACATATCGATAATCAATTTATAAGCCGAAATCGCATACGAACAAAAAGATTCACCCTTCCTAATTAAGTATTGATAATTGATTAAAAATCAAGATCGTACATAATGTTACTTATAGAAGGATTTACCTTTACAATGATTAAATATTAATATAGGTGAAAAATAAAAATCTCTCGATGTTAAGAATCGACGATATCAATCGCGTGGGTGGGGCGGGAGGAGGGGTGCGGAGGGGAGGGAAAACGGGGGGGAAGGAGGGAAGGGGGAGGGAGAAGCGTCCTATATAATCGTCATTTATTATTAATTCCCGGAGACGGAGCGTTGCAGTTTTTATCGTTTCTTGTTATAGTATTACCTCATCTATTAAGGATGACAGTCGATAAATAATACAGCCGCGTACTATTGTGAGCGCGACAGTCCAGAAAATGACGTAAGGAGGTTAATCGAGTCCTCTCGCATCGCGATAAGGAACTATACGCTCTTGGCGCCTACCAGACTCGATTTCCGTGTCGATGATGCTTCGATTATCGATTAAACGTAACACCAATATTATTCGCGACAACGCGTACGCGTGTGCCTCCGGTATGATTAAAATCAAACTTTCCAACGCGAAGGCGACAATGCGCTTCCGCGAGAATGCCAGGCCGATTGATCTTGGGACGTCGTTAATAAAATAAAAAAGATAATTAATTTACCCTCTACACGGATTAGACTTTAATCCTTAAGAAAACTAAATTATATAATTAGAATTAATAGCAGCAGTTAGATAACTTCGTAATTAGATTTATATAACTTTAGCAATCGAGGATGTAATTGAATAATTAGATACATTTAGCTAGCCGTTGCGTGAATAATTAGATATACAGGGTTATTCAACTATTCTAAATTATAGATTCAACGATAACCACACGTTGGCGGACGCGAGGAAATTTTAGGAAAAAATATATCCTAAATGATATGCACTCTAAAAATATTCTCCATTGTCGTTGACGATGACGTTCGAGCGTTCCCGCGCCTTCGATTCACCGAATTCAATGGAGCCCCCTTCGAATTCTGGGTCAGCTGTAATGCATCGTTGCCTATATATTGAGACAAGTCGCGACGTTACTCGTACGACACACGGTGCATAGCATCGGCGAACAGCCTTCGTTCCATTAAATCTTTGTACGGCCGACTTTATTGGAATAAAAAGTGGGATATTAAAATTGCAAATTAACTTTTGTCCAAATCCCTCCCCTCTCCCCCCCCCTCCCTCCCTCCCTCGTCCCCCTCCTTGCTTCCATCCCGGCAACTTCCCTCATGTTTCGCGGTAACGTCGGCGAATTGAACTTGCATACATACGCGTAGAGCGCGGCACAAAGAGACGTTTTTAAAACGGAGGGGCCGTAAAAATTTCATCGTAATAACCTTA
The DNA here is from genome assembly GCA_038406275.1 of Cataglyphis albicans. NCBI lineage: Eukaryota > Metazoa > Arthropoda > Insecta > Hymenoptera > Formicidae > Cataglyphis > Cataglyphis albicans. Next base: position 11,487,055 of record JBCAUJ010000075.1, on the reverse strand, counting down.
GAAATTTTATAGAAATCGTAAATTTGCGCCGGGGCGGCGCGCTCGCCGATCCGGCACCGCGAAGCCGGCTACAATATTTAAATGCCCTTCAGAAATAATTGGCCGACTGGTTGTTCCACGATAAAAATGCGGTCCGAATGCACAAGGACGAGTGCGAGGGGTTAATTACCGAGGAAAGAAAAAAAAAAAAAAAAAAAAAAAGAAAAAGAGAGAAAGAGAGAGAGAGAGAGGAAGAAATTCTATTTTTTTTTTCCTGCGCTTACGCGAAAATGACGCGAAATAGGGAGGGCGCGGCTCAAGGAAATCTGAATAAATAGACTTGTATATGTATATTCGATCACGGAGCTCTCGATCGAGAAAAAGCGGATTGCAAAAATAAGATAAGGGCGGATCGATCTCCGTATCGAGGAGGATAATCCGTCAGGATCGAGGGAGAGAGACGGAGATAGATAGATAGATAGATAGATAGAGAGAGAGAGAAAGAGAGAGGGGGGGGGGGAGAGTCCGGCTGTAAATTTCGCGCGAACGAAGCGCGAGATGCGCGCGGGATAATGATATGGTATTTCTGGTATTCCGATAATCCGCCGCGATAAATCAGGCCTAAACGAACGCTCGCGATGTAAACACACGTTTGCGAAGCGCGTACGTCGATCCCGAAAGTCGAAGATTAATGATATTTTATAAGTTCATCGGCGTGGCATCGAAGATTCGAGGGACGCCCGCCTCGAACAAGAGAGCCTCGCTCGATGACTTACTTTAAGGATGAGATGATTCGCGAAAATCCCTCTTATTTATTTTCTAGGAAAATAAATAATATTAATAAATCATATCAATAATATTAATAATATTCATGAATAATATTAATAAATAATATTAATAAATCAATAATATTAATCAATAATATTAATCAATAATATTAATAAATCAATAAAATATATTAAAATAATTTCGCTCGTATTTGGTGCTACCTTTTTCGTCTTTAATCTTCATAAATAAGGTCCGTAAGGCAAGGAACAAAAAACCGAGAACGAAACGTCTTTATCATTTATGTCAGGAAGAGAATATATAAATATATACATATATATATATATATATATATATATATATATATATATATACATCATATACACACACATATA
>JBCAUJ010000075.1:11442840-11465155 GCA_038406275.1 Cataglyphis albicans | reverse complement strand
AAAATCGAGACAGTGTGCGAATCTGCAGGCCTCAAAACAAACCGTATCCATGGCACGGTGATAAATATTAGTCGACAAAGTGCCGAAGGGAGTTTCCGGTCACGTCGAGAGACGCGGCGTCGCTGGGACTCATGTCAGGGATAAAACTCGACGGGTGGTGGCGTCGGGGGTGATGCCCCCCCGGGGCCCCGAGGGATAGAGGGCGATTAATCGGTTAAGAGAGCGATTACAATATCTATCCCCGATCTAGTCTTTTGACCAATAGGAAATTTAGGAAAAAAAAAAAAACCCGCCCGCGGGGCGTTCGAGTGGCGCATCTGTCAGACGAGCGAGTCGGCGAGCTTTCTATGCGAAAAGGGTGGGAAGGGGGGATGATTCGGAATTCAGGAGCAGGCCTCCCTCCTCATCCCCGACACGTAGATTCGCTATAACCAAGGACCTATATCTAGGATAAATTCGATATGCGGAGAAAGTTGTCGCGGTTTCGCGGCTGGGTCGGCTCAACGAGCCCGAGAAATGCGTAATCGCTCGTAAACCGACGTCGTGAACCTTCTCGACCCGTACCAATCGAGCCGTGAGAATCGGATGTTGTTCTAATAATCCGAGGGCTCTTCGCGTCGAGTCGAGCACGTTCCGATGAAGTGGAATACCGTCGCTCGAAGCAACCGTATGATGCTTTCATTCATAATATAAAATTACGTCATTTGTTGCGAAATATAAAGATCGTATAAAATTCAAATTCAAGAGACCGCCTTGGCAATCACTTGAATTGTAAAATCGACTTGTCTTCTACATGATTTGAGAATTCAGCGTGATTATAGTTAACACATTAAAAAAAAAAAAAAAAAAAAAAGAAGGTCTTGTGCGCGATATAAATTTTAAAGAGATGCAAGATGTAACAAAGAGAACGATATTTCTTCAACTTTAATTTAAAGTAGAGATTGTATTTTCATAATATTGAGAACCTTCTTATAAATGGCTGAGAAACGCAGAGAGTATCACGATTATTATTCTAACTTTAGGATCGATAATCACAGAACGCTATCAGATATCACGTGGCAATATTCTTGCTGCCATTCCTACAGACATAATATTACAGCATAACCGCGTCTGCGAAAGCATCTCTTTTTTGCTCCTCTCCACGAGAGCTCCCTACGCCAATGAAAAACGCGTCCTCGCTTTTTATGTAAATCAAATAATAATCATCTTCGTATGGAAAGCTAGAATTGTGTTAACGCCCAGTGTTATGCAAAGGACTGGAGTTCCTATTAACTATTTACATACAATCGAATCTATCGCGCATACATTTACATACATGCGTAAATGGGTCGTCAAGGCTAATGAATATATTATATAAAATATTGTCGAGCAAAAATACATATGCGCGATATATATGTTAAATGTCCGCGCTGACTTTTCTAATCTTTCAAAAAGTGAAAAATCATTTTCCTCAAAACCCATATTCCTCGAAGGATCGTCCGCTCGATCGGCCTTTGATCTCTCCGCCGCTCTGATTTTCCCCGCGAGATTACTCGTCTGTGAAATGTCTTCACGTACTCTCGCCGATTTCACATTTCTGATCGATGAGCTATTTCGCCAATCTTTTTTCAGTATTGCACATATTGACATCCTATTTAAATTATCTAATATAATTTATTTAAAATTTATTTGAGTATTATTAAATTTATGAAAATATTATTAAATATTATTTACATTAAATTTATTTTAATATTATTAAATATTATTTTACATTAAATTTATTTTAATATTATTAAATATTATTAAATTATTAAATTTATTATGATATATATAATTTATTTAAATTTATTTCATGTATCGCCCATTTCAAATTCCATCTTTCTTTGTATGCGACATGAAAATTTTAATTCAATTTTCATATATAAATCAATAACAATATATTTTCAATTTTGTGTGCGCAAAATTGCATTAAATATCTCGATCTACTTCGACTTAAAAAAAAACTCTACCTAAAAAGCCCTAAACCTAAATATTTTTGAAAGTAATGTTACTGGTCGAGACTTTCAAGCTTGAATGGTTAATATGAAATATGAAATATTAATATGAATTATATTAATATGAAATATGAAATATTAATATGAATTATATTAATATGAAATACTTCAATATGAATGCGTTATATTTATTGTGTTTTTGAATTTTAAATTTAATATAACAAACAAAAATTGACTGCGAGTTTGACGAATCTATTATTAAAGGGGCAGACGGCGAACTTGGGACAACCCGTATAATTGCCGCTATCTATCAAGAGCGCAACCCGGTAATTTTAAGTAATGTCGCAAGTTAATACGAGTGTTTTGTGCCGTATGAGCGTTTCTTATACCGTCGTACAGCAACGTAGCAATCTCAATAAATTTCAATAATTTTAATTAGTATTCTCAAATAACCGTTATTGTCTGCATATGCTACTATTACATGATCTTATACCATGATGTACATTCATATCGTAATATCATACCGGTTTATTGCAGCATTATAATTGCAATAATATCGCATATCTATAGACTAACGTCACAATCGCGTTCTCATTCCTTCGCTCGCATACTGGGAATAGCATTTCCTCAAATTAAGAGAAATATCACATCTTTAAATCACATTCTCTTTTTCAAGAATATATAAATTCTCCTTATATATTTAAATAAAGAATTAAAATTGCTGAACAATTATCGATTTTCATTTTTTTTAAAAAGATTTATGTTATTTATATAGTTATATGTGTGTGTGTGCCTCCTTAGTTCTTGAAAAAAAAAAAAAATTATTCTAAATTATAGATTGTGATTTATTCCAGTAAACTAGACGAATTGGTGCATCACAATTGTCTACAAAAAAAAAAAAAAAAAAAAAAAAAAACTGCACTGTCATCGTCCCCGATTTATTTTTCAGATTCATCAATATATCTTTCGATCGATGAGGATCAACAAGCGGAAATGTCGAGCAATCTAGGGGAATGGATATTCAGTGGATTTGTTTTCGATTGGCTTTTCCGCGCGAGGCATTGCTGACGGCACGAGCGAGAGGGAACGGGAAAGGAAGAGAAAGAGAGAGAGAGAGAGAGAGTGAGAGGAAAAGCGACGAGGCGATAGATGACAGAGAGGGGTTGGCATAAATATTAATATAATAGCACTGATTGCGCTAGATCGCGGGGGTGCGAGAGCGTACGACACGTTGCAAATAACACGCGGCGGGGAGATGAGGTGAAGAGGATGGCGCAACGAGAGAGGAGGACGCGAAAAGAGAGAGAATGAGAGAGAGAAAGGAGAAAGCGCGAGTTGGTTATGTCGGTAGCATAGTGACATATCCGAGAGCAACAACGTGATGACGCGAGAGCGAGAGCAAAAGGGGTGGCAAAAGGGATTGGAGGGTCGGCAAAAGGGACGAAGTGAACGATGAGCGAAGAGAAAGAGAGAAAGAGAGAAAGAGAGAGAGAGAGAGAGAGAAAGAGACTGAGAGAAAAAGAGAGAGAATGCGAGAAACCAGGAGGGAGATAAATAGACAGATAGATGAATAGAGAAAGAGAGAGAGAGAGAGAGAGAAAGAGAGACATAGAGAGAGAGAGAGAAAGAGAGACATAGAGAGAGAGAGAGAAAGAGAGGCACCGACGAGGGAAAACGAGAGGAGGTGGAAAGAGAGGGAAAACTGTTCCACGTCGCGGATGTCGGGCGGCTTTTCCGGGTGCCTCGGGATGAGGGAGGCGGGGAAGGGGGGATGGCACCACGGGCATTAAATATACACGCTGATTTGTCGTCCGCGGATTGTCACCTCTGATAGCTTTCATTTTGTTGTATATCGGTGCTCGCGTGAACGCCCGCGCTCTCTCGCGTCCCGCCGCGCTTTTCGACGTAATTCGGCCCGCTTGATTGACTTTTGAGCTGGCCTTTATGACGATACCCGTGCCTGCCTGACTCTCCCCCCCCCCTCCTCCTCCTCCTCCCCTCTCCTTTCCCGCCTAACCTTTCCGCTCTCTTCTCTCGTGCCCCCTTCCCCCCTTCCCCCCCTCTCACTCTCCCTGTCGACGATTTATCGGGGCGCGTTCGCGCTCCTCGTTCTCAGCCCCGCTTTCCCGCGAACTAGGTTCGGGTGCCCCCTTCGTCAACTAACGAATTCGGCGCCCAGGGCGCGACGTTCCCGGCAACGACACCACGGGGCAAACTGACAATACAGGGGAGTACGTGTCAAAATGATCGCGCGAGAGTACGCGAACGGCGCGATGATATCTCCCCTCCCCTATCCACCTGGCTTTTTCGGTAAAATTTATACTCCAACTCTAACGTCAATCAGTGTAAATCCGTATTATCGGGAAAATACAATTAGCGGCGAATAATGACGATAACGCAAACTATTGCGCCCGGGATACATTTCAATTTTATCGCTGATAGACGACAACTTTTTTGACAGTCGTCAATTTTATACTTTTAATTATACGGAAGATTTGTAGCTGCAGTTGTGTAACCGATTTTTCTTCAAAGAATGCCGATTTCCGAGAACGATTATTCTCAAAACCGAAGCTCCTTTGTGCGACGACTCTTGGATACTTATTCATAAATCGATGTAAGCGCGATGCCGCTCGATGCAAATTATTACAAACAGGTACAAACGAGTGTTCGTTGTCATTTGCAATTCATTTACGTGCGGCCGAGTTCCCTTTCTTCTTTTCCCCTCCCCCTTTCCACCTTTTTTTTTTTTCATTTCATTTCACGAACCGTAAACTCGTTCCGGATTAAATCGCGCGGCTCTTATCGCGCGCGAGCCACCATTCGTTTCCTTAGTTATCCTTATCGCAGCCTGTTTCCACGAGCCGCGTCGCGGTATATTTTATCAACAGCGTCGGTACTCACAATGATTTTGAATAATACGCGGCCGACCCTCCCCGCATTTGTTGAATGTCCGAAGAATTCCGCTCGTATTGTCCGTCGCCGGAAACATCGCGAGTTTGTTTCCCATCGCGTTTGTCTTCGTACAAGAGTCGCACCGAGTCGAAGAAATAAATATCCTTAATTCCTCGAAAATCATAAAGCGCCTTTTAAAGCCTTCCACGGATTTGCGATAGGTTTCATCTGCACTTTTTATCGGCAGAAATATTAATTTATCGTCGCTAAAATTAAAACGTCAAAATCAGCTGATCATCCATAGATGTATATTTTTTTATACGTCGATTTTTTTACGCTTGCATAAATGAAAACAAATCATCGCTCTTTAATTAAATCGCTCGTTGGTCGATGATATTATAATTTTGGAAACTCCGCTTTTGTGATTAGAGTTTTTTGACAGATATGATTATTGTATCACGTTTCGGCGTGACACGTAAACGTCTCTCCGCGCTTTTACGGGAATGAGAAAATCATCGGCCCTAATGAAATTAACCCTTAAATCTATCGATCGAATATAATTTTGGAAACTTTGCTTTCATCAAAATTGAAAGCTGATAGATACACGATTATTATACGACATATTACAACGTGACACATGATGACAATTCTTCTTATGCTTTGAATAAGAAAATCATTTAAATTAAATTGTTCGTGAATCGATCATGGTGTCTATTATTGGCACTTTTTTTCTCTCTCTCTCCGATAGATACAACGTTATATTATTTATACGTGAGATCGTTTTACGGATAAGACGGAAAGAAAGACATCATTTTCTAATCATCGTTCCATATATAGAGTTGGCAGTTGCAAATGCAAAAATTGTTATATGTGTGTGATTGGCAAAAAACTGCACGCCAGATGGATAAGATGAACGACTGATGAATAATGCGATTGGACGCTGATGAATAACGCGAGGGACCGACATGACCGGCATTACGGCAAATCTACCCTTTCTTCCTTCTTCACGCATTTCAGCCGAGACTGCGGCATTAACCCTCTTGTCGAGCACAATGGTCACTATAACTGCCGTCATCGTAAAAGTAATGAAACGCGTTCGTCTCGACCCGATATGGAAGATAGTAAAGTAATTTCTTGAGATAGCAAAAAAAAAAAAGTGCGCGAAGCAATTCATTTATTTGATTGTCTCAAATTATTCAACAGTCAACAAAAGAGCAAAAAAATATTTTTATTTACTCTATTATTTATTTTTAATAAAAATTTTATCCAGAGTATCTAAAAAATTCCCTGAGAATTCCCTGATCTTTCAGGTATTTTTAATTATTATTTAATTATCACTTTTATATTTTAACTAGTATTTAAAATTCCAGGTAAAAAAAATATTTTAATAATATATATTATTACAATTTATATATATATATATATATATATATATATATATATATATTTAGGCCTTCTGTCTTTTAATTCTTAAAAAAATTCCTTGAATTCCGATAAAATTCCCCGATTTCTCCAGATAAAAAAAAAAAAAGTTTTTTTTATATTTTTCTAGAGAGTAGACACCCTGCCATCAAATTTCGATATAATTTTTTTTCTGAAACGTCGAGTATAACATCGTTAATTACAAAGAAATCAAGGCCTAACCAATATCGCGTGGAATTTAATTTTCGTGCACGAATCGAACACGTTCCGGGAGATTTTTGCACTCGTGCGCACGGCCTGAACAACGGAGCGAAACTCTTATCGCGGCGTGCGTGTTGCGTCTATGCGAATTACGCGGCGAGTCGCTTTACGTCTCGCGACGAGAGAAGTAGACGGCACGCGAACACCAACCACGGCGGCGCGCGATAAGCGATTTTATTGTTTTGTCATTCTATGCTCCAGATAGCGTGGAATGCGAACTTCATGACTTCTCCTCTCTCGCGTTATATTGTCGCGCGCATGTTGCCCCGATACGATATACAAATCGCCGTGACCCCTCGGGGCGATCCGAGCTAATAATTCGCGACAACTCGTTCTCGCAGCTAATCGCGTCGACCTAATCACCGATGCTGTGTATCTCGCGCGGGGGATCAACTGATTATTTCAGACGGAACTTTATTTCGTACCAAGTAATTTTAGATTAAGAGTGCACTCGTAAATCAGTTTTAAATGACATAAAAATTTTCCTTTGTTCCGATGTACATATAATTATTGATATTACATCGATAATAAAATTATATTAGAATTTCCGTATGGTTTTTCTTATCGGAAAAGTTATTATAAAAAAAACATCTTAGATCGATTAAAAAATCTATACATACGAATTTTGGCAAATTAATGTTTTATTTTTCAGGTATTTCTCTTGACAGTTAGCGGAATAAATAGAACTAATTTATAAAGAAGCGGAAGTAAGCCTAGTTCCTAACTCGAAAAACACATCTCGCAGCCCTATTCAACGACCTCTGATAACTCTATTCCGTAGGTTAACTCGCGTAAAACAGATAGGGCACGAGCCGTCGACGGGCGACAATCGACGGAAACGACGGGCGCGAAGGGTGTCGCCTCCTCCTCCACCCCGCCCCTCCCCCTCTTTCGGGACTCGCCTTCTCGCGCTGGTCTTACGTTCGCCTATCGCCCTGATAACGGGGCGCGATACCGCGCGTTGCCGGTTATTGGAAATAGCCCCCGTTCGTTCGTTCATTCGTTCGTTCGTTCGTTCGTTCGGTCGGTCGGTCGGTCGGTCGGTCGATCTACCCCCGCCGTTTGAAATACACACAAGTCTAGCGCGCGCGAGCCTACGTCATACCTTGGCGTGTGTACATTATTCATGGCCATCGGTGAAAAGGGCGCCAGCCGTATTACGTATGCCGCGGGTTATTATGCCCACTAAATGTTTAATGTGTTTGCCTTCCTTCGCCGGCCACGGACGTGGCTTTATGTTTTAGTAAGTAAATTACTGTTTTTTTTTTATTAGTCCTCCTACCGTTTATGTTAGTTCAATCGATTCACGGCTCTGCCTTCCCCTTTTCTCTCCCCCTCCCTCCCACTCTTTTTGATCATCTTTCTTTTCTCTAGCGTATAAATATATACATACATGCATACATACATACATATATATATATATATATATATGTGTGTGTGTGTGTGTGTGTGTGTGTGTGTAAATATGAATGTGTGTGTGTTCGTCGCATCTGGTTCTCTCTCTCTCTCTCTCTCTCTCACGCGGCCGACTGTGGTGAATTTTTGTTTCGCCGCCGCCGCTCTCGGCGAATATTTAATCGCTCTGTCTTATTCATTTTTAGTGCGTCGTACCCGGCGCCCTCCCCCACTCCACGCCCCCCTCCTCGTCCCCGAAATAAGGGCGACGCGCTTACAATGGCGCGCAATGAATTTCAAAGTTCGGCCTTCCTTTCACCGAGGGGGTGGAGGAGGGAAGGGGAGGGGGGGGAGGAATCGCGCCGGTCGCCGGGAACAATGTCGGAAGGAAATAGGCGACGAATCGCGTAATTGTTTTGCAAGTGCCCCGTTCCCCGTATCGCTGGGGAAAAATTTCCGCGGCTCGCCCCGTTCGCGAGATACGCTCCCGTAAGTCGTAACGACAAGAAGAAGGGGCGGGGGAGGCTCGCGAGATGAACGAAACGACGAAAGGCGCGAGAGGCCGGGGGGTTGGGGGAGGGGGCGTAAAGTTTCTCTCGTCGACGCCGGAAGTTCGTTATTTACAAAATTAATATCCGACGGAGCTTTTCCTCGGACCTCCGTTAGCCGAACGGGAGACTGAAAGGGTAAAGGGGGGGAGGGGGGGGGAACGGATTGCACGACGATATAGATGGGAGGGGGAGGGGGCGGAGAGGGTCGTTAAAACCGCGATCGCAAAAACGCGCAACGCCGAAACGGCGAAGCTCGGCGAAAAGTTTGGAATTTACTGCCCCGACATATTGGCTACGAAAGCACACGAAATTAAGGCTAGTAAAACACTCGGCTGACACGTGCCCAACCCCCGGCACACATCGAGACCCTCCCCCTCCCCCTCCCGCTCATCTATCTACCTACCTACCTACAATCCGCTCTGCCTCTTTCGCTCTCGCGTTGTATCTCGCGGGCGAAACGTTCGACGGTCGGTCGTTCCGGGGAAAGACCGTCTTTCGCGTCGGAAAAATTTGCGCGTGAAATATTTCGCGACGTCGACGACGGCGGTGGCGGGAAAAGTCCGCGGCCGTTTCCGCTAATTCGTCTGAAAGGGCGCCAGAAATGTTTTGCCCGGATCTCGGATACACGCAAGTCGCGCTCGTTCGCGCGATGAAATAACGCGACACGGTATATAAGTGCGATTTAATTTTTCATCACGTCAGACGTCGGGGATGAGAGAGGAGGGGGAGGGGGCTTTTATTTTTCCGTTCTCCGTCCGAGGATCGGCGTCCCCTCTTTATTCGCGATGTACGTGCGCGAACTCCGTTCGTCGCGCCGTTCTCGATATTTTTGTATTTTGTACCTTTTTTTTTTTAATTTAACGCGATATTTTTTATAACATCGCCGGAAACGATCGATGTATCTTTAACAATGATGATCGCGTATAAATTTGATTTGCTGCACGTTTGAAAATGTCATGTCTCTTTCTCGCGACTGGCATAATGTAATCGTTATTTCGTAACTTTGCAAAATACAAGATTATTCATTGCATAAAAATTCAATAAATTTCATACTATATGTTAAGTTTCTTAAAATTTGTTTCTGCAAATTTTTGGCAATTTTTCTTCAATTCAAATTCATTTTCTTACAACGATACTCGTATTTGATTTTGTAATACTTATAAATAATAAAAATTCAAATTATCTGAAATTATCTGAAAATATTAATAATAGTATCTTTAATCAATTGAATGTTACTAGATGAATTCGCTTCGATAAATGTTTCTAATTTTAGATCTAAAAATTAGACTCGTTTGAAGTATGAAACTGATGGCGACATCTTTTAGCTGCGACGCGAGCTGCCATTTCCGATTCTCCGAAATTGCACGGTAATGCAGACGATCCACCAAATTATTATAGTCTATTTAAATATTATTTTTTGATCTCCATAATTTTTTATTGATATAAAGAATGCGAGTGATGTCATGTTCAAACGTATGAAATCATTAATCGCGTATATAAATAGATATGAAATATATATGTAATAAATGTGCAATTAATACGGGACGACATAAAATCAGTGAATTAAATTAAAAAACGACGTAAACAATACATGGAAAAGGTAAAGATAAACAAAACATTGGGCTTACCAAAACGCTGAATGAAAAAGAAGTGTGAGAGATGCGGGAATGTGCGAGGAGACGTGCGTGCGTCTGTAACAACCGAAAAAAAACGTTTTGTAAATAAAAAAATGTAAAGGAAGTTCGAGGATATTTTCAATCGAGTAATCAACAACAGCTCTTGTTAATTATCAGATGTCAATTTATTTATAAATGTCACATGTTACACTCCAACATCGTCATCGAAAATGAAAGGGAAGATTTGCTGTGAATGAAAAATTGTATCTTCGCAACTTTGTACAATTCTAAAGTCATACATTTTTAAAATCATTTCGTTCTCCTCAAAAATAAATCTTAGAAAAGAAATGACAAACTTTTACAATAAATTTGATTGCAAATAAAAAAAATTAGTACATCATATCAAAGATTGTTAATAAAAAAAATAAAATTTATATTTCACATTTGCATCTCGAAATTTAAATTTCTCAAAATCTTCTCTCTCTCTCTCTCTCTTTCTCTCTCTCTCTCTCTCATCACGATGTGTCTCTATATATACATCAAAATTGGAAAATAAATTATAACAATTTTTTTTCTATAAAGAAATATAATATTAAAAAAATAATTCACATCTGCTCAATCTAATTTAATCTAATTATTCAATAATAGCTTTCGAAATATAAACAAACAATTTAAGAATATTTATAAATTATATATAATGAAAAGTGATTATACCGAAAAGTGCAGAAATATTTACAAGAGAGAGACGACAAATGCCAAAAATGGTTTCAAATTCAAACGATCAGAAGAAATCAAGGTCCGGTTGCTTTCGCGCGAAAAACAGTTCTACCGCAAGGAGTACTAGATGCGGCCCTGCTGCTGGGACGACCGGATCCTCTCGGGATCGTCGCGTCGCGTCGCGGCGCGGCCTGCGTCGCGGCGGCGTGACGTTTCGTCGTCGTCGTCGCGCACGCACGCACACGTACAATTCGCTCGCTCATTCATTTATCTCCACGCACACGGACACACACATACACACGCGCACCGCGACGCAACCACTTGTGGATTTCCCGGTGGCGTCGCGACGCGCCGGCGGACCGCGCGGCTTTATCTCGACACTCCGGCGTCCTTCCTCCCGGTCGACGATCCCCGCACGCGTTGTCCGGGACAACGCGCGGGCGCGCGCGCGCGCGCGCGCACGCTACGTCCGCGAAAATCGGACACGGCAGGCACGCGCGCGCGGGTGTCAAACACACGGCCATGTCAAACTCGCAGCGGCACGGCCGTCGCATGCGAAAAGTACAATGAGACCAGCGGGCTTACCGAAACTCGTGTGATCGGCTGGGACCGGCGTGTCGTCGAGAAGCGTCCCGTCGCGAAAGCCGTCTCGCGGAAGCCACGATAAAAATCACTGCGAAAAAAAAATCTATTGCGAGAAGTTCGGCGCGGCGAGACGTTCCGCATATAAGACAACTTCATGTACACACACTGCGACGGTGGCGCCGCGGCGCGGTGGAGCGCGCCGCGACGCCCGAGACACACTCGACGGAGCACGCTTTTCTTTTCGAAGCTCGTTCTCTCTCCTCCTCCTTCCACGAACGTCACGATGCGTGTATAAAATGTCACGCATGATTCCTCGCAGGATGCGACGAAAGTGCGTGCGAAGCGTCTCGTTCTCTGAGAGTCCCACTCGATACTGTCAGCGAAATATTGTATAGATATGTTTGTTTTCATTTATGAAATGAAAAAAGTAACATCCACTGTTGTATAGCGAGAACTGTAAAAGTAAATAAACAAAGAGAATTTCGACTAATAAAGGGAGAATTTTTGTTTTTATTATTCGCAATAGATTTTATATAATTGGATATGTAATATATTCAAATATATAATTAAATAAATAAATTATAAATACACAGCTGATGGATGCATGCAATATTATTTACCGACATAATGCAATATTATCAGCTGACGCTAGTTTAGCCGTTTAATTCTGTCACTTTCGAAAGATGACGCCATATACCTGATACGCTAGTTTCTCGGTACATATTCCGATGTCGCTCGAATGAATTATTTAAAATATAGTGCGCGAGCACTATAATAATTGAATTTGAATATGTATATTCCAATGGATAAGATTATTTATGCAAATATGTGCTTCACATTACGAGAATGTCTGATAAAAAATTTCTCTGGTTTCTTTTTGCTGTCTTGCATAATTCCTAGAAATTTTATATTTTTTATTAGTATGTTGCATGCACTTTAATTACGTTCTCGCGAATCAATCATTTAACATTAATATATTCCATATTAATAAAAGTTAGAATATTTTTATAAAATTTTTATAATTATACATATTATGTATTTTTCCAAAATTATTTTTTGTTACTGGCTATGAAAAGCTCCTCAAACTATATAAATTGTTATATATTACTATAAATGACATTTAAGTTAGAAGCACGATTTATTTCGAAATGACCATAGAACTCTCGAGCAACGCCGTTCCTGTACGGGCACCGAAGTAGGGTCAGGTTTCGATGAATTATCCATCTCTTTCCACGACGCGCCAACGAAAGAGAAAAGGAGACGAAATCATCGTGTGAGTCGGGACGCAGCAAAGGCCGAGGAAGGGTGGTGCGCGGTGCGTCACGGCGCCTTTCAACATGGCAGCGAGCCGCGTCTGAGTTACGAGAGGGAAATGAGCGAGGTTTGGCCGGGGGTGAGCGTCAGTGGCGGGTAGATCGTCCGCGAGGGGGTGTCTCTCGCCGAGGGAGAAGAGTGCGCGTCTTCTTCGAAGAGGAGGACGATAATCGGATCCCTTGGGTGAAAGAGAGCGGCGTAGAAAGAGATAGAGAAGAATCATCATGCGGTACCGTCGCGCGCGGCAGGCCAATCCGGTGGCGGTCATTCTACCCCGTGTCGAGTGACAGGCTGCTTACGTAACGGATTATTCTCGCTATGATAACGACACTCCAGGCGCGAACGCGATACGTCGTGAGACACAAGCAGCGGATCATCGGCAACGTCGTCGCCGGCAGTGTCGTGTCGACGCGACCCCGACAGAAATAATACCGTCGACCCGAATCCCGGTATCGCTCGAACACCACGATAACTCGTACTTCGAACTGAGCGTCGCGACGCCCAGCAGTTTTAATCACGAAACGTGCGATAAATGATGACAGCGGCAGTCGTCATGGAGAACGTTAACTGGGATCCCGGTAAGTGCGGCACGAGGGGAAAGAAGCGACACGATGTTCTTGGCAACTCGGGGATGACGGAAGAACGGCGTCGAAAGTTTTTCACGTGCGATCCATTATTGACATTATTGATTGGATGGCGTATCGAAATGGGGGTGGCCGTGCTCGAATGACAGGAGTCACTTCGATCGAGTTATTGTAATGTGCTGATAAATTTTTTTTTCATTGTTTTGTGAAAAATAATAGAGAGAGAGAGAGAGAGAGAGAGAGAGAGAGAGAGAGAGTTATTGGAGCAGATTGCAGAGTATGATCCGATGTAACTCTTCAAAGACACGTATTAATAAAACGTTTGCCGAGAGGGCACGAACACACACGTTGTACGGTATAAATATAGAGCGGGTAAAACTGTAGGAGGTAAATAAACGCGATCGCGAATAAAGTGACGGGGTCTGCTAATAAAATCATGGCTAGGAGAATACGCCGCATTGGCGGATATTCTAACTATCACTGCACATTTCCGCGTGCTCCAATTTGCTGAATGGAGAGGTCTTGGATGAGTGTTCTGTGCTTAGAAATTAATTTATTGATCGACGCATAAATGACGAGAGAGAGAGAGAAATCATCATATTCAGATTAAAATAATTATGGAAATAAGAGAGAATTTATTATTTATTGTCATTTCTAATTCTAGTATTCTCACATCGCATTAAATATGAAGAATAAATTAATATAATTGATCATAATAATAAGTATATTAATAATAATAAAAATATATTAATAATAATAATAATAACATTTTTTAAAATTTATTTTGTTTTTGATTTATACAACATTTTGAGAAATTTTATTTTAAAATCGGCTCTCTAAAATTGGCGCATCAAAGTAGATTTAAATTTTTATTGTTGTTAATCAAGTGTTATTCGCTATTGTCAATTATTTCAGCACTGTCCAAGCTGCTAAATTCACTGCAGGAAAGCAAATCGGAAATACCCAGCTGTACCGAGGAGGAGTTTGGATTTTTGAGCGAATTATTACAATCGAAGGAACTTAACGCCCTGGTGAACGTTCATAATAAGATTCTCAATAATGTCAAGGATGATAAATTCTTTCCCGTACTGTCAAACTCAATGGATATCGACGTCGAAGTCCTCGATTTATTGTCAACCAAAACGCACATCTCGGCCGATTGTAAGGAACTCTTTCACCTTCTACAGAAGCCGCATATTCAGGTAGTAGAGCGCGAGATATTTTGATAAAATATTTTACCAATTGATTTCTTCAGAAACCATAATACACATAGTAGCATTTTTTTTATTTTGAGGAATTCATTTTCACTCTCTTCGTGAATTATATTTCCTATTAATTTTTATTTATTATGCATGTAAATATCTTATAGAAATATATTTTTATCTATCTTTTTCGTAATCTCTATATGCCTTTGAAATTGACAAGATCTTTGTTAATTATGTTGAATGAAAATTTATTTCTTAAATTTATAATTTAAAAATTATTTTTGTAAAAAAATGATATTTTTAAAAGAATGCGTTCAGTATAACTTTCTTTATCACTGAAGGGTCTTCTGTGCGCTCACGACGCGGTGGCGCAAAAGGATTATTACCCGAGATTGCCAGATATCCCATTGGAGGTGGACGAAGACGAGGAGACGGTGAAGATAGTCCAGCTGGTGAAGTCGAACGAGCCCCTGGTATGTCAGATCAATTGACATTTGTGATAACGATATCTCGTTCTGAACCTCCTTAACTCGATTAATCCAAGAGTGTTAACAAGAGCGAAAGAAGGAGAAAAGGATGATCGGTTAAATCGAATATATACGTTTGCGTTTAAAGGGGAAGAAGAGAGGGGAAAATTTGAAGAGAGATATTTTATGAAAGATTTGGTTTTTTTTTCCTCCACATTTTTTATTGTATATTCGCGTCGACTTGCATGAGACGCTGCTCCCCAGTATCGATGTAGACAGACGAGTCACGTATTTGCGTATTTAGTTTGCGATTTTGATATCGCTATCCATTCTTCTCGAGAGTAATGAGAGAGTAGTCTCACGAGTACAAGTGCCAAAAAAAAGAGTAACCAAGTAATTACGTGTTTCTTTCATCGTCAAACTTGCTTCGAAGGGCGACAGCGGCGTTGAACCGATCGTGGTAAGTCGCCGTATAGAACATATGTACTGAACACCTGTGATACGAACACCTGACTCCACGTACAAAATTTTTTTTTTATACTTTTGCCGCTATTTTTTTATTTTTGCCTTACTTTAGGATCTTATGGCAGGATCGAAACGGTCGAATTTTGATGAACACAATTTTCATTGTTAATGATAAGCGGAAAAATAATAATGCAATCGGTATGCCAAACAAAAATTTAAATTAATTAAAATTAAACCGATTTCAATTCCTGCTCTAGCCATCTCCAATTCCTCGTTAGTGTGTTACGATCACAGGATATAGATTGAGCTGTAAATAAGGCAATGTTATGTTTTTCTCTTTTGCATAAATTTCTGCTATTTGCTTCTGTTGCGTCCATATATAATTATTTGTTGAGTTGTTTTTTGATATTTTTGCTCGTAAATAAAATCTGTTGTCTTCTGTATCTGTTGTTATTGTCCTGCATGAAAATGTGTATTTTGAATACTAATGAAGTGGAATTATTTATCCTGACAAGAGAGAGTATATATTTTAAAAATATATTTGACTTAAATATTTTTTACAAATAGAATTTAAGTTTGTAAAATTATTTTATATTTGAAGAATACAAAAAGAGACCCAAAGTTTATATTTTTGTATGAAACAATCATCATTACAAATAATTGCACTTCACCTATGATGTTTCTCGAGATGCAATCCGTTCTCCGATATGTTTCTTTTGCAAATAGTTGGAATTTCTGTTTCTGTTTATCTCGAGAAACGTAACGAGATAAGAAACACTTCAAACAACACAAAATGAGCACACGAACAACATCAAAAAAGATTTAAGAGTCTTGTAATAGAGATAATTGAAAGATCTCACAGACCATTTAGATATCTTTCCGACGTCATTTGAACACTTGTATTATCTAAAAACTTTTATCGGCACGCAATCTTCGTCTATATTTTTGTATTTATGATTTTTCAATTGATTGATCGAATCATGAAAATTGACAAATGCGCACCGATCTTATTATAAATCGTGCCGCGTATCCGCCTTCCTTCACGAAAAGACTTTCCTTTATTTTTATTTATTTTTTTTTTTTTTTTTTTTTTTAAGAAGAGAAAAAGAAGGCGTTCCCCTAGTACGCATTCGCGCGCGAGAGATGCAACGCAATGACAATACTAGTTTACACCTTGACATTAGGGTGCGACCATAAAAACCTGTGAGGTCACTGGCAAGATTGTGATCGCGCGGATAATGCACGGCGGCGCGGCCGACAGATCCGGTCTTATCCACGTTGGTGATGAAGTCTGCGAAGTCAACGGAATCAGCGTCGAGGGAAAGACGCCTAGTTTCGTCCTGCATATTTTGGTAAAATAAACATTTTTCTCTATCTCGTTGTGAGCAAATGTGGTTACAACGGCTGTCGAAATTGTGCACGGAAGAATAACATGTTCCCATTCGAATTTTCAAGTCTTAAAAGCGCAAGAAAATTTAAAGATTGCGAAAATGTGTGTAAATTATTTTTATATTTATTATTTTATAAAATAAGACATGCATTATATTTTATATTTATTGTATAATTCTTCTAAAGGCAGATGATTAATTAAGAATTATGCAAGATTTCAAAACTTTTAAATTACTAAATTCTTTGCTTTTAAGATATAATAAAGTATTTGACAAGAGCTTAAATTTTTTTCAGACTGCTTAATAAACAGATGAGTATTAATAATGATTTTTACAAATTTGATTTTTTCTAGCAAAATTCGGAAGGGACAATCACCTTTAAAATAGTACCCGCGGATAGTAAAAGTGGAGTCAGGGAGAGCAAGGTAGGTATCAGTAGATGTGATAATTGCAATAGAATATTTGTAATACGATAAAATTTTTCTGAATATCTATAATCTTTTAGGTTCGTGTGAGAGCGCATTTTTCGTATGTGGCGGCCGAGGATCCCTATATTCCTTGCAAGGAAGCCGGATTAGACTTCGTCAAGGGAGATGTTCTGCATATTGTCAGCCAAGATGACGCCTACTGGTGAGATATGATTTGTTATCAGAAGAATATAATTTGTATGTGCATCTTTAACTTATAATTATGATTCGATAGGTGGCAAGCCAGACGAGAAGGTGATCGAAATATGAGAGCGGGTTTGATCCCTAGCAGAGCCCTTCAAGAACGTAGAATTATTTTTGAAAGGCAGAAGGAGAAATCAGATGGTGGAGACAATATAAGTACGTATTTAACAAGTTTATTAATTCAGATGAACAATTCTTTTTGTAATCATTCATCTCATCGAATCATATAACGTTGTTGAGAGTATTTCCATCTTCATAATGTTTTCATTGTGTTAGCGACAGATCAATGTTGCACGAAGTTTGCAATTACTAAAGTAGTATAGATGCTGTTCGGAGTACCTTGATGAAATTTCGCGCTTTTAATAACTTCATTTTTACTAAAATTCAATTTAAATTTTTCATAGATATATTTTCTTTAAAATAAAACTGAAAGAAAATTTCAATTTTGATACACGAAATGTCAATGTGCTCCGAGAACGCTATATTTCAAGGCTGGCTAATGAAAGCTTGATATTAACACTGTTTAAGCTCTAGCAATGTTGCATAATGAATTACTCGTTTGTTAGTGACCACCTCAAGTGTACTTTAGGATGAATCAATGTTCGATTGTGTACGCGCGACAGAGTTGTGTCCGAGGTGGTTACCCGTTAATTCGGTAAGCTAATCTCGGCTGCGCTTCTTTAATGGATGGCCTGACGACCTAACCGTCGGTTAGGCTTATGTTCTGTTCCAGTGCCTTTGCCCGCATTGTGCCCCCGTCCCAGTACCTCTTTGCACGCTTCGCCCACAAAGTGCAACTTGCAGGGAATTAAAACTAAAAAAATCATGTATGACGCTGCAGAGAACGACGACTTTGACCGGGAAGAGATACCGACCTACGAAGAGGTCGCGAAACTCTATCCGAGACCGGGTCTGTATCGACCGGTGGTTCTCATCGGGCCACCGGGAGTCGGCAGGAACGAGCTCAAGAGGCGGCTCATGGCGACCGATCCTGAAAAGTACAAGACTCCTGTGCCCTGTAAGTCTTTTTCTGAAGACAAAAATTTATTGTAATAAATTGTATTTATATTCATATTTTTATTTATTATAAAAATTTATATTTATATTAAAAAAATTATAAACAAATTTATTATAAAAAGAAAAATGTAAAAAGATTAAAATGTAAAAAAAAATTAAATTTTTGAATCTATTTCTTTCTACTTTTGACAAATTTATTAAACTAAATATATTTACATACACAGAGTGAATCACAAACCAGTAGTTTAAGTAGAAGAGTAGTTTAAGTTAGAAATTAGAAACTAAGAAATAAGAAATATTAAGTTCATGCAAAAAATTAAAATAATTTATAACCATAAAAGTTATAAATAAATTTTATGGGATATTAATATCAAAATAAGAAATTTTATATTAAATAAAGCAATTGTTTTGTTAGATACGTCTAGACCACCGCGACTAGGTGAAATAAACGGCAAGGAGTATCATTTTGTGACTCGGGAGAATATGGAGAAAGACATCGAGGCTGGAAAATTTATCGAGTACGGCGAATACAAGGGAAACTTGTACGGCACCAGTTCCGAAAGTGTCAGTTCACTCGTGAATGCTGGATACGTGTGTATTTTGAATTCTCACTATCAAGCTCTCAAAATGTTGAGGACACCGCAGTTAAGGCCGTACGTCATATACATAAAACCGCCGACGTTCGAAGTGCTGAAGGAGACCAGGAACGAGGCCAGAGCGAGATCGACCTTCGACGAGAACAATTCTCGAGGCTTTACGGTATATATATATATATATGTTATTATTAATATCACAAAATAATTTTTATTTAATTTCTATTAGACATCATTAACATCTAACATTTAATATTTTTACTTTTGTAATAATAACTTTATTTTGAGTCTACAATTATAATCTAAGAACTAAAATTGCATTTGTCATTTTATTATATTATTTATTATTAATCTTATTATTAATTGCAGGATGAAGAATTTCGTGAGATCTTGCATAGCGCAGAGAGAATAGAGTTCCTTTACTCTCATCTCTTCGATGAGGTGATAGTAAACGCTGATCTACCCATGGCATTTGAGCAACTAGTCAACGCGATTCATCGAGTCGAATCTGAACCGCTTTGGGTGCCAGCCTCGTGGGTTCAATAAAATGATGATCTTCGAGATTCAAATGACAAAGCATCGCAAAGAAAGAGTAAAAAGGAAAGACTTTCGTCGTTGAAGATACGCAACTGCTCGTTCTGATATGACGAGATCGGGCGTTTTTCGATGCCACCTTACTTCCACTTTCGGTCCACGAAGGACGCGCGTGTTTCTCGTCTATCATCTCACAGAATTGCAATTTACTACCTAGTGTTTTTATCGCGTATTTAAAAAGACTTCGTACTTTGAGCGTTTGCGAATCTTTGTCGATTTCACACAAAGACAAATTAAATAAAATTTTCTATTACGGGATGCCATCGTTTGTTGTTGGCAGTGGTTGATAATCGTAACGATTTATCCATCGCGACGCGATGTGTCTTTTTGATGACATCGTTGCCATAAATTAAGTAGCCAAAAGTACGAGACGTTGAGATAATTTCGCAGATATTGTGATTTGAAGTCGTCCAAGTTCCGCAATTCTTTTTGGGTAACTATCAGATGTCTTTAGTAACACATTTTACGCATAATCCTTAGAATCCTTACTGCCAGAAGCTTCGCCGGTAGCGAGAGATTTCGCATATACGATCAGACGGAGGAGAGCGATGTGATTTCGTCACGAATCTATCTGCGTATCCTATCAACGTGTCATGAAATTCCATTTTTGAGATCTCGGAAATCTCGTACACTTTGGGATCAACGCTCGTGAAATGGTGATTGTGTCAAAGTTATCTTCAAAGTTACACCAAAGTTAGAAGAATCGTTATCGTGAACGATCTTTGATCTCGATTGTTGTTAATTGTTGCCAAATAAGTATTGTACCTAAAGTGCGACCTGAAGAGTCGCTCCACACTGTATTTACCGTATTTTCCACTCGATCGATATTATTATAATATCGTTGCTATTTTATTTTATTTTCCATGAGAACGGAATGCCGATATGGGACAAAATGAAGATGTTCGCACTATCGAGTTGATGTTGCATAATTCATCTTTGATGTAAACTCTGTATGTTATTGAAATATAGCATTGAACTTTGAACGTGTGATTATGCTAATCCTTTTTCATATCGTAGATATGATTTGAATTGTAAAAGGAATTTAATTATTAATAACTATAATCTTAATATTACACATACATAATGCATAGGTATTATATTGTTTCACATCATTGTACGCTCTCGCCTGCATTTTTCCAATTAAGCAAGCAAATTAAAAACGTGAGAGACAACTGAAATATTCTTCTGAAAAAACTTCTTCCAAGAAACGCTCGAGTTTGCTAAAATAAAACATAACAGGCCTTCGTGTGAGTTTGTTGATGGACAGCTGACGTGTTTTACGTGCCTTAATTTCGTGTAGTAACTTTTTTCTGCGTCTATTATTTTCAAGGTCAGTGTCAAATGCCTGACCAGTTGGTCATCCGGTAGCAAAATTACACGGATAAGTGCGACAAGATTTTGTGCAAAAATAAGTGGCCTAGGCATAGTTTTTATTTATCAAAGCCTTTTGAAATTCTCACATTGTGCGACACAATCTAAAGAAAACGCGCACTTTTTAAAAATATATTTTCTTATATAATTAACAAGTGTAATTATAACATTAAAACTATAAAAAAAAATCGAAATTATTAATTTTAATAGTGGACTTTATTTTTATCGATTTTGAATAAATTAATAAAAATAATTGTCGTTAGCGAAGGACAAAGAGAGAGAGAGGAAACTTTAGGTTTCTTTTTATTAGAAATAAATTTCTTTTTTGTAAATAGTTTTTTTATATTTTTTAGATTCCAGGATTAATTGATGTATCTCAAAAGACTAATACCGCAATAATAACAGAATAATGAACATACCTGCACTCTTTAGCGAGGCTAATAGCTCGTCACGAGCAGGCACGAAAATTACTTTGCTCTTCGCGCCAACGATTTCCTTTCGAAATTACAGGCTCTTTCATTGGAAGTGCCGGCAAATATTGATTCTCGGACGTGGAAAGCTCGCGTGCGAGAGTTTGGCGTTCATATTCGCCGCGAGATTTCAGAATTTCTCGGGCAACTTTTCGCATGCATGAATCTCGCCGTTGTTACTTCACGTGTAATGCAATCTCGAATCGCAGGCATGCTTTCGTTTCGTTACTCTTGCCTATCGCTTTAGTTATAGAGAGATTTCCTGTGTTCATCCGATTAATGTATACACGGAATTCGCAAAAATAGTAGCGATAATTTGTCGAAGAGATCGTGATTCGCACAGAAATTCAAAATTTACAAGATATGCTTTCTAAGAACACCGTGTATAACATTAAATAAGTATAAATATATGTTTTACAATTTCTTTGTATTTTAATTGTGATTATGGTTTCAAATTTTTGAGACATCTAAATATAAGTTTATTTTAAAATGATCGAAAAAAAAATATTTTAAAAATTATTAAAATATATATATATGTATAATTTTTATATGGCGTAATTTTTGTGTTAAAAAAAGGTTTTTTTTTTTAATTATTACTAAAAGTATTGCCAAGTTTATAATATCTATATTAAAAGTTATATATATATATATATAGATCCCTCTCTCACTCTTTCTGACTCTCTCGCTCTCGCTCTCTCTCTCTCGCTCTCTCTCTCTCTCTCTCTCTCTCTCTCTCTCTCTCTCTCTCTCTCTCTCTCTCTCTC
>JBCAUJ010000075.1:11423310-11434318 GCA_038406275.1 Cataglyphis albicans | reverse complement strand
AAAAAGGTAGAATTCTTTTTCTCAATTTGAAAAAAAATTATAGAAAATAAAAATAATCTATAGGTACATCAAATTGCTTGCTCAAGCATTGTCGTATATTCTTCATGATTTTCAACGTGTGTGCGTGGATGAATCGTGGAACAAAAGGAGATGTAGGTCGAAGAAGCGATTCCAACGCGCTTTGCCGGAAATCGCGACATTTACGTGACAGGAGAGACGATTCGCGCGCTCGCGGCGATAAAAGTGTCTTCCAGTGAGAGAGTGCGTTTTAATTTATATTACAGCCTCCACAGAGAGTACCACTATAATTCTCGGTCAAGCGTAAATCTCGTGCAAGGAAATATCCCGAATAACGGGATCCCCTGTTAACAAAAACGCTCCTCTTTCCTCGTTGAATTTTACGATTTTGTAATTGTATGATGTCAACTTAAAAAGAGAAAAGAACAAAGATGTGGATTATATGCAAGGTGGGCCCAGACATTTGAGATTTTATAGAAACTTTCAATCAATTTGATCTCATTTGAAAGATAATTCAATTCTCCCCAACCTTTGTTTTGGCACTTTTCGTTAAAAAAAAAAACGCATATTTTTTATATTAATATTTATAAAAATGTATAAAATAACCGTGATTTCAGAGATTTTTGGACGCTAACTTTTTAAGTTAGGAAATTTTTTCTTCAAAATTAAATTCCCTATAAAATCTGAAAAACTGGCCGGAACGTTTGGGCTCACCCTAAACGTCAAACAGAGTTTTCTTTCTCTCTTACGTCAATTATATCAACTTATCACCCTCGAAATCGCACGCTATTGAATTCTAATTATCAAGCCTGCGATATCTTTTTTTCCAGCCTCGCAGCCGATCTTCGACGATGGTGGGCGATCGTAAAATGAAGCTTGTGGCGAGCAATGAAGCCACCACCACGTCGATGGACACCGGCCCCAACAACCACGTTGTCTCCACTGTACAACCGACCACCACTCATCAAGTAAGCTTTCTCTCTCCCTCTCACTACATCTATCTCCCGTCGTGAATTCTCGTTTTCATTACGTCGACGCGTATCATCGACGCGGATCGGTCGCGCGACGTCTCGTGGCCTCGAGAGAGCGGTAGTCTATCTCGCGAGACTCCTCCGCAAAGTGTCGCGAAGCGTAGTATCGCGCATTCAACGGACGCAAAGTTGCACACATTGTATGCGTGATTATTCCGTAAAAACGAACGGACACTCTCGTTCAGTCGACAGGCATTTGTGCGGTGCACGCGTGTAATGAGCGAGATGCTCCTCCGTCCTCGAGATCTAGATCGTTGCCGAAGTAAGTTGCTCCACTTTTTGGCGCTTATTGTCAACGGTAACTATATTCGATCAAGAGCGATGGTACCTTGCAGTGTCGTTAGAAGAAATATTGTGTCTTTATTTATTGCGATTTCAATATCCGCGAATATTTGAGCTCAATAAATATATTTAATTTATAAATTTATATATTAATAAATTTATATAAATATATTAAATTTATAAATTTTAATTGATAAATATAATAATAAAACGATAATAAATTTTAATTATAAAAATTCACACAGTCACAAAATGATATAATTTTTACTTTAATGAAAGAAATTATTTTCTCTATTCAAGCATCTCTTGATTTCTTTAATATAAATTATGTGTTTATTTACGATTTAATTTTTAAAATATTCATCACAGTAATTAAATTCTGAGATTTAATTAAAGACACTCCATCTATTTTTTTGTGATTTTTTATCAATTATTTCACGACTCGCGGGATATCCGGAAGTATTCGAAGACGCTTAGTAAGTGCTCAGGATGAGATGCCCGAAGACGCTCGTGAACGTAATAGGAAAACACGAACGTGGCTCACGTTTAGTGCGTTAATGATGCGTGTGTGTACGTACGCATATACAAGGCGTATACAAGGCACCGACCGACTCGGTCGGTCTTAACTGACGTATAAATAGCGCGTTCAAAGAGAGCCGGCTAGAACTCTCTCGCGTGTAAGTCTTGTGAGCCGATCAGGAAGGCGCGAGTCGCTTGCCGAGGTGGATCGCGCGACTGGAGAGGATCCAGCGATTGGAGGCTGTGCGCGATCGTCGGAGAGTTCGAGATCGCGAAGAGGAAACGATCCTTTCTTTTCAAGTGCGCCTAATTCCTTAATTCGCTTCCTTGATTTTTGCGACGTTCCATGAGGAATTTGTGATGTGAGTAAACAAGTGTGAGACGATACTGTACAACCTTCGTTGACATCGTTGACATCGTTTATGATACGCGTGTCTCATAAATAGAGTGATGATGTTTATTATTACAGTGGAGAGAAAAGAAATTGAAACAAATCGAATGTATATTCTCGATAATCACAAATCCATTGTCATCCATTATAATTACATAAATTCTTTCTGAGATTATATTATAATAATTAATAATAATTAATAATTAATAATAATTTATAAATATTAACAAATAATTAATAATAATAAATAAATAATTAATAATTAATAATAATTTATAAATATTCATAAATAGTTAATAATAATTAGTAATAAGTAAAATTAGTAATTAAAAAGACTGAAAAGATTAATTATATAGATATTTAGTTGAGCATTTTATAAATTAAGGAACAATATGCTATGATTGAATAAATTAAAATAAATAATTTTACGCATTACATTTTAATTGGGTGCTCATTTTTATCGCAAATATTAAATTTAAAATTTCATTAAATTACATAAAACTAATCAGAAAGATCTTATAACTTTAATTATATTACATTTTAAATAATAAATTGCAAATTTAAGCAGATATAAGCAGAATTGTAGTTTATTGTATTTGCGATTAATCGAATCGAGATTAAAAGCAAGCTAAGACCCGCAGTTCGCGAATATCATATCTTTTTCTGTGGAAAATAAATTCCTATTCTTTCGTGCATCCGACAGAAGGTTCAACGAATCCTCGAGGAGCAGGCCAGGTGGCAGGAAAACGGTTCACGTAGACGCGTCAAGTGCACATCGGGTACTGCTTGCTGCGTGGTCAACAACTACAGCATCATCGCCTCTAGGGGCGAACTGGCTCGAAATAACCGCGTCACGAGTGAAACAACGGCGACCAGCGTCATCGCCAAGAAACGGGCATCGTCGATCGTCAACGGGAGGATCCATTCCAAAGAGGAGACCGCGCGGAACGGCATCCTCGCCGAAGAGGAATCGAGAAGACCAAAGAACGCGTCGAAGGATTCGACAAGATCGCGAGGCATCCAGCGAGGAATAATCAAGTCCTCTTCCGTACCTAAGGATTTGAAGGAAAGTACGTTGCATGATTTCTTGAGATGGTAATCGAGATTATACAGTGTGTCCGTAAGAGAATATTTTTTTTTTTTATTTTCTGACGCGCAAATAATTTTATAGTCGTTTCTTTTGACACAGTTTTGAAAATATTTACTTAATTAACAAGCAATATTCATATTCGATATTTAATGAATGTACGTCAAATTATATGTATTATTATGCTTTATGACAAGGTAATTTTTTTTTTTTTTCATCTTTAATGATAAAATTTATTTTAAAATTTGTTGTTGAACCGTTATTAACTATTTGCGTTTGAGTATGTGCGAATTTGCAAAGGAATAATTTTTTATGGAAATGTTAATTTTCTGTATTGTTAATACACTTTCTTAAGGACTACTTAATTGTTGAAAAAATGAGAATGACGTGCATGCTTTGTATTTTATACTTCAGTTTCCTTTATACAGATTACTTGCAAACAGAAACTAACAATATTTCGTAATTTCTGAGTAGAATTGCAAACAGAATCTTTTCAACTTTACTTATACTCGTGAAACAATCATAAACATTATACAAAATTAATTAATTAGAATAATTAAATGTCAATAAAATTATTTCATTTGGTACAAGATTAATTGAATCGAATTAATCTTGCAAAAAATTTTTTTATTGGAATGCAATTATTTTTGCAATTTTCCTCAAGGAAACTTTATTTTTATATATACAATTTAAATTTTTAAAAAATTTCAAATTTTTAAAAATTAAAAAAAATTATGCAAATTAAAACTTGCACCAGTTCGAACCAGTTCGGAACAAGAGAAAAGTAAAGGTTCATTTTTGGGAAGGATAATAAATCATTCCACGGGACACTCACGTTACAATATATTTTACGACAGCCTGCATGCGCTAACATCTGCATGCCGTTTATACGCGTCTATTTGAACTCGCAATCAACGTGGACGGAATGAGACACGCCTTGCGAAGTGACACCGGCCAAATATAGAACTGTGTGGCTCGTGCAGGTCTTCCAGCGAGAGAGAGAACGTTACAGCGGGCGTCGGAGGAGGGCATCTTCAAGAGGTCTTCCGTCTTCCTCACGAGCTTAGCGCATCATCCCTCCAGTAAGCTCGTCGCCGAGAGGAACTCGCCGGACGACGAGTCGATCAAGTTCCTCAGACCATCCGATCGCTACGAGCTTCTCGGCTCCTCGGGTCTGAAGGGATACTTCTCGATCCTGACGAACGGCAACGCCGCCCAAGCGCGAGTCCTACGACAGTCGCCCAGCGTCCAGACCCTGTCGACGAGCTGGAAGAAGAAGGGCGTCGGGGTGAAGAAATCGGTCTCCTTCAGCTCCGACACCAGCTTCGAGGAGAAACGCGCGCCTTACCGGAAGCCCGCCGTCCACGAGGCCAAGATCTACCGTAAGGGCGTGCTTCAAGGTGAGTTTACAGTACCCGAGGAATTTACTAATTTTTCTAATAAATAAAACTGAATTTATATTGGCCAATATTATGTTTTAATAAGAATTTATTCTTTTTATGATACTGCTATCTTTTTTGTTTAAATAGTTAAATTTTATTATAAATTTAAAATTTTTTTTTATTATAAATTTAGTTATTAAATTTTAAATCTTAAAGTTTGAATTTTATTATAAATTTAATTTTACTATTTTTCTATACAAATTGATGTAGAATCATTGATTACGTTTATGCGTCACCTCTAGTCTGGTTTAATAACAATCGTAGTTCTAAAGTCACAACTATTCCCCCCCCCCTCTCCTCCTCCTCCTCCCTTTCTCCTCTGAAGAATGGAGTGGCTGTGTGATTGCCCAGTTTTAGAACTACGGATGTTATTAAACCCGATTAAGGATGCCGTGTAAACACAGTCACTGAATTACGTAAGCAACGATGACTTGTTGATATTTTTGACATGCCCAAGCTTCTCGTTGACACGCGTCACGTTTGTTAGCGCCGGGAAATTGATCTCAATGTGTGACTTCAATCGCGATAAAGTACACCAACTGATAAGAACAATGTTTGAATCTCGATAAACGTTCGTCTCGCGTTGGTGACGGCGGAGAGGGGTGGGGGCGGGGGGGAAAGGGAGGGAGAGGGATCTCAGAATTTAGCAATGACATTTTAATAAATTGGAACAAATTGTCGACATAAATTAGCGCGAATTTTGATTTACATATAAAATAAATGTCTATGTAATTTAATAATGAAAGAGACAGTATTCGTCTGGAAATATTAGAAGCCTTTAAAGTGTCGCTTGCGATTTATCACTGTGAAATTTGGAGTAACATGCCAACTTCAAATCGCGCTCCTGTATATGCAGAACATGATTGTTTATTCAGTAGTAAACTCCTGATGCATCTCGGGCTGATGTATTAGACAGTTAGTGCTACACAGAGTAATCCAATAGAGCTTATCCGCGTGATTAAAATGTCATTCTTGAGGCATCATGAAGGTACCATGACAAATATAAATTTTGCAGATCGCGTGCGCGAAGAGACGGCTAAGACGAAGGTGCCACCCTCGTGGGAAGTACCCTCCGAGGGCCCTACGGCCCTCCTGAGGGCCGCCAGAGAGGCGGACGACAACGGTCTCAAAGAGATCGTCGCGCAGGCTCGGAAAGTAGGACTCAAGGGCATGGATGTCAACGTAGTCGATAGTAGCGGTAGGGTAAGTGAAATTTTTCCGATTAATATCTTATTAGTTAATTAATCTTATTAGTCTGTAATTGTCATTTCCGCGTTCCATAATTTTAAAATTTTGTAATATTCTCCGTTTACCCTTTCAATTCATACTGTGGGGCAAAATAAATAAGAAACTTTATTCTGTCAAGCTTACAGATTGTCAAAAAAATATAAAAGAGAAAATTAAAAAAAAAAAAAATAAATAAAAATTTAAAAATGTTTAAAATGTTAAAGAGAAAATTAAAAAAATAATAAAAATTAAAAGATATTAAATGTACACCGAAAAGATCGAAGTTTAATCGAGAAACATATGCCTTTGGATTGGCCGATCTCGCTCGAAGTTTCCTCAACCATTGCAGCACCATCGAAAAGAGAGATAGACATTTTTGGATTACGCTAAAACGAATCCGACGGATTGGGAAGCCGACGGCAATCTGTAATTAACTGCGCGCGATTTGCGATCGATGAAAGTGCAATTAAGGCCGAGCGAGTCGTGCGCGACGGCAGAAAACAAATTTCGCCTTCGAATAAATCTATTTTTAAATCACTGAATTGTGTGTGTACATGTGGGAAGGATTCCCGGCATCGATGCGCGCGAATTTCGCTCCTCGAAAAATGCAAGCAACTGCGACAAGCGGACCGTCCGACGATTAATCGCTGACGAACGGGAGTTAACTGTGGCGTGAAATATCGAGATGAATATCTCGTTGCTCTTTTTATTTTATTTTATTTTTTTTTATTAATTAAATTTTTAATAATAATTTATTATTAATAATAATAATAAATTTAATAATTTTATAAATTAAATTTATTAATTAAAGCAGCATAAAAAATAGAAAACTTTTATACTATTAATATATTAATATAGAAAAAATTTGTATTACATTATTTTGTATATGATAAAGATAATAAATTGTGAAATAATTTCTCTTTATTTTAAAATATAAAACAATTATTTCTTACTATCAACAAGATTTAATATTGTTTTTAATTTCAATATTATATTAATAAGTAGTTTAAAGAAAGAATGAATGTAATTTCGCGATTTATTTATTTATTTCATCTTTAAAAGCTTTTTCTCAAAAATATTCATTCAATTAATCTACGATGATTCAGTTGGTTTCGTGCTGCTTGGCACTGCGGCACACCTCGATCAGATAATCGGCGTAATTATCATAGCACGGTGTGTTTGAAGAAGTTTTCTAATCACTGACGAAACTCTGTATATAATTAGCCGGTCGGTTTTCCTGCCAGCTTGCAGATTTAAGCCGGTAGAAAATCGATCCGACGAAACGGATTTTGACCGTTCGCAGTCAGGTGATTTTCCGACACTACGACTCGACCAAGAATTCCACGCTCGCGGTGGTTTCATCAGCGTTTACGTACGATCCTCCTGTGCACATAGCCTCGTGGAAAAATACCGGATTGTTCGTCGACACTTGACAAACCAAGTGTAAAATCGCGAGATATATAAAATTACCACATTTCGTGAGCAAACATACGATATCGCCCTGGAAAACGGGAGGGAATATATTTAGCGAATCTAGAATTATACCTTTATCTGTAAAGGTTTCAGCGAGCGCGAGCTTATAATTATATAGTGGACCTCTATTAAGTATTTAGGAAATTTAAAATACTTCGCTGAAGCTTCAGAAGCGATAAATTTTCTCCCAATTAAAATAACTATATTGCCTTTCATATAAAGAATGTAACGCGAAGAGATATTACCAGACACCGCAATTATTCTCGTCTCGAAGAATACTCTTGATAAGATATGATAATTTAATATCTCGCAATAATAATTCGCATTCGTTATTTGTTAAACAATTTTTTTTTGCAATCCAACATCTTCGAATTCGCACGCGGTTTTTCCAAACTAATCGGCACTTTTCATTGCGTTTATGCATTCCGAAGACGCGTATAATCTCGATCCCTTACGGGAGTTTTTCCGCTTTGCGTGACCGCATTCCTCACGCGGCGATGTCGCGCAGCAATTAAAATGACTTCGACTCCGTCTCTCGAAGGTAGAATTACAGTCGACCTTGGATTAAGGTCAGAACGAAGGGAGACAATCCTTCGTTGTGGGTGTTCCGGATAATCTCGATTTCTAGGAGGATTATCGCGAGTCACAAAGCGCGTCGCGACGAGAAATTACGATATCGATCTCGATCATTACAACCCTGACATGACATTAGAGAGATACTCGATTTTCTTAAGCGAAACGAGATGAATGTCGATGATTCAGCGAGGCTGTGGATCGAAAGATTCGCGCGAGGTTGACATGAGATTTGCAAAAAAATCATTGAAGCAATAACGATGTAGATTTATTATTTGTTATAAAATTTTTTTATTTCAAAATTAAGCTTACTTTAAACAATCTATGATTAGCAACAGAATTCAGGACAGAATTCTATCTGTAATTTTTATGTGTGTAATATATATACGACACAAAATACGCGTATCAGAAAATACAAGATATAAAATTATAAATAGAATTGTGATCCAAATTTTTTATAAAAAGAGAGAGAGAGAGAGAGAGAAAATAGAGGAAAATTGGAGAAAATTGAAACGCTAGGGAAAAGTTAAATATCTCTCGAGTACGCAAAGTATAATCAGTTTTTATTTTTTAAAAAAACCTAACTTAATCATTTGAAACTTTGTGTTGATAAGGTGTTGATACTTCTCCTATTTTTAAATAATGAATAAGAACTATAAAAAAATATTTTAGAGGAAAGAATTGAGAATGATGTAAACTGTTTAATTCGCTCGTACGGTTTTGTTTAAATTGGACAATTCGTTGTGTGTTTGTCGATTTACATTTACGATCGTCTTACAAGCAAATGCGTCTTCTTGCGATCGTTTGTTGGCATAGCTCGCGTTTTAACATATGTTTGTATTCTGGCGCATGCTGACGCAAGCAAAGCAATAATGTTCAATAGCCACTTAATAAATTGATTTTTAGCGGATATTCCATTGTGTATTCCGATGTCGACGACGGTAGCAAACAATGGCGGAATGAGAACATCTTCCTACGAGAAAACATGTTTTACACTTTAACAATCAAGATCTGAAACATGATTTTTACTCCTCCTTTTCAATATATTTACATGTCAATCGGATATAGTAACATGTGAATAACATTTAAAGATAAATCCTTGATTAAATACTTCATTAAAAAATATAGCTATTAAAAAGGACCAATCGATTTGGAAAATTAATTGAATTAAAATCAATGGACTTGACTGAATTTTTAATTTAGAACAAGTTTAATCATTGATTTAGATTTAGCGGATTAAATTCCGTAAACTATAAACATCTCGCGTGGTTTTTCGTGTCACGGACAAACGCGTGAAAGAGACATTGGCGATCTGAAGCGAGGAGAGGCCGCAAAAGTGAATAATGTTTCGCTCGAAACGCGAGTTTACGTAATCGAGAGCGTGCTTTCAGTGTAAGCTAAAGAGGAATTATTTGTTTACGGTTGCAGACGGCCATAAGCTACATGGCCGGGAACGGTGCATCGACGATGCTGGAACTGGCGCTCTCCTTCGAAGGCGTCGATCCGAATCTGCCCGACAACGAGGGTAACACGCCGCTCCATTTTGCCGCCCAAGCCGGTGAGTGCGATCGATTATGTTATGAATAATATCTAAATGAATAATATCGTGATACTCGTAACGTATAACACATCACTCAATAAGTCCCCGGTCTGACACAAATATGGCAACATTGTTGACAGACCCACGTGATTTCTAAAAAAAAATTTGTTTTTCTTAGTTAGACCGGAGACTTATTGAGCGATGTGTTACATAAAAAAAAATTAAACGACCACATTCTTTCTTCTAGAAAAGGCAATTTTCAAGTAACTTTGTTTATAATGGGATTGAGATCAATAAAAAAACGTTAGCTTGAAGCTTGAAGTTTTTAGTTTTTGACTTTTTTAGTCAAGTTTAATTCTCGTTATTTGTTACAAAATTATGAAAAAGTGACAGTCGATTGATTAAATTTTTTAAAAGTTTGACGGGGAAAAAAAATTATATTACAATTTTGTTAACTGAATTTTGAAAAGCAAAGTGCCAGTATTTCTCTTTAAATTGCTTTTTTAATAATCATTGTGTGTTAATTTTTTTACTTGTTACGAACGCTCAAAGTCAATAGAGTTCGATTTTACTTAAGTAGTGAATGACTCGGCGAAAAAAAAAAATAATAAAACATTTATTACAAAAACAAAGTAAAGATAAAACTCTGCTCTTTAAAATGCTCTAGTTAATAAAATTGTGCTATAATTTTTTTTTTGTCGAACTTTTAAAAAATTTTGTTAATCGACAGAACGTCGCTTTTTCATAATCTAATTTTGTAGCAAATGAAAAGAATTAAATTCAACTATCAAATTCTGAAATTAAAAATTTCAAACTTTGTAGCTTTTTTATCTCAATCCAATTATAAAAGCGTCAAAGTTGCAGCTTGAAAATTGCCTTTTTATAGGAAGGAAGAAAGTAGCCTTTTTTTTATTGTACGTTGATCTAATATTTTAAACTTAAATGAAATTTGGAATTCAAAATATCTTCGATATTATATCCAATGTTCCAAAAATGTATCTGGCAAGATACGAAGGAATAGAGCTGGCTGCGTTTCACTCATAAGAAAAGTTACAAGAATAAGTATTGCATCAATCGACCAGCGAGCGTAACTATCAGTAGGCGTCGATGATGATGCGTTCCAATTTTCATAGGAATCTTTAAAATTCGTTAATTCCGGAATAGCCTCTCACCCTTCCTCGCAGCTGGTTTGGTACATAATTTATCTTGGTGTTTATCTCTGCTTCTTTTCCGTCACGCAATTATCCCTTCTTAATGAGTAGTAAACGGCAGCCACGTGGTTGCTAAACCACTCTAGATACAACCGTTGAATCAACCATAGGCATAAAAATATAACGAAACGAAGTTCAAAGTACTTGTTTACGTTTATGACTCGAGATGTTTATAGTCACAAATAAAATTAGAAATTAATGAACAGTTAAAAGC